>JAIWQS010000029.1:0-200000 GCA_029891385.1 Erythroxylum novogranatense
ATAATGACTAATTCTCATCTTCTCATTAGTGTAATCTGATCTCTGATTCCTTATTATTATCCCAACCACGATGAGGATTAGGAATTTTTGATGATGCAATCAATTTATTAGCTATTTAGCTGATATACCTTTTTCCATTTGGTGATAACAAAATTGTATCCTAGAAAATTGATTGTGTGAAGTAACTATGTTTCTTTTTTGCTAGGATGTGGATAGTGAAGCATTGGGCATATAGATGAGAAAATTGGGACCAAAAACTGTTTTGGTTTATGCCCTTCTTTTGTAATATATATTCTTGATTTTCTAAGATAGTTTCTCCCTGCCTTTAAGGATATCAGACAATCCTACCTGTAACATAACATTTGTGAACTCTGAACTTGGATTAGATTGTGCACATTAAAGCCAAAGCATATTAAAAAGTTTGTAATTTTGAGTTGAAACTCATCTAGAATTGTACTTAACGTGAACTTCTGAGGGTTTGGATCTGGCATACAAAAACAAAGTGTTGAAACTCCCTGTCTTTCCATGATCTTGAAAGAAGGTTGGATTGACATACACACACATCTTGATATGCAGAAATGCTTTTAAAAAGTTTGCAAAAAATTTAGTTTGGCGGCAATTGGGCTAAGTTTCTCTAAGCATTATTGACATGTATGTCGAATAGACAGAAAAGCATCCATGTTCCTGTGCTTCTATCAGTTAGCAAGTCAAGTGTTCTATTCATGGAACATGGTGTTATTTCCAGTCTTCAGTGTAAAAAAAGTAACTGATTATACACCGTACAATTTGGGCCTACTTTTGGTTGAATATAAATCATCCAGCCATCTGTTGTTTCTGCTTTTTCAGAGGTTTAGGGGTCGATAATCCTTAATAGTTAATCAAATAATTTGAACCCTTATATAAGCCCTTGATTGGCCATGCTGCTGCTTGATTCTGCACGTCTGAGAATCCCAGCAGGTGGCCCAGGTGTGCTACCCTTTGGCTGACAAGCATGCATGTTAACGATCTTTTGTTGAATGTCTATATGTTGAATACCTTCTTCTCAGATGGTGGCTTGGCGATCAAAAGGTAGAGAATGTTGTTTTGCTGAGATTATGATTTTTGCCCTTTTAACTTGAGTAGATGAATGAGTCTATTAGAAACAACATTATGTTAGAAAAGATTATAGTGTTCGAATCATGGGTGGTTTGACCACCTTGTTTCAGAAGAAACAGATTTACAAACTTTTGCCGGATTCCAAATTATCAGTTTATTTTCTCTGCGTGTCAACAGTTAACATCTTTACTTTTCTTTGTAACTTGGTGCACAACCATTTGATGGCACAGGAATGATGTTTGCCCCCAGTCAGCGAGAGAATATGCCCATGGATCGCAACCTGAATGGCTACACATGCAGGTTGGTGGAAGTTTTGAACGAGCATCCTATTGAACCAGCTAGGTTGTTCTTCTGTTCTTCAGTTTGTTGCAAGGGAATATTGCTACTGGTTTCCCCATATAGTGCAGAAATGTGTGTACTAGCACTTTTGTAATCTCATGTTAACTGTAGAAGGTGCGTCTAATCCATGTGTATTGTTCGACTGTATCCCATGTACTAGTTAGTTAGTAGGCACGAACCTCTGAAGTGAATTCATTTACCTAATCTACTGGAATTTGTGATTTCTGGATGATCGGGATAAAGCCCCATTGACCAAAATGATGCTAACGTATGCAACTCAGAATTTTGTGTGTGTTTATTGTGACAAATTAAAACCATTTTGTCTGGAAATACTATATATATATATATATATATGTTGGTGTAAACCATCCGGTATCCGAAGCCACATGGACAATCGACTAATCCGGATTCGAGATATTAAATAAAAATGTATGGGAACTTTTGAAGAGCCACGTTGATATATAGTGACCAATATCTAGTGAATATTCACGATGATTTTCCTGGGTTAGTACCCGAAGACGTCACCAATATTTAAGACTGGTGATTTTTAACAGAACATAAGGGGCCATCGCAAACAGAGCAATGAATTATAATTGGTAGAATCATAGTGGCGTGAGAGTTAGTACAATATTTAGAAATGATTAAGAACCAAACTTGGATTTTATATTCTTAATGACGTCATCGTCTACTTGGAAGGCCTTGGTTAACACCTCATTGGGAATGGAAGGTTTTGAAGCAAAGAGAGTTGTTGCAGCCACCGCGGACCCCGGCAGCTGACTATTGAAGGCTGTGAAAAGCAAGGCTTTCCCTTTCCCGACATTTATTTGGAAGTGAACAAGACCCCTCGGAACAACGAACATCTGTCCCTCTGTCAAAACTTTGGAGTGAAATACGTTGCTAGTCGTAACAAATCCGACCAGCAACTTCCCTTTGATGACCACACCAGTTTCAGAGGCTCGAGGGTGTGAATGTGGAGGGTTCAATCCACCGGGTGCAAAATCTACTCGGTTCATCGAAATCCCAAGTGTGTTCAAGCCAGGAAATGCAAGAACATTAGCAGCAGTGACAGACCAGCCAAACATATTGCTTGTGTTCCCTTCTTTGCTTAACCCATCAAAGAAAAAATCATCCGGGAATTGACTTCATCCGCAGGTTTACAAGGGACCCATTAACTGATATAGAAGCGTTGAAGTCTGCAACACAGAAGTCCTGCAAGAGATCAGGATCAGCAGAGCTGACACGGAAAGGGAAAAGCAGTAGGCCTCCATCAGGGAACTAACCAAGCAAAAGAGTTTCAAGAAATCATGGCAGACATGAAGAATACGTCTATGCAGATTAAGCAGCCTTCCACAAAAACACCTAAGTTTAGTGGGATAAGTTTCGACGTTGCTCACAAAAAGCTTGCCAGGGGCGCTCACAGACAGGAGTTAAATAACAATAAAGTTGACAGAGGGCACGATTGGTACCAAGTGGACAGGGCATCAGATCCTTTATCCTCTGTTACGTTACTATATTCCAAACTGTGCGTGTTTCCGCTTTCAAAATGACTCGTTTTATGTGTAAAATCGATATGAAACGACTTTATTTTGGAGGGCCAGGAATCTACCCTAGACAGGACCGGAGGCCAATCTTGGGAGGACATTGTAAATTCTTTGGTTGCGACTTGCAAGAAACTTCATTATTTTCCGCGATGTTGAAATGGTCTTTGCAAGACCTTCGTTTTCTTAGAGTTGGGTGGTCCAAGAAAACAATTCGATAGATTACGTAAAACTTACGCTACTTCCTACCTAACCTGGAGGCAGGAACCTGCAAGAATGTATAAATTAGAAAGATGGTTCTTTTGACGATTTTCCTTTCCACTGAGAGGTTGAAAAACGCTGGTGAGAAAATGACAGGGCTATGTTTCAACTCAGAATTACGTCAATGTACATGAGCACCGACCATATTCTAATTCTATATACACATTTTCTTCCAATCCCTGCAAGATTTTAATGATTCAGCGGTAGAGAGCCGTGCTACGCTAAGTCAGCTTGAAAATGAAAGCCCACTGTACCCATTTCGTGGTTTCTGATCTCTTTTCTTCAAATACTCATGGGAAGATAGAAGTAGAAAAGAGTCAATCGCAGTTTCGTTGAATATTCTTCTTCCAACAACTTGTATTCTACCCTGTTACGATGCAAGTTGTTGAATGAAAATGGCGATCGGAGTTAACAAAGTTTTGAAACTTGAATCGGACGTCGAATCGAAAGTTTCTTTAGTCGTCGGTTAGATTCTTAATCGAATCGGTATGGCGTCGTAATTACGTAATAATTATATTTAATTATATATAATATTAAGTAATATTAAAAATATAAAAATATATCAAATAAATATAAATAAAAATTTATTTGACTGGTTCAAATAACATAAATAAATATAAATAAAAATGTGATGTGTTTAAAAAAAAATCATTAAACCGGTAGCCAACGGTTCGACCATTATTTAATCGGTCAATTAACGGTTCATATTGGTACTAATTAAAGACTGATTTTTATAAATTAACGAGACGGATAATCGACCAATCGAATCGGCCAATCTAATCAGGAGTTTAAAGTAGTGGGAGTTAAAAATGGAAATGGAAAAAAGAGGAAGAGAGCTAGAGATTAAAAAAAAGAACAAATCGATTTAGTGGTTATTTTGTTACACCTTCGTCAACAGCTATTGTAGCCATTAGCTTTACTAATTTTCCTATTCACTTGTGTATCTTTACAACGAAGTTAGGAAGCCACGGCGAGTTACAAGCTTGGATTCTTAACACAGATGAGGAAGAAGACAAGAAATGATTGGCCGGATAAAATTTTATTTCTATATTTTCACTTTTATCTCCATTTTGTCACATCTAATTACAAGTCTTTTATAGGATTAAATATGATAAATAAAAATTGTACATAATATAATTCTAAATAACAGATATTATATCTAAGTAGCCTTCAACAAAATAACTATAACTTTTTAGAAAACTTAATAAAACTGAAATTTACACCATTTAAAATTGGACTTAATAAGTTCTAAATTCATATTTGATTCACCAACAAAACTTATGTTTATCTTTGCAAAACTTACCTTACATTCTCTATTGCCGAAGACAAGAAGTCAAATTTAATTAATTAAAAACTCTCTAACACCACCTTAAACTTCACTTCTTCAACCATCTTTCTTGTGAGGTTTTGTAAAAATATCAGCTATTTTATTAAGAGTTGTTATGTATTCTACCTCAACATCTTTATTAATAATGTAATCATGAATAAAATGAAACATTGCATCCATATGCTTGCTTTGATCATGAAACACTAGAATGTTTGCAAAGGGATGGCTGATTTGTTGTCCAACATAATTTTAATCACTTCTTTTTGAGCAAAATGAAGTTCCTCTGGCAATCTCCTTAGACAAATTGCATGATATGCATCGGTAGTTGTAGCAACATACTTTGATTTACATGTTGAGAGTGTTACATCTGATTGTTTCATTGAACATCTGAAATTGTATTTTTTAGAAAGAAAAATATAAACCTGAAGTACTTTTTTAGCCATCAATATCATTGGTATAATCATCATCATAATATCCTTTTAAGTGGGCCTCATTTGAAGAAGTATAAAAATTGTTATAATTAAGAGTACCTTTTAAATATAGAAGAATTCTCTTTGTGACTCAAATGTGTTCTTCATTTGGATTCTCTATAAGTCGACTCACTAATCTCATGACAAATAATATATTAGGTCTAGTACATGTCAAGTATCTTAGGCTTCTCACAAAGCTTCAAAATGGGTTAAGTAGACTTTCTTTACTCCATCCTTTTTGGTGAGTTTTATCTTGCACTCCATCAAAGTATTCCCAAGATTGCAATTTATCAACTTAGACTTTTTTGTAATCTTTCTTGCATACAACTCTTGAAAGATAAATATCTCATCAATCTATTATTTTATTTATATGCCCAGATAATATGATATATGCCCCATATCACTCGTCTCAAATCTTGTGCCATCGCTTTTTTAAAATCATCATACTCTTGTAAATTATTTCCTATGAGGTCATCTGCATAAATGCAGACAACCTTTAACCTTTGTACCTTATCTTGATGACCTTTAACCATAAATCCTTTCAATTGTTCCGCATATACTTTTCTTCAATAGCACCATTTAATAGGCTGACTTCACATCAATTTAATGAATTTTTCACTGGTTTTAGGCCATATGAGTGTCTAATAACCTAGGTTATTGTCTCTAAACCAGCAACGAGAGCAAATACTTAATTATAATCTACACTATGCTTTTGTTTAACCCAACGTTTTGGATTTCGTACCGTTTCGGCCGGTATCAGCCGAAAAATGGTACCGAAATAGGTATAAAGGATACCGGGGATGAATTAGGTTGATGCAATTGGTACAAAAATTTTAAAAATTGAGAGATTTTTGCAAAATTTTCAAAAGTTTTCAAAATTTCCTCCTCCTCCTACCTCTCCTTCCCTCTTTTTTCAAAGTTTTTAAAATAATAATAAATATTTTATTACTAATAATAATTATAAATTAAATAAAACTTAAAAATAAATTATTTTATTTTTATTACCAATAAATTATTTTATTTTTATTACTAATAAATTATTTTATTTAAACTTATTTTAACATTTTATATAATATTTATTTATAAACTAATATTTATTTTATATATTTTCAATTATTAAATCAAATTTTATATATTTAAAATTAATTATATTTAATAATAATAATTAAATTAATTATATATATTAAATAAAATTGTAATTATGTCCAATTAAATGTAAAATGAAATGGAATGTGAAAAACAACAATTCTAAAAATAATTCAAAATTTTGATAAAATAGAAAATAATTAATAATTTAAAATTTGAATTATTTTATTATTTTACAACTAATTATTATATTTAGATAATTATTTTATGTAGATATATATTATATATAGATAATTATTATATATAGAAATAATTAAAATATAATAAAGATATATATAAACTAAAATGAATAAGATATAAACAAAAAACTAAATTAAATTATCTACAACTTTACAATATGAAAATGGACTATTTTATAATTTTAAAAAATTCAGGGATAATTTTATAAATTTAAAAAATATTTTGTATTATTGTAATATTTTAAATATTTTGTATTATTCTTAATTTTATAATTTTATGATGATAATTGTATTTATTTATATTAATTATGGTTATTATTTATATATAAAATATTTAAAATTATTGTTATTTCATATTAATTATCATTATTATTTATTATTAAGATTTTGAAAGCATGGTTGATGTAAGCGATAAACTAGTAAAGTATCAATGATCTGTTGTATAATATACCTATATGGACTATTTTGCAATTTTAAAAATTTAGGGACTATTTCATAAATTTAAAAATTTTAGGGACTATTTCATAAATTTAAAAAAAATTTCAAAACGATATCCGATACCAACCGGTACCGATACAGTTCCGTTCCAAAACTTAATCCGGTACAGTATTCATAACATTGGTTTAACCCCTTTGCAACTAGTCTAGCCTTATATCTTTCAATTTCTTTTTTTTTTTAATCTTATACACTCATTTAACCCTAATTTCTTGATGACTATTTGGAAGTTTAATAAACTCACAATGTCATTTTTTAATGAAATACATTTCTTCCTTTATAATTTACACCATTTCTTGTCTTTAACGGTCTCTTCAAAAGTCAAAATTCATTATATGCGAATAGACAAAAAGAATCTCACCATCTACTTTTTGGTAGCATCATGAGATCTCTATGCTTCAAAATCTTTAAGGTTGTTTGTTTTAGCTTGTTGAGGAAGAAGTTGGTGTGGAAGAGTTGAATTCTAGCCTCAATGAAATTATATGGGTTATAATATTGATATTATAGAAAAGTACATTTAAATTGATCTCATCCTTTAAAATTGCAATTTTTCTTTAAAGAATAATGTGTATTTTTCGTTGGGGGTTTCTTGGAAAAATCGGTTGCATCTTACTCGATTTCTTATGAAAGATATTTAATATACTAGAAAAGAAGGTATTTATATTGGGTGTGTCCTTTATATGGAAATCGGAGGGGCGGGGATCCACTTCCTTGACTAGTACTTTCGATTCAATAGTTCCAATTATTCCTTTGATTGGAACATTGGCAAAAATGGGATTTTGTAATAAAAGGACATCCCATTAGTAACTTCGGCCGAGGTGATTCATTATATTATGGTATTATTGTTGGACCTCGTCTCCGAGGCCTGACATTGGGGCTTCTGACTGGCATAGTAGACCCAAACCGATAACATACCGACCACAATTTGGGGGCTAGCAATAGAAATTTCAGATTTGCTTCTTGGGACATTTGTTCCTAATATTCCACGATTCTAACGCCTCTGAAATCGCTCAATTCGGATTAGAAATGAAGGAGTTATGGTTAAAACTACTATCTTAAAAAAGCAAAGGTGACTCTCAACCGACTTCATGTTAGAATTTGAAAACTTTAAAGGCTAAATTGCTGATTGGTTCCTTCATAGAACTTGTAGGTTTATATCTCTAGTTTAATTTAAAACAAGAATAAGCTTCAATGAGACTCTATAACTCAAGATATCTCAAAATTAGTAAAGTATATTCAGACTTGATAAGCCGACCTCCACACTTTGTTTCAAATCACCTTTTCTAATTTAAAAGAAATCTGGTAAATCGGGCATAAAAGATAGAAAATTTTCTTAGAATTTCATCGCTTCAAAAATCAACTTAATCGGAGGTCTACAAATAGTTATGGTTAAAAAAGAAGGAAGAGGGTTATCGGCCAAAGACCGACCCCAAGCAGCACGCCTCGGCATGAGGCGGCGTCTGGCCTTCGCAGGCGGCGACCAACGCCTTCAGCGCACTGGCGACTGTCAAACACCCTAGCTTACCAACTTCTAACAGCACTAACTTTTGACTCGAACTCCAAATTGAACACGGTTTGATTAGTTGGAAGCTAAGAGAAAATCTACATTTTTAAGAATGACTCAAAGACAAGCTCGCTCACTAAGGAAAACAAAAGTTTACTTTAAGACTGATTGACTAGCTCTCCACAAACAGTACTAAAACTTACAACTACCATAACTTTTGTCCCAGGACTTCGAATTTAGCAAACTTAGTGTCTATGGAAAGGTAAAAGAATTATCTACAAATTTTATGAAGATCACGGACCTATATTCCAACTCTATAAAGGTCAAAAGTGGACTCCAAGCTCTGCGCATGACAATCGCCATTTAGCAAAGCTTTTGCATATAATTCTAACGACTCACACCTTGCAATCAATACCTCAAAACTAACTCATTACACCTCATGAACAAGCTCTACAGCTCATCTAGCACCTTCAACAAGTCTAAATGATCCTATTCAACCTAAAACAACCCGAATTTGCAGCCTGACACAATATACTCAAAAGCGACGCATGAGGCACATCGGCCAGAATTGGCGAACTTCAACAGCTATTCAATAATAAAAACCCATACACATACTATTTCAAGGCCACATGCAGCTCATGAATCAAACAACACACATGATAAAGAGAGTACTAGCTCTCATTCTCTTCTCAATATAAAGAGTTCAATCATAGCTTTAAGTACATATCGGCATATCCATCAAAAGTCAAGTACAAAATACAAAATACATGAGATGCTCAATGCTGATATGCTTATAAGGCTATCCAAGAGCTAGTTACTAACTTAATACAAAGTGCCTAAATCTTGGAGTTATGTCCGATGCCTTGCAAGTTTCGAGTTCAATTTGAATTTGCACTGAGGAGGGAGAATGAGGTGAGCAAAAACACGGCTCGATGACTAACTGCGCTTATAGCCATCGCATGCAAACCATCTACACATAGAAAATCCAAAACATTAACAATCTATCATGTAAGGTCCAAATAACTCAACTTCATCAGCGAATCATAAATTAACCAAAATCATCACATAAGGCATAATATAGAATCTTCTATCAATTAAAGCACATATTATGCATCATAAATTCAAAAATGATGAATGCACACACAGTTGGCTCGAGAGTTCCTTAAACACAACAGTCCGATTTCTCTGGATCTCGTGGCCCCAAGCGGGCGTGGGAGAAGGCTATGGGTCATCGTGCGAGACTATCGAAGCAGTTCTCTCGCCCGAACACAATCAATTTATGCTCACATATTCAAACACAAGAATATCATTTTATGCTTCTTTCATTGTATTGAATCATCATAGTTTCATTCTTTTCTTTCAAATCGAGGAATACACTTTCAACATACACACAATTTAACAAAGATAGCACACATAGGGTATTTGCCCATTACACAACAACTATAAAAGTGTTACCCACCTATAAATCGGTATCCGAATTCAAGATTTCCTTCCTCCTCGTCTTGAGTGGGATTTTCTTGAGTTCCTTCAATTAAATCATACTTCATTCAATAAATACATTTTAAAAGAAAGTCATAATATTCATAAATCAAGCAAGATGAAAGTAAACTTTAAACCTAACCTACCATGGGGACATTTAAGCTAGAATAACCATAACCTTAGCTTAAAAGTCCTAAAATTCATAGATCTCACCTTTCTCTCTATCTTTCTTCAATCTCTGCCAAACCCTAACTTCCATCCTACACCATTCTTAAACCTAGCTTAAGTAAGATAGAACTTACTTCTCACAGTAGTTTTCTCCTCTTTTCCTCTTCTTTCTTCTTTCCTCCAAAACTCTACTCTCCCTCTTCTTCTTGGCAAAGCTCTTCTTTTCCACTAACTCACGTTTTGCTTCTTCTCTTCTTTTCCTTTTGTGACTTACGACAATCTCTCTTCTTCTCCTTCTTCCTTTAACTCTTTTATTCTCATCTTTAAATCCTCATCAAAACTACATAGTTTTGATACTCCTTTAAACTCTCCTTATAACTTACAAGGCTTTAGGCTCTCCTCCTCCTCCTGAGCCCTACACTTAACCACTTAAATTCTAAAGCCCATACTTTCCAATATTAAGTCCAAGCCTTCATATGATTTCCAAAAATTCTAATTCCCAATCATACATGCTAATCCCAGACTCGATAAAATATATATCTATATAAACACATAATTAAAACAATTAAAGCAAGAATAGAAAATAAATTAATAAATAAACAATTAAATAAACAAAAAATTTTGGAGCTAACAATTCTCCTCCTAAAAAATTTAGTCCCTCGAAATCCTTACTGAGTCCATGAAGAGGTAGGGATACTTCTCCTTCATGGCTTCAAAAGACTCCATGTCGCTTCTCGATTCGAATGGTTCCTCCATAAGACCTTAACCGATTCACAATCTTGTTCCTTAACACTTTTCCTTTAAATCTAAGATCTCCATTGGTTGCTCCTCATAAGTCAAATCCTCCCTCAAGCTGAACCTCTGAAGGTTGAACTATATCTGAAGGATCCGATCTGTACCTCCTCAACATCGATACATGGAACACATTGTGAATCTTAGACAACTCCAATGGCAAATCTAACTTATAAGCCAAAGGCTCAATCCTCTTAACGATCTCATATGGGCCTATGTATCTCGGGCTAAGCTTGCCCTTCTTGCCAAACCTCAAAACACCTTTCCATGGAAGCTCTAAGAAATACCTTCTCACCACTTTAAATTCCATCTCTTTCTATGAGCATCTGTATAGCTCTTCATCCTATCTTGAAACTTTGGTCTTTGTTTCACTAACTTAACTTTATCAAGCTGTAACTGTACCAATTCGGTCCTCTGAGCTTCCTTTCACCTTCCTCATCCCAACATATAGGGTTTTGCATCTCTACCATACAAAGCCTCATAAGGTGCCATCTGAATTCCCGAGTGATAGGAATTATTGTAAGCAAACTCAATCAAGGGTAGGTGATCATCCCACGAACCCTTGAAATCAATGCACAAGCTCTGACATTGCCTCCAAAGTTCAGTATCGTCCTCTCCGATTGTCCATCGGTCCTACGGATGGGAAGCCGTACTAAAATGCAATCTAGTCCCCAAGCCTCTGCAAACTTTCCAAAATCGGAGGTAAACCTAGGATCCCTATCGAAACTATCGAACTCAGGAATCCCATGAAGTCGATTACCTCATCCAAATACTTCTTAGCCAAAACATTGAAGAATGCATGCATCTCAATTGGTAAGAAGTGTGCTGTCTTGGTCAACCTATCAACAATCACCCATACGGCGTCATGTTTCTTGCTAGTCCTCGGCAATCCCATCGAAAATCCATGGTTATCTTCTCCCATTTCCATTAGGAATCAATGAAGGATTAAGCTTGCTGAAGGTGCTTGGTGTTCGACTTTAACTTGCGACACTAAACATCTTTAGCATACTCTGCCACATCTTTCTTCATTCCTTCCACAAAAATACTCTTTCAAATCCCGATACATCTTAGAACTCCACGGGTGCATTGCATAAGGCGTTATGCACCTCGTCAAAGATCTCATCCTTGACTCTACATCTGGAACACCTGATCTCTTGCCCATAACCATCAATCCATCTTCCTTCACCTCTACTTAAGAAGGTTTTCCATCTTTTATCTCTTCTCTAAGCTTGTTCAAGTACTCATCCTTTTCTTGCAATTCTTTAATCTTCCCTTTAACACTTGGTCTCCTTATGAAATTTGCCAAAATATAATGGGGTTCAACTTGTCTCAACCTCACATCAAGTCGGCTAAATCCTTGACAAAGGAAGATACTGCTTTTTCCACATGTGTCATAGTGGACTTCTACTCAAGCATCTGCTACCCAATAGCTTTCCCGGTGGTAGTCTATCATCAGTCATAATCTTTCAACAACTCTAACCATCGCCTCGCCTCAAATTGACTCTTTTCGAGTCAACAAGTACTTAAGACTCTTATGGTCCGTAAACACCACGGTGGTAACTCCATACTGAGTAATGTCTCCAAATCTTGATATGAATATAATAGCAGCCAATTCCAAATCATGAATAAGGTAATTAGTCTCATAAAGCTTTAATTGCCTAGAAGCATAAGCAATCACTTTCTCTCCTTGCATCAATACACACCTAAACCCTTCCTAGAAGCATCCTTTGTACACAATGTATCCATCATCACCATAGGGTAGCGTCAAAATCGGTGCGATAGTAAGCCTATTCTTCAATTCCTCAGCGCTCGGCACTCCTCGGTCCACTCAAATTTATGATTCTTTCTTGTTAATTTGGAAAGTGGGCAGCTATCATAGAAAAGCCCTCCACAAATCTCCTTAATATCCGGTAGTCCCGAAACTTCTCACTCACCCACGTTCTTAGGTGCTTCCCATTTAACTTCTGACTTCTATCTTTTGTGGATCCACATGTACTCCACGCTCTGAAATTACATGCCCCAAAATACTACTTCTCTTGGCAAAATTTGCACTTGTCGAACTTGGCATACAACTAGATTCTTTCTCAAGGTCTCAAGCAACCCTCAAATGATCCTCGTACTCCTCATCACTCTTAGAATAGACCAATATGTCATCAATAAAGACAATGACAAATCGGTCTAGGAAAGACTTGAAGACTCTATTCATCAAATCCATAAAAATTGCGGGAGCATTTGTTAACCCGAAAGACATAACCAAAACTCAAAGTGGCCATACTGCGTCCTAAAGCGTCTTTGACACATGGGTCTCTTAATTCTCAATGATGGTAACCCGATCTCAAATCTATCTTAGAAAGACTCTAGCCCCTTACTGTTGATCAAACAAATCATCATGCGCGGGGCGGATATGAGTTCTTAATGGTGGCATGATTCAACTTCACATAATCCACACACATCCATGACGACCTATCCTTCTTCTTCACAGAGAAGGCGGAGCTCCCAAGGTGAAGAGCTCGGCCTAATATAACCATTATCTAAAAGATCCCCAGTTGTTCCTTAAACTCCTTCAATTCCGCGGAGCCATCCGGTAAGCGGAATTGAAATCGGCGTAGTACTTGGAAGGAGCTCGGCGAAACTCAATTTTCTAGGAGGAGGTAGTCTGGCAATTCCTCGGGAAAGGCGTCAGAGAATTCCTTGACTACAGGGAATGTCTTTCAACCTCCCTCTATGCGCCCGTGTACAACACATAGGCCAAATATGCTTCACACCCCCTCATCATTCTCTCTCTGTCGCCATGAAACAATTGGCGGATGACTTTCTATCTCCCATGAATACCACTTTTCGCCATCCTCTGCTCGAATGCCACGGTCTTACGCTTGCGGTCTAAGTTGGCATGATACTTCTCTAAGGTATCCATACCTAGGATCACATCGATCCTCCCATCTTGAGGGCATCAAATCCATCAAAACATTCCTCCACTAATCTCAATCTCACTCTCTATACACTTGGTGATAATAATATCTTTGGCCAATCAATTACTCACCATCAAAGGGTATCCAATGGGCTCCAGACTCCTCTATGCACACCCTGCCGAAGACACAAGGAATGGGTAGAACCGGATCAATCAAAGCAAGCACACAATCATCAAACAATTTTATCATACCGTCACCATACAGGTGTCTCTGCCTCCTCTCGAGTCATTGCAAAAACTTTATTTGGAGCTTGGCCCTGGATGCATGCGGAGGTAAGCTCTCTTGGGCACTCGAGGCTACCCACTTGATCCTGACATACATCCCCATTCTACTGTCCTCCTAGAAGCTTGCATCTCGTGATCCCTCTCTTGTCAAACTTAGGACACTCTTTGACAAGTGTCCCTTACGCCTTGATTGAAGCATGCTCTTGTTGCTTGGTAACATTCTCCTCTATGATGCTTCCCACAGTGCTCACACTTAGGAATGGTGGCTATCCCATCTCCCTTCTCTGCCCACTGGTTGAGGCTTGGTGAGAAGCAGTAGAAGTCCTCGTGGGTCTCAGTTAGCTCCACCATTGCTCCTCTCCTCATTTGCCCAGGAAGGTTCGACACTTTCTCATGTATAAGTACCACCTCCCCTCTGAGCTCTCTCTTCCTTCCTCTTTCTACTAGCTGCGCTCTTAATGTTCTCGATGTTCTTAACCCTCAGAGCCGCTTCAATCAGCTGCTGAAAATCGCCAAAGTTCTACACTACCACCTTCTCTCTGATAGCTAGGTGTAGGCCCGACTCAAACCTGCGACACTGGCGACCCTCCTGAACATCAGCTCAGGAAGTATACCTCGACAATGAGTGAACCAAGCGCTTATATTCAGCAACAGTCATCTCCCTCTGGGTGAGACTCAGAAACTCCTTTTACTTGCTTGAATGTACACTTCAGACGAGATACTTCTTCTGTAAACAACCGGAAGTCTTCCCATACCAACCCTCTTGGTCTCATCTAACTCCCGCACGTCTCCCACCAATCTGGCATCACCACAAATGGTGACAGCATAGACCACTCTCTCATCATCCTCACACTCCATCGATCAAGACCCTCTCGGTCTTCCTCGACCATGTCTCGGCTTCCTCGAGTGCAGTAGTCCGTAGAAGTCCACCGCTCATGCTTTCTTAACTTGTCAGCTGTCTCCCTTCTTGGTTGGGGTGAACGAAGCTGGGGCATTTGACCCGTAGCTTGAACAAAGGCTTGAGTAAATTCTGGAAGAGTCTGGGTGCAAGCGGAGCACTTGTCGAGGCCTGACTAGGTGGCGGCGAGTCTAAGATCGGAGGGCTCCTTTACTACCTTACTAGAGAAGCCTCGGTGGGGCCACTTTTGGTCTACTGGTTCATCAGTGCTCTCTCTCTCGGTGGAGAGCCAGGTGCGATTGAACCTTGCAGGAATCCTCGTGTTCTTCTACGAGGTGGCATCTTACTCCTTCAATGAAAACATTTATAATT
This sequence comes from Erythroxylum novogranatense, assembly GCA_029891385.1. Taxonomy (NCBI): domain Eukaryota; kingdom Viridiplantae; phylum Streptophyta; class Magnoliopsida; order Malpighiales; family Erythroxylaceae; genus Erythroxylum; species Erythroxylum novogranatense. The sequence continues at coordinate 15,257 of JAIWQS010000029.1, forward strand.
AGCTACAATTCGTTTTAATCTTAGTTTCTATATATATGCATGATATGCATGTCACTTAATACAACAATCAATTCATAATGCAACATTTAATCACATAGCAAAACAATTTTCCTACTATGCATCCTAAGCCTAGGAGTGAAACCTAAGCTCTGATACCAAACAATATTGGACCCCGTCTCCGAGGCCCAACATTCGGAAGCACACAAGCATAGTAGACCCAAAACTAACAACATACCGACCACAATTTGGGGGGCTAGCAATAGGAATTTCAGATCGGCTTCTTAAGGGCATTTGTTCCTCATATTCCAACGATTCTAACGCCTCTAAAATCGCTCAATTCGGATTAGAAATGAAGGAATTATGGTTAAAATACTATCTTAAAAAAGCGATGGCCGACTCTCAACCGACTTCATGTCAGAATTTGAAAACTTTAAAGGCTAAATTGCTGATCGGTTCCTTCATAGAACTTGTAGATTTATATCTCTAGTTTAATTTAAAACAAGAATCGCTTCAATTGTAGCTCTATAGCTCAAGATATCTCAAAATTAGTAAAGTATATTCAGACTTGATCAGTGAGCCTCCACACTTTGTTTCAAACCACCTTTTCAATTTAAAAGAAATACTGGTAAATCAGGCATAAAAGATATAAAATTTTCTTAGATTCCATCGCTTCTAAAAATCAACTTAATGGAGGTCTACACAAATAGTTATGGTCGAAAAAGAAGGAAGAGGGGTGATCGGCAAAGGCAGGCCCCAAACACGAGACGCTTGGCATGGCGGCGTCTGGCGCTTCGCCGCGTGGGCGGCGATCAACTTCGCTCGCTTGCCCATGGCGCTGGGCGACTTTGTCCTACAGCCCGACCTACCTAACTTCTAACCTCATAACTTTTGACTCAGGGCTCCAAATTAGACACGGTTTATTAGATTTGGAAAGCTAAGAGAAAATCTACATTTTCAAGAAGGACTCAAAGACAAGTTCTACCCTAAGAAACCAAAAGTTTACTCTAAGGCGATCGACTAACTCTCCATAATGATTACTAAAACTTACAACTACCATAATTTTGACCCGGGACTCGAATTTAGTAAACTTAGTGTCATGGAAAGGTAAAAGAATTATATACAAATTTTGTGAAGATCACCGACCTATATTCCAACTCTATAAGGGTCAAAAGTGGACTCAAGCTTCGACAATCATCATTTAGGCAGCACTTTGCATATAATTCTAACGACTCACACCTTGCAATCAATACCTCAAAACTAACTCATTACACCTCATGAACAAGCTCTACAGCTCGTCTAACACCTTCAACAAGTCTAAATGATCCTATTCAACCTAAAACAACCCAGAATTTGCAACACAACACAATATACTCAAAACTGACCGCATGAGCAAATCAGCCCAGAATTGGCAGAACTTCAACAGCTATTCAATAATAAAAAAAAACCCATACACATACTATTTCAAGGCCACATGCAACTCTCAAATCAACACTAACACATGATAAAGAGAGTACTAGAGCTCTCATTCTCTTCTCAAAACATAAAGAGTTCAATCATAGCTTTAAGTACATATCAGCATATCCATCAAAAGTCAAGTACAAAATACAAAATACATGAGATGCTCAATGCTTGATATGCTTATAAGGCTATCCAAAAGCTAGTTACTAACTTAATACAAAAGTGCCTAAATCTTGGAGTTATGTCCGATGCCTTGCAAGATTCCGAGTTCAACTTGAATTTGCACCTGAGGAGGGAGAATTGGGTGAGCAAAAACACGGCTCAGTGGCTAACACGCTTATAGCCATCGCGCAACGAGCCATACAACACATAGAAAATCCGTAACATTAACAATCTATCATGTAAGGTCCAAATAACTCAACTTCATCACGCGAATCATAAATTAACCAAAATCATCACATAAGGCATAATATGGAATCTTCTATCAATTAAAGCACATATTATGCATCATAAATACCAAAATGATGAATGAACACACAATTGGCTCGAGAGTTCCTTAAACATAACGGTTTACACTGTAACACAACGGGTCCGATTTCTCTGGATCTCGTGGCCCAAAGCGGGCAGCCGGGAGAAGGCTATAGATCATCGTGCACGAGATTATCGAAACGGGTTCTCTCTCGCCCAAACACAACCAATTTATGCTCACATATTCAAACACAAGAATAGCATTTTATGCTTCTTTCATTGTATTGAATCATCATAGTTTCATTCTTTTCTTTCAAATCAAGGAATACACTTTCAACATACACACAATTTAACAAAGATAGCACACATAGGGCATTTGCCCATTACACAACAACTATAAAAGTGTTACCCACCTATCATTGGTATCCGAATTCAAGATTTTCCTTCCTCCTCATCTTGAGTGGGATTTTCTTGAGTTCCTTCAATTAAATCATACTTCATTCAATAAATACATTTTAAAAGAAAGTCATAATATTCATAAATCAAGCAAAGATGAAAGTAAACTTTAAACCTAACCTGCCCCATAGGACATTTAAGCTAGAAAAACCATAACCTTAGCTTAAAAGTCCACTAAAATCCATAGATCTCACCTTTCTCTCTATCTTTCTTCAATCTGCACAAACCCTAACTTCCATCCTACACCATTCTTAAACCTAGCTTGCAAAGATGGAACTTACCTCTCACAAGTAGTTTTCTCCTCTTTTCCTCTTCTTTCTTCTTTCCTCCAAGCCTCTCGGCTCTCCCTCTTCTTCTTGGCGAAAGCTCTTCTTTTCCCTAACTCACGTTTTGCTTCTTCTCTTCTTTTCCTTTTGTGACTTACGACAATCTCTTTCTTCTCCTTCTTCCTTTAGCTCTTTTATTCTCATCTTTAAATCCTCATCAAAACTACATAGTTTTGATACTCCTTTAAGCTCTCCTTATAACTTACAAGGCTTTGGGCTCTCCTCCTCCTCACAAGCCCACTACCTTAACCACTTAAATTCTAAAGCCCATACTTTCCAATATTAAGTCCAAGCCTTCATTTGATTTCCAAAATTCTAATTCCCAATCATACATGCTAATCCCAAGACTCAATAAAATATATATCTATATAAACACATAATTAAAACAATTAAAGCAAGAATAGAAAATAAATTAATAAATAATCAATTAAATAAGCGAAAAAAATTTTGAGGCCCAACAATTATCACTAATTTGTGTATATATGCACAAATCTTTTTATTATTATAATGGATCCTTAAAAAAGAGTTTGTATCAAATAGAATATATACTTTGACTTTCTTGTATTAAAACTTTGGCTTATAAACAAAAGAGTACTTTACATTTTTTTAAAAGATTAGGTTCGAAATTAGTGAAGAATTTTTTACGGAAGAGCAACATAATCTTTCTTTGATTTTCCCAAGAGCCTCATTTATTTTGCGAAAGTTATATCAAGAGCGGGTTTGGTATTTGGATATTCTTTGTATCAACGATTTATTCAATCATGAACAATCTGTCATGAAAAGATGTAAATTAAATCCAAATTTAGTGTCCTTCCAATCAAAATTGGGCAACATAATCATTAGTCGATAGAATATACCTCTCTCTCATTCCTTTCTTCATTCATGGTTCAATATTTTGGTGTCCTAGGCATAGAGTAGCCACCAATCCATCTCAAACTTAGTGTTTAAACTCTATTATCGTGAAGATATTGTAAGGAAGGTCTGAGAGCAATAACTCATCATGAAGGATTATAAAAACTTAACACTCACGAGGGATATAAGTTATTACTCTATAAAGAAAATGTCAATTCTTAAAAGATGAGATTAATTCAGAAGCACCTTTCCTATAATGTTAATATTATAATCGACAAAATTCCATCCTATATTTTACATATCCATACAATTGAGTCCATAAGTTTTTAAAATAGTGTATAAAAAAGTACTTCGTGGGTCTTTTGTGAAATATAATGCCCTTCCTATTTCTTCCTTTTCTTTTTATTTTGTATTTGTCATTAATAGTATAAAATTTAATCAAATCAACATGTTTTTGTTTTATGCCCCATGTCCCAGATTAGCCTTGGATCATTACATAAAATCCAAAGATGAAGAAAGAAACAAAAATATCACTCTTGTGTAAACAAAGAGTTTTAAAGTAAAATTACACAATCTCCAAAATCTTTTGGTTTTGAAGAAAGAAGAAGTTAGATTCTCTCTTTTTAGTTAAGTTTTATACCACATAAAATATTTTGAAAATAAGAGATAAAATGGGTGGATTCTAGAAAGACAAAAGAATTTTCTAAATTTATTTTAATATTAAAAAAGTCAAATCGATCGGAGATTTGGATCAAATCGATATATCAATATCGATTCGATCCGAGAACAAAATTTTGTCAAGCCAAAATGTCATCGTTATAGGAGTTTATATATCGCATATAGGTTTTATATTTATATTTATATTTTGTTATATTTATAATAGTAACGTGGCATAATAAATACGGCGTGAATTGGGACCTAAAAGATCGAATGTAAGGAGACATAGACAAATCAAACCTTATGAATTCTAAGGTACCACGAATTCATCATTTAAAGAGAAGTATTGTAGCATCCCAACCATGCAGGACCAACCGATATAAATGGGTGATATCGAGTCCACGCCATACAAGAATGGTAGGCTCTGACGATCAATTCGATACGTAACTTAAAACACGGTTTATAAAACACTTTAGAATCAATCGAAATGCTGATTCAATAAATAGTTGGGTCCCCTTTAAAGCGAATACATTCGCTCGAAACACAATTTCATAATCTCATATCAATTATACAATTATCACTCAGGGGGCCTATATAATAGCGATTCAATTTAGTAAGCAGCGAATTATTCATTTACACACGACTCGGAAAGACACTTATGCGAGACGCTTAATGATCCAGACCACAGTCTCGACTCAATGCAGCGAGACATACTCCCGTTCATCGGCGGGGTACTCTTCGATCTAAAAATAGTTGCAATGTTGGGTGAGTTTGCGAACTCAATGAGAAACCATCATCGATGGTTCACTCAAATCATGCATTATGCGTATCGCGTATAGCACGCGATGCGATAGTAGTCGATTAACGATGTCGTATAATATTATACAACACGATATAACGATTCTGATGATAAGCGATTTACAATATTATATATAATTCACGGTGATAACCAATTACGGTACCATACCAGAGATTACGATGTATGGCCTCACGATTCACGATAGTCTATTAACGATACTATGGTAATCATACATAGCAATTCTGATGTCACATCACGGTTCGCGATATTATCTGGCGATTTCTGATAAATCATGTCAACACGCAATCGGTCATTCATTCACAATAATTTGCATTGAAGCGATCACGGTCATTCCGGTAATCATGCGGTCATTTCGGACATTCAATACATTATGCAATGCATATGAGACTCTTTTCGATTATTGATGTTGTGCCCGAAGTGCTCGATCGTTGATCGATGGGACGCGTCGAGATTTCTCCCTCGGGCTAGGCGGTCGAGACGATCTTAGGGATAAATCCCCTCGGACTCGAGGGCGGTCGATCTGATAATAACAATGATCGATGGGACGCGTCGAGGATTTCTCCCCTCGGGCTAGGCCGTCGATCGATATGAGCTCTTGGCTCTTTTCGGTGATATTAGCAACTTGGGACACATTCCATTATCTCGATCGTGCATTTATGCATGATATACGATCTTCGATAATTCAATATTCGATAATTGATGTTCGATGATTTACGATTATGCGGCTATAAGCCCGATATTACAGTTCTCGGTGTCACCAAGTAATTCAATCAATACGATAATCGTGTATGCGAATCGATCACATATAATTCGGTAATATCTGATTCAACCATACATTTCGGTGGTCATCTGGTAGTCGATTCAATCTGGTGAGAACATACGGTTTGATCATGTATATTTCAATAATCATGCAATTTCGATGTCATGTAGCAGCATGCAGATTCGATAAAGTAAAAGCATACCATTCAATCACATTCATTTTGATAATTCATACGGTGAGCATTTAGACAATCAAGAATTTGAGAAACCAACTAGGTTACTCACCAGTAACCCGAGCTATTGCACGGAAGTCCAGCGATGTCCGTGGAGCGATGATCCAACAGCGCCCTTATAATGATGAAAGTCTGACCCATTACTAATTGCTTGATAAAGCGATGACAATAATGCATATGTCTCTACATAATTATGTACCATGCATATTCACGATTTAGGTGCTAATACCCAAATTCGATATCCTATGCTCAATTTCAACTCTTCACTCAATTGAATCAACTTGCTTTGGTTCAATCCTCGATTCGATTCAATTTTCTCAATTCATATTCCACTATAACAATTTCATATCCATCGGTCAAATCATCGGTGAAAATCTCAATTAAAACTCCAATTGTCTCAATTCAGTACTTAGATCACACTATAAACCATAATTAACCTTAAATCTCAAGAATCGGTATCAATTAAATTAAATTCCAACTCAATATTTTTCTCAATAGTAGACCTCTTTCCTGTTCACGGTGAATCGAGAATCACCTCGATGAGGTCTACACCATAAGTTATGTCCCGTAGCGAATATACATTCAATCGGAAAAGCGCCTATACGTCGCGATCTACGCCCTTTCATCGCGGCGTGAAAAGCTCACTTTCGTCGCGACGTAGGGACCGCTCGTCGCGTTGCCTGCTCCACGTTAAATGCATGACGTGGAACCCATTCGTCATGACGCGCAATCCACGCTCGTCGCGTCGTTGACTCGAGCTCGTCGCGACTAATAAAAATAATTACATTCAATTATTCGTCGCGGCGAAGCCCTCGGCGCTTCTGCGGCTCGTCGCGACGTCTGACGATCCGATCGTCTTCTCCGATTGTTTTCCGTCCATTTTCTCCTCTAAACCCCATTAAACACTCTCGACTACTCAAATCAACTATAATAAAGGCCATAAATGCTATAGAAACCATTAAAACAACATTAAACAAAAACACTTACCAATCGACGATCGATCCCAAATCTCAAAATCACCGTAACCCTAACTTTCTCAAATCGCGATAATCCACTCCAAATCCTTCTCGATCCTTCATCAATCCACAATAAACCGTTAGCTAAACACAATAGGAGGGAAAACCATAAGGAAAACCAAAGAATCCTCACCGATGGAGGAATCGCTTTTGGCCGTCGAAGGAGAGAGAGAGGAAGCGATAAAGCCTTAGACAATTTTCCCCGATTTCTTAACCTAGCTATTTATAGCCTTAAGTCTCCATATCGATCGATTTTCGTCTCTAAATTTCAGCGGCTCCAACATCATAATTTCCTATCGGTAAAATTCTGATTTTCCATTACCATTGGACAATTCTCTCGAATATATCTATCGATCGATCGATTCACCCAAATATTTTGATTAGGGTATTTTCTCCCGAATTTCCCAAAAATCTCCTATAAGCCCTATAAATTACCGATTACTAGTAAACTATTCTAAATCAGTCACTTGAACACATTAACTCCTAATTCCTCATTTAATCACGATTGATCGATCTAGTCGATTCACAATTCGATCGGTTCTGACCGATCAATTGATCGGTTCAATTCTGATTAAATACCGAAAATCATGAATGCATGTACCAATGAATATATGCATATCACGAGAAACCAGTTCCTATATGATTAGAGGCCGATAACATGCTTTCGGTCAATGTATGTAGTGAAATCTATCGATCATCCCAATATTACCATAATACCTTTAATAGCGATAGCAGGATGTTACAATTCACCCTCCTTATAAAAATTTCGTCCTCGAAATTTCATATCTGATCGATGAGGAGGCGGGAGAATTTATCCGCTCCTTTCGATTCCGATTCTCGCTCATATCTTTATAATTATTTGTCAATCCTTACACTCGATACCGTAAACACATTTATCAATTCTTAGCATTGCATCTTAATCAATCCAGTAAATCACTTTGCGGATCAGGATCATCTTTTCGATTTTAAACCACTTACCAATCCATTTTCATGAGCGATCACATAGAGGCCATTTAATGGCGAATTTAGTTTCCTTATCGATTCGACTCGTTGCCATAAGCGGGACCGCTCAACCCCCATTACAGATTAGTTTCGGTCATTATTAACTCAAATCAACCATAGTCTTGACTATGTTGAGACAATCTCGATGGATTCCAATGATATCGGTCTCACGTTTGCCTCGTGATCACATTCATTAATCATTCCCACAATTTACTATTCAATTTCACACTCTAAACCTTTTCTTACTCTTTCGATGCATTCTTGTTGAAACACAACACTTCATAACACGATTATCGGTCATTTCCTCGAAGTTGACTCCCATTTAAAATTTCCCAATCGGTTTGCGATTTTACGAATCACCGATTGTTTTGCGGTATCTTTTATACACAATTTATTTGAAATTCCGATAACTCATATTACTTTCTTTTTACCAGTTTGACAATTATCCATCAATGATAACACTCTTGCTCGCTTATTGAATTTACTCTTCAATCCATTTAATCTCCTTTGCGAATCATTCAAATTCCCAAAGTATCTCGATCATCATTGATTTACATATCCATGGATATATCCATAACCTTTCTATCTGATTAATGCCCCACACTTTTAAGGCCACAATTTGAAAATCGATCACAAGACAGCGATACAAGCGTTATCCTTTTCCCTATATCGTTTAATCACATTGCACTATAGTAACTAATTACCTCATAACCTTCTTTGGGACATTTCACTATATATTGCCACATCACCAATTTAAAACAATATGATTAACACTTAAATGTGAGCAGTTCTCCAAATGTCTCTTCCACGATCATCGGTCATACTTTTCACACATTTCCTCAAACATTTTGTCATTTACGGATAGATCCAAAGATTTTCGATTAATTCTCGATAATTAGAATACATATATTCCACACATGTTCCTTTACACTAACTTCTCCACATAAGCCGCTATAAATCACTCCACAGGTTGAATAAACATTCATCACTTTCAGAATAGTTTTACTCGATTATTTGCGAATCAATATTCTCCTCGATGAGCAAAATCATATTACACATTGGATCCTTACATTAGCATAATACATATTTTCTCGATAATGATTTTATCTCGACACTTGAGTCTCGACTCGATTAAATTCCTCATTTCAAATTTAACTCTCTATTGTCCTTTCATTAATCACCATTTACTTTCATTTATCGATGTTACTCATGAAATTCTTCAACATCACGGTTGTCACATGTCTTATCGGTCATTCTCAATATCTAGAAACTCAATTCCAACTATGCACAATATCCCATATAGATCAATCACACATCCATATAATCAGAGCAATTAAACCGGAACATCTGTTTCATTTCTCCGTATCATTATCTTACCTTTTAATCTTTTCGTTATTACATCCTACCCTTAAATTTTCACACTCAAAAATCAACATCACAGATTTACCATCATTCTAAATTTCTCACTAACGTGTCGATCTTGATCATAAATCATTATTTATAACACTTATCACGATAATCAATCCCAATTGTAACATTTCATTTCATTCCCTTTTACCTTTGGAACTCTGGTCATTTCTATCATATTTCTATTTCCTCATCAATCTACAAGTCTATATTCATATCACATATTTCGATACCACTCTCTTTTTGCATATCATCGATATATCCATCAATATCGATACACTAAATATTCATTTGTCGGATCGGACCATATACTTTTTCTTATCCTTCGATGATCGCCACTTCCTTTTATCACACTTCTACCGTCTTATCATTTCCTCTCTATCTCGACCGCTTATCGATCGATACACGCTCATGCACGCGACTCATACGCTGACCGGGGATCGATTGTCCTTTATCTGTCGTGACGACTTTACGACTTTAATGCATGTAACTCGATCAAATTTGAGCGCCCATGTACAATCGTATACGGGCTCGATACACAAATGTAGCATCCCGATCCGCAGACCGAACCCGATATCGTGGGTGATATCCGAGTCCACGCCACACAAGAATGGTAGCTTTCTGACGATCAATTCTGAGACATAACTCAATACGGTTTATAAAACACTTTAGAATCAATCGAAATGCACAATTCAATAAATGGTTGGGTCCCTTTAAACGAATACATTCACTCAAAACACAATTTGATAAACACATATCGGTTATACAATTATCACTGGGGCCCTATATAATAGCAGTTCAATTTAGTAAAAGCGAAATTATTCATTTACACACACGACTCGAAAAGACACTTATGCGAGCCGAATCGATCCCACCCTAGTCTCCAAACTCAATGCGTGAGAGACATACTCCCGTTAAATGCGGCGGGTACTCTTCGATCCACGAAAAATAGTTGCAATATTGGGTGAGTTTGCGAATTCAATGAGAAACCATCATCGATGGTTCACTCAAATCATGCATTATCGTATCGCGTATAGCAGTATAGTAGTAGTCGATTAACGATATCGTATAATATTATACTGACGATATAATAGTTTACGATGATAGCGATTTACAATATTATATATAATTCACGGTGATAAGCAATTACGCATACCATACCGTAGATTACGGTATGGCCTCACAATTCGATGATCTATTAACGATCTATGGTAATCATACATAGCAATTCTGATGTCACATCACGGTTTGCGATATTATATGCGATTCTGATAAATCATGTCAACACGCAATCAGCCATTCATTCACAATAATTTGCATTGAGCGATCCACGGTCATTCACGGTAATCATGCGGTCATTTCGGACATTCAATACAAGATGCAATGTCATATGAGACTCTTTTCCGTTATTCGATGTTGTGCCCAGTGCTCGATCGGTGATCGATGGGGCAGCGTCGATTTCTCCCTCGAGGCTAGGCGGTCGATAAAGTCTAGCAGGATAAATCCCCGGACTCGAGATCCCACAAGGTCGATCTGATAACGATGATCGATGGGACGCGTCGTGGATTTCTCCCTGCCAGCTAGGCCGGTCAAGATGCTGATATGAGCTCTTGGCTCTTTTCGGTGATATTAGCAACTTAGGACACATTCCATTATCGATCATGCATTTATATGCATGATATACGATCTTCGATAATTGATGTTGATAATTCGGTGTTCGATGATTTACGATTGTACGGTTATGAAAGCCCAGATATTACAGTTCTCGGTGTCACTCATTAATTCAATCCAATCTGATGTCGTGTGCGAATCGGTCACATATAATTGATATGTCTGATTCACTCATACATTTGGTGGTCATACATGAGTCGATTCAATACGGTGAGAACATACTGATTTGATCATGTATATTTCAATAATCATGCAATTTCGATGTCATGTAGCGATGCTGATTCGAGACAAAGAAAAGCATACCATTCAATCACATTCATTTCGATAATTCATACGGTGAGCATTTAGGCGATCGAGAATTTGAGAAACTAACTAGGTTACTCACTGTAACTTCGAAGCTATTGCTTGGAAGTCTCAAAGAATGTCCGTGGAGCGATGATCCAGCGGTGCCACTATAACGATGAAAGTACTGACCCATTACTAATTGCCCAATAAAGCAGTACAATAATGCATATGTCTCTACAAAATTATGTACCATGCATGTTCACGATTTAGGTGCTAATATCCAAATTCGATATCCTATGCTTAATTTCAACTCTTCACTCGATTGGATCAACCTTGCTTTGGTTCAATCCTCGATTGATTCAATTTTCTCAATTCATATTCCTATAACAATTTCATATCCATCGGTCAAATCATCGAAGGAAAATCTCAATTAAAACTCCAATTGTCTCAATTCGGTACTTAGATCACACTATAAACCATAATTAACCTTAAATCTCAAGAATCGGTATCAATTAAATTAAATTCCAACTCTCGATATTTTTCTCGATAGTAGACCTCTTTCCACTAGTTCACGTTGAATCGAGAATCACCTCGATCGGAGGTCTACACCATAAGTTATGTCCCGTAAGCGAATATACATTCAATCGAAAACTGCCCATACGTCGCGACCTCTCATACTTTCGTCATGACGTGAAAAGCTCACTCGTCGCGGCGTAGGGGACGCTTCGCGTTGCCTGCTCCACGTTAATCGCGGCGCAATCCACGCCGTCGGCGTCGTCGAATTCGAGCTCGTCGCGGTAATAAAAATAATTACATTCAATTATTAAATCGACGAAGCCTCGGCGCTTCTGGCTCGTCATGACGCATCGACGATCCGATCGTCTTCTCCGATCGTTTTCCGTCCATTTTCTCACTCTAAACCCCATTAAACACTCTCAACTACTCAAATCAACTATAATAAAGGCCATAAATGCTATAGAAACCATTAAAAACAACATTAAACACAAAAACACTTACCAATCGACGATCAATCCTAAATCTCAAAATCACCGTAACCCTAACTTTCTCAAATCACTGATATTCCACTCCAAATCCTTCTCAATCCTTCATCAATCATAATAAACACGTTAGCTAAGCACAATAGGAGGGAAAACCATAAGGAAAAACCAAAGAATCCTCAACAATGGAGGAATCATACGACCGTCGAAGGAGAAGAGAGGGGAAGCGATAAAGCCTTGAACAATTTTCCCGATTTCTCAACCCTAGCTATTTATAGCCTTAAGTCTCCATATCGGTCCGATTTTGGTCTCTAAATTTCAACGACTCAACATCATAATTTCCTATCGGTAAAATTCTGATTTTCCATTACCATTGGACAATTCTCTCAATAATAGGCGGTCGATCGATTGATCACCCAAATATTTCCGATCGGGTATTTTCTCCCGAATTTTCGAAAATCTCCTATAAGCCACTATAAATTACCGTCCACTCGTAAACTATTCTAAATCAGTCACTTGAACACATTAACTCCTAATTCCTCATTTAATCACGATTGATCGGTCGATCAGTTCCACAATTCGATCGGTTCACAAACCAGTCAATTCGATCGGCCCAATTCATAATTAAATACTAGGAAAATCATGAATGCATGTACCAATGAATATATGCATATCACGAAAGCAGTTCCTCTATGATTAGAGGCCGATAACATGCTCGATCAATGTATGCAGTGAAATCCTATCAGTCTTTCCCAATATTACCATAATACCCTTAATGACAGTAACGGGATGTTACAAGTATATACTACTCAAAAATTTAAAGTTTCATTTAAAAGGAAATAGTTTGAGAAGTTTCAATTGTCCGAAATGAATTTCTAAATCTGTGGATTTATCAATATCAAGTTTTTGAAATGAAAAAAAAATTCAACAATTTTGTATGATCAACATATGATCAAAAGAAAAATGTAAAGCCCATTTCACTCCACAAGGATCAAGATCAAATAAGTATTCATTCTCTTTTTATTGAAAGAATAAATATTTCTCGTCCTTCATTAAATAAAGATCAAGTTAAATACAAATTCTTTAGTTCAAATCTTTCAAGGAAATTAACTACGGAGCCATATAAGGGAGGAAACCCTCAATTATAGTTCTGAGGAAAGGAAATTACTCGTCAATTCAAGAAAGGTGAGAAGGAGGTGAATAATCATCTGCTTCTGGAAGAAATTGAAGAATTTCTTAGGAATCCTATAAGATCCAATCCCTTAAATAGACTATGTAATGTACTTCATCTGTTGGGCTACGGGTGAGAATTTTACCAGAGATTTCTATTGTTTCAATTAATTCTTGTTGAAGCATATATTTGGGGGTGGTTGTAGGCTGAATGATTTCAAAACAGACTCCTCGTTCATTAGATAGAAGATAGAGAAGATTACCAAGATTTTTGGATATGTTCTTGAACTTATTCCGTTTGATGCAGTATGGAATGAAGTTATAATTATAGAATCAACTCGATTATCATATTATAGATTATAAGTTCATACCCCTAGCCCATTCCTATTTTAGGTGAACTCGACCATATACAAATTTCACTTTTATTGGGAAGTATCGAATATAATCATAATTATGGTAGCAACATGCATCAAAGCTAAAATAGGAGTAGACCCTTCTATAACATCCAGTAACCATACATTAAGAGGGAATAGAGTTGATTTGGCAATTACACCCAAAATAATATAATTGACACACAAACTAACAAATAAATAATTCACCTTATTATTAGTAATCAAGTTATTTAAAATTTCTAACAAATCCCTAAATTCATCTGGCTTGAGGAAAACTTTGCATGCCTCCGTTACCTTTTAGGAGACTTAAGCCCTATAGAAATTGTCTACCTGAGATTATCCCTTCACCCGTTCTAATTAACGAATTTTTTACTCCCGAATACCCAGGTCAATAATTAATTCTTTAGATGTGGACTACCTACACCTAGACAATCTTCTCCTAAATATGGAGGAAAACTATATCTCTCTTCTTGAACACTCTAATCCTACAAGGCATTTCCCTCAAACTCCACATCTCTACTAATCACAACTTTCTTATGAACGGGGGTCAAAATATTTGTACTTTTTAGGGTTTTCGATAAAACCAATAAGACACCATCTTCTTGCTCTTATCATCAAGTTTCGTCCTTTCTTTTTTAAAGACATGAACATAGCCAATAGATTAAAAAACTCTTAAGTGTCTCACACTTGGTTTCCATCTACTTCATGCTTTTTGAGGGGTTATTGTCTCCAAGCTCTTTGTCGGTGAATGGTTCAAGAGATAAACATCATATGCAATTGTGTCAAACCAAAATTCCTTAGGCATATTTTTACTTTTTGGCATCATCCTTGCTATGATAAGAATTATCCTATTCTTTCTTTTTGAAGCCTCATTTTGTTGTGGTGCTTTTAAGACTGTCATAGGATGTTGAATATCATTTTTTTTCATAAAAGACCTTCAATTCATTAAAAATGAACTCTCCACCTATATCAATTTTTAGAACTTTAATTTTTTTTATCCATTTTCCTTTTCAACAAGAAGATTGATTTTTTTAAATTTTTCGAAAACTTCCCTCTTTTTCTTTAAAAAGGAAGCCCAAGTCTTCCTCATGTGATCAGCAATAAGGAACATAAAATATGAGCACTTACTGAAAGATTATGGCTTGATAGATCACACACATTTGCATGCAAGTTGTAGAGGCTTGGTACGCTCGTAAAAGTGATGCCTTTGGAAAGCTCTTTATTGCATGTTTTTTGTTAGGCATGCCTCGTAAAATTGATTCAAATGGTTAATTTTAGGAACTCTTTTCACCATATTCTTTGCTCCTAACATTTTAAGCCCTTTAAAGTTGAGGTATCCGAATCTCATGTGCAAATTCCGTAAAGGATCTTTGGCACAAGCTTGTAAACACTTCACTTATGTTGTTTTCACATTTAACATGAATATTGGATTCTTTTTCATGACAACTTTAGCATCAAGTCTATCATATTGATTTCAAAACCACAAATAATTATTTTCCATTTTCACATTTTGCTCCCTCTTTAAAAGTTAGTTGAAGTTCAAAATATTGCTCTTCATTTTTGGGATGTAGTAGACATTGTTGAGCAGTTTATGGTCTCCATCCTTCATCGTCAAAATCATTGGGCCTTTTTTCTTAATCTTTACATTTATATCATCTAAAAAATGAATATTCCTAGTCACCTTTTGTATCCAACTCCATAAATTTGCATTTATCCCCTATCACATGGTTGCTTGCGCCATTGTTGAGATTCCACGTGACATCTTTTTCTATAAACTCTTCCTTTTGGGAAAACAAAAGAGCATTACCTTCCACCTCCTTGTGCTCAATAAATTTTTCCTATCATCACAAATATTAATTTGACATTCCTAATAATGGTGACCATTCTTCCCACATGAATAACACTACACTTGGCTTTTATCCTTTCTCCAGTTATTTTTTCTTCCTCGTCTAAGACCCTTTGATTTCCACCTTCGTGAAATGAATTTTACTCACCTTTTTCTTGATTGTAACCACATTCTCGGCAACATCCTCAACCTTTGCCATGACCTCGACCTCTTCCTCCTCTATCATTTTCCTTATAATTGAAGGAAAAGTTTGCTTGCAAAACTTGCGTCATCGATTCTTGTTGGATCCTTTTCATTCTTTCTTCATAAGTTAATAACCATCCATTTAACTCGTCGATGTTCATGGACTATACGATTCTTTAATTGCCACAACCGTATAATTGAATTTCATGTTGAGAGAGCACAAAACCTTCTCTACGACTCTTGTATCTTCCATCTTTTCATCGAGCTACTTCATTTGATTCACCTTTGCTAATATAAAGAGTAAAATAATATGCTACAAACTCACTTTTCTTCATCAAAATTAATCAAACTCAGCCATTATACTTTGGAGCCATACCTTCTTCACTCTATCAGCTCCAACATAGAAGTCTTTATAATTTTCCATGCATCCTTGACTCTTGTCATATTAGCTATCTTCACGAACATGTCATCATCTAGCCTGTCAAAACCTAGTACTACATTGGGCACATGACAACCACCGCATATTCAGGCTAAGGATACTTACAATACTTTAACCCGGCTATGCAAGGCTAATTGAATATCCTTTAAAAACATTTGGACATCACAATAGCTATATTTTAAAAATCCCAAAACTCAATCACAACTCCTACAATAAGTTTTAAATGCACTTCTATATTCACATTTAAAACTCTATCACAACTTTTGGACCTTTAAGTCCACTCAAAAGCAATTTCAACAACAGTACCAAAAGTTCATACATAAGGTCTTTTATAAACTACAAGATAGTCATAGTTAATTTATAAAATCGTAAAGCATATCAACATAACCAATCTTATAAAAATAGTAGTTTATGAGACACTATACAACAAAGGTACAAACAGAGACTCCCCACATGCGGTAATGCCCAAAAAATGTAAAAACACTGCACAATATACTTAGAGACTCAAGCTTACCAAATTAATCTGCGTGGTTGAAAAGCAGAGGAGGTGAATACACTATATACTCAGTGAGCAAGAAAATACACATATCACAAATAGAATTCGATACATACTAAGATGGTGTAGATAACCAAAATGTGAACATACATGAAATAGAAATATATAAGCCTAGCCTTTGACTCAACGTCTACTGGTTAGAAACCACATAGGCCTAGCCTATTAATCACTCATCTGGTGAACATAGATTCTAGTTTCAGTAAACAAAAGTAGAAAAACATCACATGTATAAATCAAATCTTGTCAGAAAATAAATCCCAGAATAAGCCAAAACAATCATGTGTGACATCACTAGTTAGCTAAACTAGTGTGCACACCCACCAATCCTTGGTATTGACTCAACTTTCATCTATAGTGAGTCCAGAATACAGTCGACAAGAGTGTCATAACCTTAGGTGATGACCTTGTCTGTTGGGCCCTAGAAATTTTTTCTTTAATGAAGTATGATTTAAAAGAATTTTGAGGTTTTGATAGATTAAATTTTTGGAGTTAATTATTATATCAAGGTTAGTAGGATTTTATTGCATGGATTGATTAAATTGAAGTATTAAAGTTGCAAGATTGTATAAGGGCAAATTGGGCATTCACTAAAGCATTTTAAAACATAAGGCATGAGGGAAGGGGTAAAATGGACTTTACACACTCATGTGTGGTATTAAGAGAAGAAGAAAATGTGTCTTGCATTGGGAGAAGAAAGAAACGTGGATAAAGGAGAAAAAGAATTGAAAAGAAGAAGAAAAGAAAAGAAGCAAGCTAGGGTTTTGAAGATCTTGAAGAAGTTTGAAGATCTTGAAGCTAAACAAGTAAGTATAAGCACTAACCCTCATTGATTTGTTAAATGAAGCATTTTTGGTGATATTTAGAAATGAAAATGAAGTTGAATGTGTGTAGGATGTTGTTGATAAAAATGTTTTAATCTTTTAGGGTTAATGATCAAGGATAGATTTTGATGTATTTGTGAATGATTTTGGGTTGAAATGGAGTTGGAAATGAAGTATAAGTGATGGTTTAGTGTTTAGATGGGTTATATGTGAAATGTAGGAAGTAAAAAGTTGGAAAATGCAGCAAAAATGATTCTCGGAGTATGTTTCTGTAAAAGTTCGCTGCGACGAACTTTCTAGCACAGAATATGTTTTGGTATTTTGAACATAACTTTTTGTGTAGTTATCCAAATAGAGTGATTTTTAATTTGGTGTAAACTAGAGATCTAGGGATACAAATTGTATAAGGAATTGAGTTCAAATTTAGTCTCTAAGGATCTTAAATTTTGGATGGAAGTTGATCATAGAATGTTGTGTTAGTATTGAAACAAACCCAAAAATGATTGGGGCATAACTTTTAGAGTACTAAACCAAATTGAATGCTTTGGAGTCATTAGAAACTTAAGACAATGAGGAATATTTTCTAGAATAAAGTATTATCAAATTTCTTCATGTACTTGATCATAAATTGAAATTCCTATTGAATAGAATTTTTGGCTATTGTTAAAGGAAATCAAGGAAGGCAAGAGGAGCAAAAGGTGAAGCACATTTAAGCAAGTATTTGAGCAAGGATTTCTAAGGTGGGTTTCATGTTTATAATTGAAGCAATAAGTCTTAAATGTTTTCTATTAAATCAAGAGAAGAAAATGATTTCAAATTGCTTCATAATTGTTGCATCCATTGCTTTTAAATGATTTGAGAAATCTTTATATGTTCGATATATGAATTTTGCTGATGAATTTCGAAATAAAGATGGAAATGCATTGAAACATTTTTTGTTATGCCTTGAAAAATGTCATGGCATTTTGTATATTCGAAAAAGAAGAAAAAGTATGAGCAGTTGATAAAATAATTTGGGCATGATTATGTGTTTCTATTTGAGCGAGAGTGGAACCATTCTGTTTGTCACGTGTATGTTGACAAGAGCCTTCTCCTGATTGCCCGCTTGTGACATATGAGCTCCGAAATGGACTCATTATGTTCATGCTGCAAACTTTGGTTTCACCATTCTGTTTCTATGGAATCCTCAAGCCATTTGTTTGTGCATTGCATCTTTAAATTGTCAAGAATGTTGCATAATTGAGTGTTATGCTTTGACGGTTACACGTATATGTTATGTTTATGTGACGATATTTCTTTAACTATGAATTTTTGAGCTGAAATTATGAATTCAGTTGAGAATTTGAAAACTATGAGTTATATGCATTCAATATGAAATTTCTATAACAAATGAACATTTCAATGATTTTTGCTTATTCTCCATTATAAACTTGTTACCCACAAGCTTTAAGCTCACCCCCACTCTCCTTCCCCTATTCAGGTGATGAGAAAGATATCGAGTGATCAAGAGTATAAGGACGTTAATTCAAATTCTACATACCTTGGAATTTAAGTTATCTTTGTAAAATACAAGGATTAGTCACATTTCAAGGATTATTAGGTATTTTTTAGATTTTGGATTATTGTTGTATTGTGGCTTGGAATGTCATTAGAGCTTGTAAAATTCTATTCTTTTGATGTTAATGAATTATGAATCATGTAAAGATAATGTTGAGTGGAAGTATGAATTTGCATATGGATGAGATTGCATTGAAATTAGGTATACCCGAGGTAGTTACCGATTTGAGATGATTATGGAGGTTATAAATTGTTGTTACACAAAAGTGAGATGTTATGGAATAAGAAGGATATGAAATTATGAAGAATGAGAATTAGTTGTAAGTAATGAATTAAATGAAAAGAGCCTAGAGAGTTTGATGAGATAATATTGGTAGTGGAATGGTTATGAAATGATGTTACGTTAAGGAAAGTGAATTAGGGACAACTTAGATGGAAACTAAGGTTAGGAAAGATGGAAGGAAATTCGGTGTGGTAATTTGACCATCTTCGCCGTGGCGAACTTTTCCCGAAGGATTAGGGGAAATTATTTCAGCATTTCCGCTGCGGCAAACATTTTGTTTCCACGACGAAGTCCTCCACTACAAATGCTGTAAAGTTTTTTAATTGGAATTGCCCTAAGGAGATTGTCATGGGAATAAACTCATGTTTTTATGACCTCTGAGTTGGACTCCAAAAACGGAGTCCAACATGTTTGGTATCAGAGCGTCGGAATTAGGATCTTACATGGGCACATATGTATGAGTTACACGCATGAACAATTGTTAAGAGTTTAAGCTGATGGGAATAGTGAGAAGTATAATGATTTGTCAGAAAGTGAGAAAATGAAAGTTAAGGATAAATAGAAATGGGAAATAATATGTGGTTAGATATGATAATTAGTGATTCAATGCAATTGTATTGGAGGAGTTATTATTGAATATGACACCAATATTGTACTGTGGTGATATATTTTCGAAAGTGATATCGATACGAATGTATTGTCATGGATTGTTTGAGGAATATAAGGATATAAGTATGAATGTTGAGATTTGAGTGTACAAACAGAATGCAATGAAAACATAACCTTGTTATGATCTTAAGAGGAAGAAATTGGATCCCAAGTGGTTGTTCGATTAAGGTGACGAGAGTTATGATCTGCAGTAAGAAGATATTAATGGACTTGAGATCAAAATTTTATAATAATTATGCATCGATAATTTTGAATTGATTGAGGATATACATATGGAAGATGAAATGAATGATAATAGGAATGTAACACCCCACTCCCGCATGACCTGAACCCGACATCAATGGTGATATTCGAGTCCGTGCCCCGCGAGGGTGGTGTGCTACATCACTCAGTCAAAACTCAGTATAATTTTTTTTTGTTTTTGAACCACAAACATGCACAATGCGGAAAACAATTAACATAAACAAGCATCGGTAATTACAATGACCACGGGGGCCCTTTTTATAATTTCATTCAGTTTGTTGCCTTTATGACATGACCTAATTAGTAATACAAAATTCAGAAAATACAATGTTTAACAGACAGTAATGCACACGTGAACTGATCCCGACCTCTTTTCTCAATCACATGCAGTTGCTATATACCCGTTGCCTAATGGGGTATTCTTCTAGGTCCTGAAAAATAATTATAAATTTTGGGTGAGTTTTGCGAACTCAGTGAGATAACCATCATTGATGGTTCACTCAATTCATGCAACATATCAATTCACATAACGTATATTCACATTGTTGCATATATGATCACATTTCACAATTTCACTTGAGCATAGACTATTTGATACCATTCATTCAATTAGACATACCTAACCAATTGAATCCATGCAACACTCACGCATATTCATAATTCACATTCCGAAGTACCACATGATTGGTACCACAGAAGCCTAAGGCATTTAGCCTTTCACTCAATCAAAGAGATCAAAATCAGATGCATATGATATGCGCATTTGACACTTTTCTAATTTATTTCGATGTTGTGACCGAGCGCCTGAACTGTCCCAATATGGGTGCATTAATCGTTGAGCCTAAGGCTCTGAACTATCCCAATATGGGCGCATTAATCGTTGAGCCTAAGGCTCTGAACTATCCCAATATGGGCGCATTAATCGTTGAGCCTGAGGCTCTGAAATCACTGTGGGGCTCGAGGCCTAAATATAAACGTTGAGCTTATAGCTCTTCGTGGCTGCTTCGGTCACAACTATAATTAACTGATCATGCATTCATGCATGGAATGCATATGTCGCAATTAAACAATATCACATCACAATCAAACCCAAATTATCACATTCAAACAATTATTTCACAATTATTCACAGTAAAATCACAATCACAATTTGGTCACATTTAAACACGGAGTTTCTAAATTCTCAAACAAACAACACTTCTATGTCATAATCTCCCAATACCTTGGACCTTCTGTCCGGAATCCATAGTCAAAACACAATCCCACCATTATTCACCACGAAGTATAAGCATAAGCACATAATAATTGAGGAACAAATCAGGTCACTCACCAACCGCTCCCAAAGCTAGTGTTCGGAAGTTTCGCAACGCGTCGTGGGTCGACGTTCGATTGCTCCTCTATAACAAATAATATACACATATATCACAATTTGCACAATCAGAGGTGTTTAATAATGCACATGAATAAAATAAAAGATGTACAATTCATGTTCATGACAATCCCGGGGTCAAAACCTCACAAAATCATTCTCATACCAAAACTCATCTATTTCCAAGTCACTCTTTCGGGTCTATTATTCATACCAAATTTGGAAGTGAAGATGAAATAATTTGATCATCCTCTCTTTTAGAAAGGTGTTCCTTTATGTCTTATGGTTCCATTGACACCAAAATCACTCAATTTGGTTTAGTAGATTGGGAGATATACCTCAAACATTGGTGGACTGTTCTAATTGCAAAATAGTGTACTAAACCCAATTCCATCTACAATTTCAACATCTTAGGGATTGAATATATAGCGCCCCCTTACCGTAGGGTATACACCGAGACGCCCGTAGGTCGTACCGATACATAACCTACGATGAGGGTGCACTACGATTCGATCATTCTATAAACCTCATGGCATCAATATAATAAAGCAGTAATATCAAATTCACTAAATTTTAAAACCAAGAGATACTTTCCATTCATTTCATGACAACCACGAGTTCACAATTCGATTACGATTACAACCGTACAAAGCCAAAAGAACTAACACGACTCTAAATAGATCATCCCCAAAAGATCCCAGCTGACCGACCTGTGGGCCATGCTCCTCTCGCTGACACTCACACAGCAGGAAAAGTCTTGCTAACTGGAGTTAGGAGTCAAACTATCGCTGTCCTAAAAAATAGATGCAATGTTGGGTGAGTTTGCGAACTCAGTGAGAAACCATCATCGATGGTCCAACCAACTCATGCATAAACAAACAGTTCACACTATAACATATATTATCACAATTAAGAATCACATGCATTCAATTTCACATTTATAAGGCGATACGCCTTTCACACAATTCACATTTAAACAATTATATATGCGATGTACATGTGACTCTTTCATTTTATTTCATTGTTGTGACCGTGCACCTGAGCTCATTTACGTTGAGCCATTGGCTCTGAAAACATTGAGCTTGAAGCCCTAATACGTTGAGCATAAAGCTCTGAAAAATCATTGGGCATGAAGCCCTGTGCGTTGAGCTTAAAGCTCTCATATACGGTGGCTACACCGGTCACAACTATCAATTATCTGATCATGCATAATGGCATGAATGCATATGTTACCAATCCCACAAATCGTGCCACAACCTAATATCACTATCCAATTTGCATTTGAAACCACTTATTAACAATTAATGCACAATTTACACTTCTATAGCACATCTCAAATATTTCGAACACCTGTGGTCCGAAATCAATAAAAAAAAACACATATAATCCATCCTTAACTCCACATGACATCGATGCATAAAATAAACACATAAAGGTTGAGAAACCAACTAGGTTACTCACCTCAGAACTTCCGAGCTACTGCCGGGAAGTCTCGCCTACGTCGGACGATCGACGATCCACTTGAGTCTCTATAACGATCAAAATATAAATAACATTACTAATTGTATCAATTCCAATACTCAATGGTGCATATGTATCGAATAATTTACGTACTATACATGTTATGACATTTTCGACACAAATCCGATATTATCCCAATTTCAATTCTAAATCCCGAATTCATAATCTCCAAATTGAAATCAATCCATATCCAATTGAATCCATAAATTCCTAATTCCCTAATTCAAAACCTCAAAAACTCAATTTCCCAAAATTTGGGCTTCCTCGCAGCTGCGTCTGGACCCTGACCGCGGCGAACGACTTCTTCTTCGCCGCGGCGTATGCATCATGTACGTCGCGACGTAGGCCTCTCTCCTTGCATGGCGCAAGCGCTTTCGTTGCGTCGTGAGGCTGATTTGCTTTCGCCAAGGCGTGTTCTTCAGTAGCGCGCGATGTGCAATCGCAAAGAACGCCGAAACCAGAAATTTTCTAGATTTTTCAGTTCAAATCCATTCCTTTCCATTCTAAGCACCCCAAAACAACTTCCTATACTTAACACAACTCATTTCTAACCTTAAATCCACCAAATAACCATTATTCAACAATTACCCAAAATCAAAATCACCAAAATTCCTCCTAACCCTATCTTCCGAAACTTCTAAATTTTCAAACAATTTATACCTTAATTCAATGCTCAAATCTAACTATTTAAAACATAAACAAGTAGGAACTTACTTGATTAAGCTTCTAATCCTTCCAAATCACCAAGATAATCCAAGTCTCAAGCCAAATCGACACCTACGACAACTCCAAAACCCAAACCCATCTCCATCTTTTCAACACCAAACCAAAGGATAGATTTAAAGATGGAAGAGGAAGCAAAGAACAAGAAGAATGTTGGATCCCGAATCTGGAACCCAACTACTTAATCCGAACCCTTCATATTTATACATGATTCGGGTCTCAACCGGAAGATGTAACGAAAGAGCGGAAACAAAAGCAAATCGAAGGCTTGGCACCGAAAGTGAAGCGAACCGAAACGAATCGAATCGGATAACAAGGTACAAAATCACAACAAACGCGGAAGCAAAAGCAGATCGAACCGAAAGGCATAAAACGGAAGCAAAGCGAACAAATGGTTCAAACGAACTTGAGGACAAATTTTTGACAATATTCAACTTAATCTGAAAACTTTACATTTTGGGAGAGGGTAAAAACTTGTTGAGAATTCATCGGTTCAATTTCGAGCAATTCGAGGTCAAATGAGAAAGTTATAAGTTTAAAATGCAAAATGACCAAAGGAAAAGTGATGACCAAATGAATAGTAAAAAGCCAATTACCAACCTCATAACTTTTTACTCTAAGTCATCTAATGGCCTATTTTATACCGTTTTCAAGATCTTAACATGCTCTACAATTTTCTAAAAGACTTCAAAGTTTAATTCTCTCATTAGGAGGGTCTAAACCTTAAGCGAAATTGTTGCCCAAATTTAGGAAAATTTGGACAACATCTCCCTAAAATGCTCTAGCCAAAACCTAAATCTAAACCATCCAAGCTCCAAACCTGCACAAAACCACTTCAATCTTCCAATTTCTCAAAAAAAAGACAACTCCAATCATCCCAATAGCAACTCAAATGGCAGCAACCACAATCTTAGAATTCTATTCATTCCAATTTCACAATTATACATTCTTAGAAAACTTTTACACTACACTATATATTTGAAACTTCAAAACCTTACTAATTACATGGACATAAATCAATACAATGCTTGAAGGGCATTTAAGCCTAAGTACACCCAATTCTCAAAAGACAAAATGTAGTATACATCATCAGTCTCAAAATGTTATTTAATGACTTCTAACATATGACTTCCCTCATAACACATTGCATCGGAGTTGCCTCAATCCCGATGCCGGACTCGGTTTCTCGTTCAAAACCTGTGGAGGGAGGAAGGGGGGGTGAGCTCGACGGCTCCGTGGGTAATAACTTAATAAAAAAGAAATAAGCAAAAACCATGTTCAAGTTTCATTTATTCATTTACAAAATACCACACATCAAACAATTGGCAAAGTCAATAAAGATTCAACAAGATCATACAAAAACACATAATCGCATATCAAACTATCATAACATAACAAAGACATAATCACATACAAGTGGTTTGAGTGATCTAACAGAATGTACTACACATGTCCCATAAGCCACCATGTGTAGCCATGAATGAGGGAGTCTAATTTGAACTCCCTGGGTCACTAAGGCGGTGGTAAGCCTATATAAACAATCTTGCACTTGCTAACGGAGGGATCACAACAAACCCACATAATCATGCATTTTCACATTATTCACACATACTTGCCAAACATGGCATTTTCCAAAATCACATAATTCAATCATTTTCCAAAATCACCAATACTCATAATTTTTCATTTAACAAACCATTCAATCAATCATTCTAACATAAAACTCATACTCAAAGCACACCACATACAAGTGTAAAACATCACAAAAGCAATTAATTCAAGCTTTGTAAATCATTGGAAAGCAATAGTTAGCATTTATAATAAACTTTAACACGCTTATTAACTCAATTATTAAGAATAAGTTCACTCAAATATCAAAGTCTTCAAAATTAAACAATTCATTTCTCATAAATTTTTCTTAACTTCATCAAATTTCCTTAAATTCATTCTCATTCTCACCAATTCTTTCTCATTTTAAATTCATTTTAATATTTCTAATTTTCATCAAAAGTTCGGGGTCCAACATTTCTCCCCCGCTTAAAAGAATTTCGTCCTCGAAATTCATACTTGCTTAGACACCAAGTAATTTTTTTCTCTTACTTTTTGACATTGGTGATTTAGATAGCTTGAATTAGTGATGAATTTGAGATATCCTAAGTTAATTTTGATGTTTATGCTTTAGGTGAAGTTTAATTTGAAAATTGTAAATTGGGGTTTAGGCTTAATTTAGAATTTGGGATTTTCCCAAATTTTGTGAATTAATGGTGTAGAATCATCAATACTAGTATGAATTGGTGAAATATGAAATCAATTTTGAAGAAATTATGTTTTATGATATTGAATTTGTGCAATTGGTTTAGCCAATTTTGAAAATTGGGATTTTCAAAATTGGAGATTGAAATAGCTTGAATATGAGAGGAATTGATATTTCCTAAGTTCAATTTGAGAAATTAAGTTAATTATGATATTGAATTTGATTGGATTGGTTTAGGTTCAATTTGTAATTTGGGGATTTTGAAATTAGTGATGTAACTATCTTGGAATTAGTAAGAATTGATGACTTAAGCATCAAATTGAAGGATTAAGTTATTTATGAGATTAAATTTTGGATGAAATTGATTTAGGAATTTTCAATTGGAAGGAAGAAAGGAGAAAAGGTCAAATTGAAGCATTGGACAAGATGCTAGCAAGGATATAAGGTGGCTAGTATATTTATTTATTGAATTATAAGCTAAATGTGAATTTTGAAAATTAAAGAAAGCAAAATTTGATTTTGATAAATTATTATTGATAAAATGTTTGAAAAAGGATGTAAATGTTTGAAATTATGATTTCAAAGGAGTAAAATGAGTTTTAGAAAATACAAGACTTATGAATTTCATGGTTTTCAAATTATGTGATTTATGATTTGAATGATTTAAAGAATTAGTGCATATATTGTGATGCATATGTGATTTACGTGAATTGCATTAGATTGATTATGTGCAATTATGTGGATATATGCTTGTGTCATCTATGACACAATTTGATGATATGAGTTGAAAAGGTAAAAAATCAAGATTTTCAAAAGTGCCTTGAGCAATCTAAATTCGTTTTCATTATGTGTTAAGTGGGTTTGGTCGTCCTTTTGTGAGTCATTGTCTCTACTTGTTATAGCCTTCTCCGGCTGCCGCTAGTGGCATAAGAGTTCGATCTCGGACTCCCTGCTCATGATCGCATGTGAATCGCTATGAGAATGTGCGATATGTCTATTTTGGACCGAACCAAACCAAACCATTTGATGTGTTATGTGATTTATGTTGATGCCGGTATAACCCATGAAACACACGCCGCAAAGATAACTCGCAAACACCTACGGGTAGGGTGTGGGTCCAACATCAAACTATTTGTGATGTGTTCGCGTTTTGATATGTATATGATGTGATGCATTCATATTTGAAATTGTGCATGATTTGTAAAAGTTTTACTCATGAACCTTGAAAATTGGTTATGGATGTTTTGAAATAAATGGCGATTTCGAGAAAATTTTCTAAGGTTTATGAATGTTTTGAAGCGATGTGAAAATGAGGTTTTGGATAAATTTTCAAATGGGAAATGTTTGAAAAGTTTAAAAGACAGTTTTAAGCTTATGTTTCAATTTATAAATATATTATCCACGAGCTTTGTGCTCACCCCCCCTTTCATCCCCATCTCCAGGTTTTCACGCAAGAGATCGGATGGAAGACGAGTATGATGTCAACCCGATAGTTTTTGTATGCTTTGTTTTATGTGTAATGTTGGAGTTTAGTTTTGAAGTTGTGAAAAGGTTTATGGATTATGTATTGCTTTTGTTTATGGCTTGAAAAGTCATTATGTAAATTTATGATGTATTTCAGCTTATGAGTTATGTATGATTGTGGAATAGATTTTGTACGTAAATTTGAATTGAGATGGATATAAATGGCAATTGGAATGTATATTAATGGCTTGTGATTGAATTGTGGATATTTAAGTTGAGATGTATTATGGATTGGAATGATGAAGTGTTTAGAACTAAGATTGTGTTTTCTTTGGTGTTTGGACGCTTGGACGGGAGGTCCGATGTTGCCTTTGTGTTATTGGATTATGTATTAGAAGTGCGTTTCTTTGGTTTTTAAATTTTGGGCTGTCAAAATACTGATCGTCATCTTTAGAAATTTGGTAAAATTTTAATAAAATGGGTTTAAAGAAATGAGTTTGAGGATTTATATGATTGTATAAGAAACGATGTAGATGAATTAAGTGAATTGAAATTGGTGAGGATGAGTTTCCAAAAAGGGAATTGTATGGAATGGTTATGATTTGAATGAGATTGATTAAAGAGAAAAGGAATGAATATGAGGAAAAAAAAATTTATACCGGATTTGAAATGTCTTAGGTTTTCCAACGCGATGAGTTTGCTATGTTTCATGTTTGAAACGGATGTCGATGTGTGTTTCAGTTTGATTATTTCGATTCGCATTCGATTCGAAATTCTGCCTTTCGAGTTTCTCCGCTTTGTTTTTCGTATTTTCGATGCACAATTTTCCTAGTATTCGTTTCGCATCTTGTTCTTGTTTCCCTCGGATGTCGGTAATTGTGTCTCAGTTCGAATGCTTCGCATGTTGTGATTCGATTTCTCCTATTGAATCCGCTTTGTTTCCTTCGTTTTCGTTCCTGCTTTTCGGTTGGGATCCGGTGTTCCGGATCAGGTCCTAACAAAGAAACCAAGAAGAAATCAAGGGAAGAGATCACGATGAAGGAAGGAGAAAATTTCTTCTTTCAAAAGCCAAGCATCGTGATTGTCAAATTCAAAGGAGAAAGGTTATAAACCTAAGGGATTTAAGGCTTGTTTGGCAATTTTAATTGCCACAAGACCAATCCGAACAACCTCAATCCAAATTTTTAATTATAATGTCTCCTGAATTCCAATGGCTCTCAACCCTAATTCCTCAAATCAAAATTCTAATCTCCATTGCCATTGGTTAATCAAATTTCAGAACTGGAAATCAAATTAATCAGTCAATGGTCAATTTTTCAGTCCGGACCTAACATTCCAAAAATTCTAAAAAAATTCTTATAAATCTTCAAAAATAGAAAACTCATAATCATATACTCCAATTTCATAATTCCATTCCCTAAATCTCATTTCTAACTCAAATTCAATTCTCGAGCCTAATTTGACCTAAATATCACACTTGCCTTAATCATCTCCAAATCCAAGTTATCCAAAAATCAAACCAGAAATATGTCATACATGTATGTATGTACGAATACTAGTACAATCATTGCCAATTATACATAACTAAATCATGTATGCACATGCCAAATACGTATATGAAATGAACTGTACCCATCCCATCGGTGACAGGATGTTACAGAATAAATATTTAGCTTCTTCATATGATTTGAAGCCCTATTTCTCTAATTTATTGCAAAGGAATAATCATTTCATTTTGAGTCCTTTTGGTCCAAATATAAGCAAAACATTGAAATATGCTTAGAAAAACTACTCCCATTGACAATGTTCCAACAGACTCCAACTCTTTTTTTAATCAATCTCTTTCAATTCAACATCAATTAATACCAATTTTCATGGAGATGTATAAAAAATGTGTTAGGAACTTATTGCTTCAAGAACCAAGTCATTTGGAGGGAAGGAGTTATGATCAAAAGAAGTAACCAAGTTTAAGACCTCAATTAAGTTGAACCTAGTTTGGCACGAATGCCATAACTTTTTCCACAAATTTCTTATTCCTTTTGTTTTCAGACCATTTGAAAGAGAACATCTAGATCTAAAACTTTCATGAAGACATAAAGTCGAGATTCGACCTCTAAAATCGTAAAAAAATCACGATTTCCCAAGTTGTCCCGTGAATGTCCGTTAAACGAACCTGCATGTCCGTTTAGCGGACATGAATCGACCAAACAGCCCCATTTCATGCGAGAAAGTTCGTTCCATGTCCGTTTAACGGACATGCACTGTCCCAAAGGTGTTTTTACACCCGAGAAGGTCCGTTTAACGGACCTAATGTCCGTTTAACGGACATAAATCTCCAAAACCTTCCTCCAAAGCCTCTTCCAAGGTTCCTACACTCATTCTAACATCATATACACCTAAACACTTCTCAAATTCACCTCTTTTAGCACAAAACCACTTCATATCAACTCAAACATCAATTAGATTTCATTAAACTCTTAAATTTCAATTATTTGTTTCATCATTTCTATCATATCTTGCCATAAAACAAATCCTATCCTTCTTTTTCCATAACCTATCTTATTCCTACATATCAAGCACTTCAAATTCAAAATCCAACATCTCAAGATGATAAATTCTTCATGCATCCCTCAAGCTTAGTTTAACAACATCCTCCATGCATATCTCATATTCTACACTTGATCATAAGCACCCAAAATGCATAACCACACCCTCAAAACAGAACACAACATGACATTCATTCACAACTTTTGCTGCACTTAACATCCTAACTTCATGTCAAGATATGGGACTTTTATAGACACAATTTGCATTCAAAGTATTCACAAGGAATGTAGCCAAACACTTCTAGGTTAAGCCAAACCAAAAATCATCTCAATTTCTCAACTATAGAAAGAGTTATGGCCAATACATTGAAGCATACTCAAGATCATGTTGCTGCAAAATTTCCAGATTTTTATCAAACATTCAATCTATGCATCTAACTCATCTTATACCTTTTTATACCTAGATCATCTTCTCCATTACATTTCCTCATCATTCTCTACCTAATTTAACTCAATAAACCACTCATAAACAATTCATGATCTATAATTTATCAATACTCACAAACAGGCATACATATATATCCATTCATCAACAATTTCTACACTCATCCAATCATTCCTTTGAAAATCATTCAATTTCTAGACCTCTATATACCCTTACATGCATTATCACTCATCCTACATATCCACAAACAAGGTATGAACATGAATTTACATCATCCAAGACAACATACATAAATCTTGCAATATCAAAACATCACAACTCAAGTTAATCATCATTTTAGCTTTAATTAACCATACCTATGACATGTAAAGCAAAACTTACTTGATTAAGCTTTGATTTCTTCAAAATCTTCAAAAGGACCACAATCCTAACTCCCCAAACAACCCACATTCATCATCTCCAAGGTGGTAGAAATAAATTTTTATGGTGAGCAATAAAGAGAGGGCAAAGGGACAAGGAAGCAATTAGGAGATGATAGCTAAGCTTAAAGTTGGAGGAGATCACAATCCATGAAGAAGAGGAAGAGAGAGCTACGAAGGAGAGAAGAAGAAGATCCCCAAATCAAAACCCCAATAGCTTTTAAAAGATGAGTGTCGTGAGAGAGAGCAAAATGGGCTTCAAAACTTAAACAATTGATACTTTAAAGACATGGCTTGGCAAGTGACACTTGTCACTTGCCACATGTCCAAATTCTAAACATTTAATCTTATTAAACTCTTCATTCCACCCCATTTTCAATGAATGACACTTGTCAAAATATCTAAAGTCATGTATCCAAAATTCCAATGCTATTTGACAATAAATTCTACTACCATTTAGCAATTGGTCAGTCACTTGAAAATTTTCCCGGTCCGGAAATTTTCCTCCAAATTTTTCAGAAAATTCCTAAAATTTTCAAAATTCTAAAACAATAAATTTCACTATCCAAATCAATTTTTCAATACCAAAAACCCATAAATCTCAAAACAATCACATTTATTACCAATTATACCCGGAATGTCAATGAATGCATGTACAATTATTGTTATGTGCAAAGATCCACTATTCATGTGCATGTACACCTTATGTAATGCATGAGCATGAGATGTGTTGTCCCAATTTCTCCGATTATTCTCACATGTACCAAATTTGTAGGGTTCTAACCCCTTTGGATGGAAATCGGAATGTTACAACTCTCTCCTCCTTAAAGAAATTTCGTCCTCGAAATTAATATCTGATTAAGGAATAAGGTAGGGGTACTATTAGCTCATATGCTCCTCCGTTTCCTATACCACTTCACCCCTCGAATATTTTCTTTCAAAAGACCACAGTTAATAGATTCAATCGATCTCTCAATCCCTTATTTAGATACCACATTTAATTATTTCCTTGATATGTTTCAAATTACTCAAGTTTTCACTTCCAATTTCAATAACACACATATCCTGGATCATGACAATGCTTTCCAACCATATCCATATAACACTGTGTGAATCCGAAACATCCTTTATGATTAAGACTAACTCTCAAATCCATAGTCCTATTCTCACCATAGTTTGGTATAGACCAATTTATGTCAAGCTTAGTTTTCCCCTATTTACACCTTTATCTCCATCTAAGTGCATCTTAGCAGAGGTGATACTCTTCGAACTATTACCTCTTTAGCTTACTGTTTTACATTTATTTAGTGTTAGAACTCTTAGTTCTGATATTCATCTCACGATATTCCATAACCTCGATGTTGATCCACTTAACTCATTCGTCATTAACTGAGATCACTTAACCCTTATTACAAATTCCTTTCGTTCATCAATGTTATCTCCCCTCAATTATGGCCTTCAACCATTTTTAGGCCCTGATCATTCCAATGTAGGGGTGAATGACTCCTTTTTGTTGTATCACAACCTATACACTATTTTAATGGTATTACCAAGATAACAATTGATCTATCTGCAGTTAATTTGAACTGTACATTAATCTCATACTCCTGTGAACTCTAAAAATATACACTTTACCCATGTCTCCATTAGTCAAGAATATTGGTAACTCAAACGTATCATTCACTTGGTTTTACATTCTTAGCCATCAATTGCTCTGTCGACACATTCCGACTGGGACATATAGCTTCGATTGTTTCTTGTATATGTATTTTTCTAATAGTCCCTTTTAATCCAATCATCAATATCATTTACTCGATAGTTGGATCCGTTTTCAATTTCCTGATAAGGTTCCCAATTTCCAAATCCTCAATTGGAACTTTGCCAATCCTTTTACACACAACTTAGTTGAAATTCCAATAGCTAATAACACTTTATTTTTGCCTCTCTTTTTTTCTAGACACTCTACACTCATTTATGCTCTAGATTTCATAACCTTTACATCCAAATTTGTGATACTCTACTATTGAATTTTCTATTCAATGCATTGAATTACAACAGTAGCTTTATTAGGAAGCACTCATTTACACAATCCCTTTCAATCCTTTCAAACTCACTAATTACCTCAATCTTTACTGATCTGCATATTCATATATATATATATATATATATATATATATATATATCCAAAATATTTTTGTACATATAGTGTCTCCAAGCTTTCAAACCAATTACTATTACAGCAAATTTCAAGTCATGCATCAAAATTTAGCTCATGAGGCTATAATTGTCCCTAGGCACACAAAATGACTTTATACTATTGGAACATATTGCATCGTACTCTTTAATGGGAAACCTCGTTATATATTGCAAAATCTACAAATCGAAGCGGTACAATTAATACTAAGGTTAAAAATTCCCCAAAAATTCTTTTTACAATCATTACTGATACGACTTACATATTGTTCCTCAAATATTCAAAAATTTCATCTCACTTTTTCAAACACTTTCACAATACCATCTATGCTCATAGTCACTAGGTGATACAATGTTGTTGTGGTCATTTGAGCCTCCAATAACATAATACTATCGGGGACATTGCTAACTCCAACCGATATAACCTAAGACTTTATATGCTCATAAGTTATTTTGGTTACTCTTTTAAGTAACTATTTTCTCATTGCAGTAATATCATCACATACTATTCTCATTTTCCCAATTAACTCCCTTTCTTGAACGCGTTTTCCTCATTTCATTTGATTTCTGTGATTTCACCTTGACTTATTCTAATGTCTGCTCATTCATACTAGTTTCTCACACATTTTAATTTGTTTGCAACCATAACTTTCTGTATTGGTAACACATCCATCATATATAATTTGTGTTTCCCAAACATACTTTCACACATTATAAAGTTGACCTAAGTTCTCTCACATTAGCGAGAGCGTCCTCCTAATTCCAAAATCCACTTACATCGTTGGGTACTTTACCTCAACACGGTGCACACACTCCAGAGCATTTCTAACTCTTATGCTTGAGTCTTCGCTAGAGATGTAACTCCAATATTCACTTTTGACTAATTATTTATTCTTTTCTGATTTGTTCCATCATTGGTCATGCATTTGGTTGATTTACTGACCCTGTCGCAGTGATTTCTTGGTATTATCCTCGATATTGCTCATAAAATCCTTGTCAATCAATTATTTCCTATGATTACTTATCAGTCATTCCTAGTACCTCAAGAAGATCAATTTCAACATTTCATAAGATCTTAACAAGATCAATTCGTATCATAACTTATATGATCAAAACATCCTTATAATAAGGCTCAATAAGGTAAGAAACAATTTCATTTACTCCCGTGCCTTGGCATAGATCACCATCAATTAACAAATTAATAACATTTGCTCATGATACTTACATTCCAATTAATTCCAGACAACACTTCTATCTTTATTCCTGCCCATGATTGGGGTTTACTGTATGATCAAATCAGAAACCTATGTTTGTAGGCCAATAACGTGTCTTGCACTTTTTCCTCACATTATCACACATATTGACAGCGAGTCTACTCCAATTTTCTAGTATTTACCCCTTCTTCTTATGCAATAATCATCAATTGACATTTAGAGTGCATTCACTCTTCTCCTTTGATTTAACATGCAACCCAAACCTAAGCGCATTTCTAATTGTCGCCATACTAACACATCATGTATCACATTTCTTTACTTGCAAATTCAGGTTTCTATTATTTCATCGTCCATATGTATATTCTCAACCCATTTAGAATTATAAATGCAAAATCATCAAGAAATGTAATCTCCTTATCACAGACCTATGATTACATTAAATCATATCCTTTCACAGTCATAGAAAAGTTTAATCTCACCATTTCTACTTCTTTCTGCCAATAACTTTACTTCTCTATTTCCTTTGAAGGTAAAACATTACGGTCCCATATCGATATCCTTTAATACACACCAACACAAATACAGTGAATCTATATTTACCTTATCGAATCACGTATTTTTTGTCATTTCCAATTATCCCTATTTTATCGAACATACAAGTGGGAATCATAATACCTAGTCATCCTAAACTTTTATCTCACATCGAAATATTCTTATACGAATTCATACTCTTATCATTTTAACCGATATTCTCCTCATGTCTATATTTGACCCTTCCAGACTATCGCAAATTTTCGTTTTCTTTCAACTCAATTTATACACTTCCAGTTTCATTATTCATTTTAATAGGACAGCACATTCATATCACATTCAAAGGTTTATACAAGAAGAATATCATTATCCATTTTTTTCTCCCATTCCTATTTACCTATAAACCTTCATTAGCTCATATTCTGCCATATCATCACTTTTCTCACACTTGAACACTTAACACATGTTCATGCATATGACTCATACTCATACGACTCAGACTAGGGATCAGTTGCTACAGTCTGCTATGACATGACTTTAATATATGTGACTTAACCCATATTTCAGAAAATGCTCAGATAAGTTCGTACTTCTGGGCTCTGTTACTACCTAAATGTAACACCCCACTCCCGCATGACCCGAATCCGACATCGATGGTGATATCCAAGTCCGTGCCCCGCGAGGGTGGTGTGCTACATCACTCAGTCAAAACTCAGTATAATTTTTTTTGTTTTTGAACCACAAACATGCACAATGCAGAAAACAATTAACATAAACAATCATCGGTAATTACAATGACCACGGGGGCCCTTTTTATAATCTCAATCAGTTTGTTGCCTTTACGACATGACCTAATCAGTAATACAAAATTTTGGAAAATACAATGTTTAACAGACGATGTCTGACGCATTTAACCGATTTCGACCTCTTTTCTCACTCACATGCAGTTGCTATACACCCGTTGCCTAATGGGGTATTCTTTTGGGTCCTGAAAAATAATTGCAAATTTTGAGTGAGTTTTGCGAACTCAGTGAGGTAACCATCATCGATGGTTCACTCAATTCATTCAACATATCAATTCACATAACGTATATTCACATTGTTGCATATATGATCACATTTCACAATTTCACTTGAGCATAGACTATTTGATACCATTCATTCAATTAGACATACCTAACCAATTGAATCCATGCAACACTCACGCATATTCATAATTCACATTCCGAAGTACCACATGATTGGTACCACAGAAGCCTAAGGCATTTAGCCTTTCACTCAATCAAAGAGATCAAAATCAGATGCATATGATATGCGCATTTGACACTTTTCCAATTTATTTCGGTGTTGTGACCGAGCGCCTGAACTGTCCTAATATGGGTGCATTAATCGTTGAGCCTAAGGCTCTGAACTATCCCAATATGGGTGCATTAATCGTTGAGCCTGAGGCTCTGAAATCACTGTGGGGCTCGAGGCCCAAATATAAACGTTGAGCTTATAGCTCTCGATGGCTACTCCGGTCACAACTGTAATTAACTGATCATGCATTCATGCATGGAATGCATATGTCGCAATTGAACAATATCACATCACAATCAAACCCAAATTATCACATTCAAACAATTATTTCACAATTATTCATAGTAAAATCACAATCACAATTTGATCACATTTAAACACAGAGTTCTCAAATTTTCAGACAAACAGGACTTCTATGTCATAATCTCCCAATACCTCGGACCTTCTTTCCGGAATCTATAGTCAAAACGCAATCCCACCATTATTCACCATAGAAGTATAAGCATAAGCACATAATAATTGAGGAACCATCTAGGTCACTCACCAACTGCTCCTAAAGCGAGTACCTGGAAGTTTCGGCAACGTCTGTGGGTCGACGTTCCAGTTGCTCCTCTATAACAAATAATATACACATATATCACAATTTGCACAATCAGAGGTATTTAATAATGCACATGAATAAAATGAAAGATGTACAATGCATGTTCATGACAATCCCGGGGTCAAAACCTCACAAAATCATTCTCATACCAAAACTCATCTATTTCTAAGTCACTCTTTCGGGTCTATTATTCATACCAAATTAGGAAGTGAAGATGAAATAATTTGATCATCCTCTCTTTTAGAAAGGTGTTCCTCTTTGTCTTATGGTTCCATTGACACCAAAATCACTCAATTTGGTTTAGTATATTGGGAGATATACCTCAAACATTGGTGGACTATTCTATTTGCAAAACAGTGTACTAAACCCAATTCCATCTACAATTTCAACATCTTAGGGATTGAATAAATAAGTAGCTTCTTCATATGATTTGTAGACCTATTTCTCTAATTTACTTCATAGGAATAATCATTTCATTTGGAGTCCTTTAGGTCCAAATATAAGCAAAACATTGAAATATGCTCAGAAAAACTACTCCCATTGACAATGTTCCAAAAGACTCCAACTCTTTCTTTTGATCAATCTCTTTCAATTCAACATCAATTAATACCAATTTTCATGGAGATGTATTAAAATGTGTTAGGAACTTATTGCTTTAAGAACCAAGTCATTTGGAGGTCTAGAGAAGGAGTTATGATCAAAAGAAGCAACCAAGTTTAAGACCTCAATCAAGTTGAACCTAGTTTGGCGCGAATGCCATAACTTTTTCCACAAATTTCTTATTCCTTTCGTTGGACCATTTGAAGGAGTACATCAAGATAAAAAAACTTTCATGAAGACACAAAGTCGAGATTCGGCCTCTAAAATCGTAAAAAAATCATGGTTTCCCAAGTTGTCCCGTGAATGTCCGTTAAACGGACCTGCATGTCCGTTTAACGGACATGAATCGACCAAACAGCCCCATTTCTTCCGAGAAAGTCATACATTGTCCTAAGGGTGTTTTTACACCCGAGAAGGTCCGTTTAATGGACCTAATGTCCGTTTAACGGACATAAATCTCCAAAACCTTCCTCCAAAGCCTCTTCCAAGGTTCCTACACTCATTCTAACATCATATACCCCCATACACTTCTCAAATTCACCTCTTTTAGCACAAAACCTGTAGCGCCCCCTTACCGTAGGGTATGCACTGGGACGTCCGTAGGTCATTCCGATACATAACCTGCGATGAGGGTGCACTACGAACGATCAATTCTATAAACCACATGGCATCAATATAATAAACTGTAATATCAGATTTGCTAAATTTTTAAAACCAAAATACTTTCATTTCATAACCTCCAAACAACATTTACAAGGATAACAGTTTCCACAACCTATAAATAAATTTTCGAAAAGGAACTGAAATGAAAGCCTAAGCTAGGTCATCCTTAAAATTGAACCTAGCTGACCGACCTGTGAGCCATGCTTCCCGAACCAACGCGCTCACACAGCGGAAAAGTCAAACCCTGGAGCTAGGACTCTACCAACACTGACCTGAAAAATAATTACAATGTTGGGTGAGTTTGCGAACTCAGTGAGAAACCATCATCAATGGTCCACCAACTCATGCATATACACGTAATTTACGAAATAACATATATCAGCACTTAAGAAAATCACATACATTCAATTTCATATTTATAAGGCGTTTCGCCTTCCATACGATTCACATTTGATCATTTCATATGAAAAATGCATATGTGACACTTTCCGGTTATTACATTGTTGTGACCGTGCGTCTGAGCTCATTTACGTTGAGCGGTGGCTCAATTTCGTTGGGCTTGAAGCCTGTACGTTGAGCCCGAGGCTCTAAAATCGTTAGACTCTGAAGCAGCGATCGTTGAGCTTGAAGTTCTAGAAATACGGTGGCTGCACCGGTCACAACTGTCAATTATCTGATCATGCCTTTATGCATGAATGCACATGTTCAATTCACAATAATTGTGTCACAACCTATCCCACTATGACCAATTTGAATTAAACCAATAAATTTCAATTTTATGCACAATCAACACTTCTATAAAAATTTCAAATATTTCGGCCCCTGTGGTCTGAAATCAATCAAAAGCAAACACATAGATCCATCCTTAACTCCACATGGCATAGGTGCATAAAATGTAACACGTACAGGTTGAGAAACCAACTAGGTTACTCACTCAATTTCCGAAGCTCGCCGGAAGTCTCAAATAAGTCGGACGATCGACGCTCCACTTGAGCGTCTAAACAATCAGAATAATTCAACATTACTAATTGCACAATTTCTAATATTTAATAATTGCATATGTACATTCACTAATTAATCGCCATTCGATTTCGAAAATCATAGAATTAAATTCCGAGTTTCCCTCTTACCAGTTCACAATTCTTAGTCTCTAAAGCAAGATCAATCAATAGCCAAATGAACAAGAATTTAAACCTCAAAAATTCCAATTAAAATAAAGCCATTTCACCTTCGGACCAAAGGCGTCCTCATGCGGATGTCAGATCGCTCAGAGCGTCTGCGAGACGCCTCAATGGCGTGATCGTTGATGCTCGCCATGACGCGACAGATTTTCTTCTGCCATGGCGTAACAATACTGCGTCAAGGCGAGGAAGGATTTGCTCGCCGCAGCGTGTAATGAACACCTCGCGACGTGCGAACCCTGATTCACGCTCAAACCCAGAATTCTCAGATCTGTTGATTTCTAAACCATCCAATTCAATTTAAAACACTCCAAACCAACTCCATATACCAAAACAACTCATTTCTAACCTTAATTCCATCAAACATTCATTATCTCAATATCCCAAAATTAAACACAATAAAATTCTCAAACCCTATCATCAAAACTTACAAATTTCTAAGCAATTAATAACTTAATTCAATGATCAAATCAAACAACTTAAGGCATAAAGAAGTAGTAACTTACTTGATTCAAGCCTTAGACCTTCAACTATCACCAAGAAACTCCAACCCTCAACTCAATCGACACCCACGACAATCACCCACAAAAACACCAAATATTTTCCTTTTCCAATCCAAGGTTCAAGCTAGGTTGAAGATGATGAAAGGAACAATTCAAGAGAAGAAAGTGGAAACAGAAAACAAGGATGGTGATCCACGATGGAGAAGAGAGGAAGAAAATCTTTCAAAGCAAAAGGGAATATCGTGGAAGACAAATTTTAAAGGTTAGGGTTTATATACTAAAGGCTTAAGGCATGTTTAGCAAATCTCAAGCCACATGTCTAATTCTTAAGGTCCAAAAATTCAATTCTTATTCTAATTTTCTTCCAATTTTGCAATGGCTATAAATGATAAATCCTAAAATCATAACTCAAATTATCTCGTGCCAATTGGTGCCAATTGCCAATCAATTTCAGAACCGGAATCCAATTAATCAGTCGTTAAACCATCTTTCCGGTCCGGACCCATTACTCTAAAAATTTCCGAAAAATTCCTATAAATCCTCAAAAGTATAAAACACATAACCCTATTTTCCAAGTTAAGTTTTCGAACCCTTAAAATACAACTTTCATTCCAATTCTATAATTAAAACCTAATCTGCACAATTATCACCTGATTTTTCCAATTTACACAATTAAGTCGGGAAATTGTCATACATGTATGTACATTCATATGTTTGTGCAACAATAATCATTTATCAACAATTAAAGAGGCAAAAATGCACGCACAGATAAAAATGTGTATTTACCCAATCCTAATCCATCCGAATTACCAATATGTCCTTCACATCGGTAACGGGATGTTACAAAACCACTTCATATCAACTCAAACACCAATTAGATTTCATTAAACTCTCAAATTTCACTTATTTGTTTCACCATTTCTATCATATCTTGCACAAATCCTATCCTTCTTTTTCCATAACCTATCTTATTCCTACATACTATGTTTTAAAACCCGGACCGGATCGGCCGGTCCGACCGGTCGGTGGTCCGGTCCAGTTGATCCTTCAAAATCGGCTATAAATTGACCCAGTCTGAACCGGTCAAAATCGGTCAATTGACCGGTCGGATCGGACCTGTCCGACCGGTCCAACAATTATTTTTTGAATTTTTTAAATTTTTTTAATATTAAATATAATTACTGCATAATTATTACGTCACACCGGTTCGACCGGTGGTTGAACCGGTCAAACCGATCAAACCAGTAACCAATAAGGCCACCGGTTCGATGACAGGTCCGGGTTTTAGAACATTGCCTACATATCAAGCACTTCAAATTCAAAATCCAACAACTCAAGCTGATAAATTCTTCATGCATCCCTCAAGCTTAGTTCAACAACATCCTCCATGCATATCTCATATTCTACACTTGATCATAAGCACCCAAAATGCATGACCACACCCTTAAAACAGAACACAACGTGACATTCATTAACAACTTTTGCTGCACTTAACATCCTAACTTCATGTCAAGATATGGGACTTTTAAAGACACAATTTGCATTCAAAGTATTCACAAGGAATGTAGCCAAACACTTCTAGGTTAAGCCAAACCAAAAATCATCTCAATTGCTCAACTATAGAAAGAGTTATGGCCAATACATTGAAGCATACTCAAGATCATGTTGCTGCAAAATTTTTAGATTTTTATCAAACATTCAAGCTTTGCATCTAACTCATCTTATACCTTCTTATACCTAGATCATCTTCTCCATTACATTTCCTCATCATTCTCTACCTAATTCAACTCAATAAACCACTCATAAACAATTCATGATCTATAATTTATCAATACTCACAAATAGGGCATACACATATATATCCATTCATCAACAATTTCTACACTCATCCAATCATTCCTTTGAAAATCATTCAATTTCTAGACCTTTATATACCCTTACATGCATTATCACTCATCCTACATATCCACAAACAAGATATGAACATGAATTTACATCATCCAAGACAACATACGTAAATCTTGCAATATCAAAACATCACAACTCAAGTTAATCATCATTTTAGCTTTAATTAACCATACCTATGACATGTAAAGCAAAACTTACTTGATTAAGCTTTGATTTCTTCAAAATCTTCAAGAGGACCACAAATCCCTAACTCCCTAAACAACCTACATTCATCATCTCCAAAGGTGGTAGAAATAAATTTTTATGGTGAGCAATAAAGAGAGGGCAAAGGGACAAGGAAGCAATTAGGAGATGATAGCTAAGTTTAAAGTTGGAGGAGATCACAATCCATGAAGAAGAGGAAGAGAGAGCTACGAAGGAGAGAAGAAGAAGATCCCCAAATCAAAACCCCAATAGCTTTTAAAAGTTGAGTGTCGTGAGAGAGAGCAAAATGGGCTTCAAAACTTAAACAATTGATACTTTAAAGACATGGCTTGGCAAGTGACACTTGTCACTTGTCACATTTCCAAATTCTAAGCATTTAATCTTATTAAACTCTTCATTCCACCCCATTTCCAATGAATGACACTTGTCAAAATATCTAAAGTCATGTATCCAAAATTCCAATGCTATTTGACAATAAATTCTACTACCATTTAGCAATTGGTCTGCCACTTGAAAATTTTCTCGGTCTAAAAATTTTCCTCCAAATTTTCCAGAAAAATTTCTAAAATTTCCAAAATTCTAAAACAACAAATTTCACTTTCCAAATCAATTTTTCAATACCAAAAACCCATAAATCTCAAAACAATCACATTTATTACCAATTATACCCGGAATGTCAATGAATGCATGTACAATTATTGTTATGTTCAAAGATCCACTATTCATGTGCATGTACACCTTATGTAATGCATGAGCATGAGATGTGTTGTCCCAATTTCTCCGATTAATCTCACATGTACCAAATTTGTAGGGTTCTAATCCCTTTGGATGGAAATCGGGATGTTACAAGGAAACTGAGACAAAAATGAGGAAATAGAGAAAGGGAAATGAAGTAGACATAAATGACTTTACATAAGATGAATAAAATGATATGTAGTATAGGGAAAGTTAAAAGTTCATATAAGATGGTATTTTATGCATGAATGAGATTAAGAAAAGGATGAAGAATCAAATGAGATGATTAGATGCACTCAATATGGTAGTTGACTCATTATGAAATGATATAGCATTAGAAAAGCTGAATTATGGAAAAACTTGAATACAATTGTTGTTAGTATGTTTGATAAAGCGAGAAATGTTGTCTAAGATCAATTGAGATCAAAGTGTCATTTGTGTAAGATATAAATTGATGATTTTCAGGAATAAATCTGTGGACAGAATGGCATGACTTTGATGATACGTACCTGTGCATACGCGACAGTAATTATGTTTATTACTTCATTGAGTTTTGGTAAATAGAACATTATGACCTTGTAAGAATGATAGAAATTGGTCTTCTTGAGGTGTTAAGAATGACTGATAATGCAATGATGATAACAATTGATTGATAAAGGTTGCATGAATAGTATAGATGATAGCAGTAAGAAATCTTCTTTCGAAGAAGAATTTCATTGAATTAGGTTAAGCAGATCAGACAGTTTACATTAAGGATGATCAATGAAAGAACAAGTCAGAAATGAATATGTAACGATTCGAAAGTAAGTATTAGAGTCCTTTCCCTAACGGAGACTCAAACAAAAGAGGTAAAAGATGTTATTGAGAATGTATGTATTTTGTTTGATGTAAAATATCCAACTATGTGGGTGGATTCCTGAATTTAAGGAGACATTGATTGATAATATAAGGAGTATATAAGTTCATGTTGTATTCTGTGTAAATATGTTCGGGAGATACAAATTTTAACCTGATGAATGTGTTACCAACACAGGAAGTTAAGATTACAAATAAATTGAAATGTGTGGAGAAGCTAGTATGAATGAGCAAACATTAGAATAAGTCAATGTGAAATATGAGGAAATCTAAAGAATGGAGAAAATCATTCAAGAAAGGTAAGTCAATTAGGAAATTGAAAATAACGTGAGATACTGTTGCCTCATTGAGGAATTAGTTACGAGAACTAATCAGGGGTACATGGAGTTTGATAATAATTGTTCGAGGTAACAATGCCCCTGATACTACTATAGTATTTAATATTAAAGCGATCCAAGCAAAAGTTTGATGATATGTTAAGTGTATTTGAAGAGTTGAGAAGAATAGTTTGATTACTTGAGGAAAAATGTGTAAATCGTATGAGTGACGAAAATAAAGAGAATTTTGAGGAATTATAACATCGATATTAATTATATATTTTAGATTTGGAGATTTTGCAGTATACAATGATGTTTGTGTAAGAGATTAGGATAAAATTCAACGCAGCATAATGAAGTGAATTGATATGCATGGAGACAATTGAAACCTCATGGGTTGATTATTTGATACATGAATTAAAACTTGTTGTGATAGTGATTGCTTGAAAGTTGGAGACATTATAAGTACATAAATATTTTGAAATATGCAGATCATGTAATTTTGAGGTAAATACTGAGTTGAAAGAATTGAATACGAGACTGAGACAATAGATAGAGTTATTCGAAGGATAATGATTGTACAAATGAGTACTA
Source organism: Erythroxylum novogranatense (assembly GCA_029891385.1). NCBI lineage: Eukaryota > Viridiplantae > Streptophyta > Magnoliopsida > Malpighiales > Erythroxylaceae > Erythroxylum > Erythroxylum novogranatense. The sequence continues at coordinate 59,963 of JAIWQS010000029.1, forward strand.
TACTGGTAAAGCTAATGTTGTAATCGGATGCATTGAATAGAGAATTCAATGGCAGTGTATCATAAATTTAGATATTGAGGTTATCAGATCTAATGCAAAAAAAGAGCATAGAATGTTGAATTGAATTTTGGGCAAATTGATTAGTCACTGAAAATTCAAGATCAGTTTCACATGAACAAACCCCAGATTGAGGATTCAAAAATTGTGAATCTTACTAAGAAATCGAAAATGAATACGAATTTTGAGTTCGAATAGGAAAAATGATACTTGTGATTGAAATAAGAAGTATGTGTGATCGATCAAGATGATGGAACAAAGAGATTGCTAGAAAAGTACAAATGGTGATTTAAGCTATATATTCTAGTAGAAATACGTCAGAGCATCATGTAGCGGCTAAGAATGTAGAATCAAGTGATTGACAGTTTGAATTGTCGATGGTCTTAACTGTCGAAGATATGCTTAAAGTTTATAGTTTGGAGTTCATAGGAACATGAGATCAACGTATAGATCTATTTGACTTTAACCATCACAATTGTTATCAAAGTGATTTCACTAGAATACTGTATGAGGATTTAGATGACAGAAAGAGTCGTTCTCTCTATATTGTGATGATGAAGGCTTAAAAAATGGCTGAAGGCTAGGATTGATTCCACAGATATTGTTGATAAGTGAAATCGATCAGTATTAAAAACTAAGTGATTCAAGAAAGATGAATTAATTAGGTGGATCTACGTCAAAGACATGGATTACAGTAAGATAGATATAAGAGTTAAATGTACTGATACTAAAGAGAAGTGAACTATGAAGCAAAAGATTAAATGTTTATGAGAGTATCACCTTCCCATGGTATGCTTACATTGAGCATAAGGTGTGCTCGGGTTAGGAAGGAGGATTAGCTAAGCCCGACATGAATTGATCTGTATAAAACAATTATGAGAAATGCTACTGATGAAAGATGCCTTAGATTCGTAATATGATATATGTGAGTTTGTTAAAAATATTGATATGATATGATATTGGTGTTATCGACTCAAGGAGTAAAAATTTGTGAGTAATCTGAAATATATTGGGGAAACAGATTAGATAGTGTGATATCTGAATAAGTCATGGAAGGATTGTTTTAAATTCGTTAACTAGGGTGATTTGAAAGAAATTATTTAAGTGATGAAGTTAAATAGAAATTAGAGGAAGCCTACCTCTACCTATTGATCAGTCAGATAAGAATTTCGAGGACGAAATTTTTTAAGAGGGGGAGAAATGTTGGCCCCCGAAATTTTTTTCTTTAATTAAGCATAATTTAAATTTTTTTTGAGGTTTTGATAGATTAAATTTTTGGAGTTAATTATTATATCAAGGTTAGTAGGATTTTATTGCATGGATTGATTGAATTGAAGTATTAAAGTTGCAAGATTGTATAAGGGCAAATTGGGCATTCACTAAAGCATTTTAAAACATAAGGCATGAGGGAAGGGGCAAAATGGACTTTTCACACTCATGTGTGGTATTAAGAGAAGAAGAAAATGTTTCTTGCATTTAGGAGAAGAAAAAAACGTGGATGAAGGAGAAAAAGAACATAAAAGAAGAAGAAAAGAAAAGAAGCAAGCTAGGGTTTTGAAGATCTTGAAGAAGTTTGAAGATCTTGAACCTAAACAAGTAAGTATAAGCACTAACCCTCCTTGATTTGTTAAATGAAGCATTTTTGGTGATATTTAGAAGTGAAAATGAAGTTGAATGTGTGTAGGAAGTTGTTGATGAAAATGTTTTAATCATTTAGGGTTAATGATCAAGGATAGATTTTGATGTATTTGTGAATGATTTTAGGTTGAAATGGAGTTGGAAATGAAGTATAAGTAATGGTTTGGTTATATGTGAAATGTGGGAAGTAAAAAGTTGGAAAATGTAGCAAAAATGGTTCTCAGAGTACGTTTATGTAAAAGTTCACCATGGCGAACTTTCCAACACATAACATGTTTCAATATTTTGAGCATAACTTTTTGTGTAGTTATCTTGATTTGGTGTAAACTAGAGACCTAGGGATACAAATTGTATAAAGGAATTGAGCTCAAATTCAGTCTCTAAGGATCTTAAATTTTGGATGGAAGTTGATTATAGAATGTTGTGTTAGTATTGGAACAAACCCAAAAATGATTGGGACATAACTTTTATAGTACTGAACCAAATTGAATGATTTTGAAGTCATTAGAAACTTAAGATAATGAGGAATATTTTTCTAGAAGAAAGTATTATCAAATTTCTTCATTTACTTGATCATAAATTGAAATTCCTGTTTAATGGAATTTTTGACTATTATTAAAGGAAATCACGAAAGGCAAGAGGAGCAAAGGGTGAGGCACGTTTGAGCAAGGATTTCTAAGGTGGGTTTTATGTTTATAATAGAAGCAATGAGCCTCAAATGTTTTCTATTAAATCAAGAGAAGAAAATGATTTCAAATTGCTTCATAATTGTTGCATCCATTGCTTTTAAATGATTTGAGAAATCATTATATGTTCGATATATGAATTTTGCTTATGAATTTTGGAATAAAGATGGAAATGCATTGAAACGTTTTTTGTTATGCCTTGAAAAATGTCATGGCATTTTGTATATTCGAAAAAGAAGAAAAAGTATGAGCATTTGATAAAATAATTTGGGCATGATTATGTGCTTCTATTTGAGCGAGGGTGGAACCATTCTATTCGTCACGTGCATGTTGACAAGAGTCTTCTCCATTCTAGAAGCTTGTGGCATATGAGCTCCAAAATGGAATTATTCTGTTCATGATGCAAACTTCAGTTTCACCATTCTATTTTCATAGAACCCTCAAATTATTTGTTTGTGCATTGCATTTTTGAATCGTCAAGAATGTTACATAATTGAGTGTTATGCTTTGACGGTTGCACGTATATGTTATGTTTATGTGACGATATTTCTTTAACTATGAATTTTTGAGCTGAAATTATGAATTCGGTTGAGAAATTGAAAACTATAAGTTTTATGCATTTAATATGAATTTTATATAACAAATGAACATTTCAATGATTTTTTCTTATTCTCCGTTATAAACTTGTTACCCACGAACTTTAAACTGACCCCCACTCTCGTTCCCCTATTCAGGTGATAAGGAAGAGATTGAGTGATCAAAAGTATAAGGACATTACTTGAATTCTGCATACCTTGGAATTTAAGTTATCTTTGTAAAATCAAGGATTAGTCACATTTCAAGGATTATTAGTTTATCAACTTTTGTATTTTGAGATTTTAGATTATTGTTGTCTTGTGGCTTGGAATGTTGGACCCCACCCCTCACACAGGCTAACATTTCCCACCGGTGATGTATTCTGGGTTATACCACGACGGGTGTTTGCGGGTTATCTGCGTCATCCAACTTTAATCGATCATCCTTTTTGGTCAAGGTGAGTCACGGCTCTAACCCAAGACCTCGAGGTTTTGTTCCACTTTAAGTGGGCCTTGGCTCGATGGTGAGGCGTCCGCAAAGTGAAACAAAACTGTGAGGTCTTGGGTTCGAATGTGGCTTACCTGACAAAGAAGATCTTGATTGATGTTGATAACCTCAACCTCGTCCTGGTAGTAACCTGAACTTGGGTGGTGAAAATAACCCAGTGTGTGGTGAATCAACTGATAAAAGCGCCTTTAATATTGGATCCCACCCCCACACAGGCTAACATTTCCCCCGGCGTGTGTTTGTGGGTTATACCACATGGTGTTTGGGTTATACCACGGCATCCAACCTTAATCAGTATTGTCCGTTTTGGTCGCGAATCGAACACGCGACCTCACGGTTTTGTAGCGTTTAAACGCTCGCCTCTTACCATTGAGCCAATGCCTTTTAATGTTGGACCCCACCCCCCACACCTGGGCTAACATTTCCCACCCAGCGTGTGTTTGTGGGTTATACCACGGCGGGTGTTTGCGGGTTATACCGCGGCATCCAACCTTAATAAGTATTGTCCGCTTTGGTCGCGAATCGAACACGCGACCTCACGGTTTATAGCGTTTAAGCGGCTCGCCTCTTACCATTGAGCCAAGTTGGCTCGATGGTAAGAAAGCGGCGTTAAACGCTTAAAACCGTGAGGTCGCGTTCGATTCAGCGACAAAGCGGACAATACTGGATTATTGATGCCTTGTATAACCCGCAAACACCGCCAGGTATAACCCATAAACACACGCTGGGTGAAAATAGCCTGTGTGGGGTAATCAACAATTCAATATTGAATTGAAATCTACATCATCGATTTTGCAATAGAAACTAAATTTCTAGCACGTTTAGGAACATAAAGACACTTTTATAGATCTAGTAACATCGATGTCAAGATCAATCACATGCGTCCCGATGCCCTCTATCCGTGCCTTCATTACATTTCCCCGTATACAAGAGCTTTTGATTACATTTTATAGTGCGGATTATAAGGAATCCTGTTTAACATTTGACACATGAGTAGTTGCAGAATCTAACCACCAATTATTTTAGGCACATCAATAAGATTTGATTTAAAACATCTTTGAGACATAGTATGTACCTTTCTTTTCGAACCAAGCCTTTCTTTTCGGACATTCTTTCTGAAAGTGGCCAAGCTTCTTACAGAAGTGGCACCTCTTATCTTTCTTGATTCGACCCTCATTAACTTTGTTGAGAGCTTTGTCCTTCTCTTTGCCTTTTTTCGTGGTTTATTCTTGCTGCTACTAGCACTTGATGAAATGTGAGATGAATGGAGTAGTCCTTTATTTTCTTGATCTCCTTCCTCTGAACTAAGCGGCCTTAATTTCTTGAAGGTTCCATTTTTCCTTAATGGTGTTATAATTCACAGGCGGCCAAACTCTAGAGGAAGTGAGTTGATGATAAACTGTACCAAAAAGGACTCACTCACATCCATACCCATAGACTTCAACTTTGCAGCTAGGTTTGACATATGAGTTATATGATCATGAATGGGCTGTGGCCATTCAAACTTCATGGTCGTTAGCTCACTCATTAAAGTCCCTACTATGGACTTATCAGCTATATCGGATTGGGTGTTGGGACCCGATCCGGAAACCGGATCCCAACCGAAAGACGAACAATTAGTACAATTTGAAGCGGAGGCAAAAATACAAAGCAGCGGAACGAAATGCAAAACGAAACCAAAGACGAAAACGAAACTGAAGTGTGGAACACAAATCGAAGCAGAAAATCAAGCGAGGCATAAGGTGAAACAAGCAGAAAGTGAGAGAAACCAAAGCAACACATCAAGCGGAACTCGAAATAACGGATCGAAAACAAAGGCAAAAGTACGAATCGAAAGCAAATCGAATAATCGAATCTGAATCATAAATAACGAGCGAAAGCGTAAAGCAACATGGAATCGAAAAGTGAATCGAATTCGGAATCAATTAAATAACAAAACAAAGCCGACATCAAAACAAAATGTGAGGAAACGGCGATCGCGTTGGAAACCTAGACTAAGACATATTAGAAATCCGGTATAATTTTCTTTTCTTTTCTTTCTTTTCTTATTCTTTTCTTTCTCATTTCATTTTATTCATCTTTCTATAAATCAATACAACTTCCTTTTTGGAAATTATCCTCAATCCATATTTTCAAATCATACCTCTTACACAAATACAAACACATCCCAAATTTCCTTTTTATCCCAAATTTTATCGAAATTTGGAAGATAACAACTGCATTCTAACTAACCCAAAACTGCGATTGGCAAAAGTACACTTCTATAATGCCCAGTCATCACACAAATCATCCAAATCTCTGGACCCTCCGTCAGGATCTCGTGAATAAACACACTCCTATATCTAAACATTTCAATAATCCTCGATCTTTAATTAGAAACATCCGTACCTGACTCAATCATAATTATAACCAAATCCATAATTCACATTAATATACAATCTTATAATTCAATTACATCGTACTCAAAATTATACACAAGTTCATAACCTTAGCCATACACAATTTCATATACAATTTCATACTCTCATACATCAATTTGTAATCCTCATACATCACGAAATACATGCTCGAAATACATCATAATCACTTACTTAACGGCAATTCAAGCCTTAAACAACATTAATATCCAAATCTCAATTCATATAACAATACAGACGATGCAAAATTGGATCAAATGTCTTCACATTCTTTTATCCGATCTCCTGCTCGAAACCTGAGATGGGGATGAAAGGGGGGTGAGCTCGACGGCTCAGTGGATAACACATTTATAAATTGACAAATAAGCAGAAATCATTTTTCATAAGCTTTTTGCCAAAAGGGCTATTTTTTTTTCAAACTTTGTAACTTTTCAAACATTTTTCTCAAACCTTTCAATTTTTTTCAAACTTTTCATACAAATCCCACTTTTTCATTTCTCAATTTTAAACATGAATGCAGCACACAAAACAAAATCAAAAACACGTAACATATCAAAATGGTCTGGTTCGGTCCGAAACAGAACGTACTGCACATTCCCGCTTAGCGGTCCTGTGCAGCCGTGAACAAAACGTCCTACACTTTTTCGCATTGCGGTCCAGTGTAGCCATGAAGGGAGTCTGAAATCGAAGCTCCGTGCCACTAGCGGGCAGCCAGGAGAAGGTTATAACAAATAGAGACAGTGCATTGACTCACTAGGGACCTAACCAAACCCACTTAATCACATAATTCAAAACTGAAACTTTCGGATTGCCCGAAGGCACAAATCGAAAACTTGATTTTCATACATGTCATACTACATACATTTACAGTTCTACATGATTCATACAATTCAATCAAATCAAGCAATTCCATAAATTCAACAATTTGCATAATTTATCAATGCACTCATAACATATGAATTTTCAGAAATTTCTATCGCTTCATCAAATCATTTAAAACAATGAATTTAAGCTTGTAATAATTTTTCAAAAATCATTCGGAAACGAATAAAGTACCAAAATCTTTTCTTTCACTTTCTTGAATTTTCGAAAAGTCATATATAGCTTACAAATCAAAATATAAATATGCTATCCACTTCGAATTAATGTCCGAAACTTGATTTCAAACTCCAATTGATTGCTTCTTTTTTCTTCCTTCCAATTAAAATTGACCTAAGCCATAATCATCCAAATTCTACATCATAATTTGCATAATTCCCAAAATTAACTATAGAAAATTCATAATCATCATATTTCCAAGCTTTCTAAAACCAGAATTTCTAAAATCTCCAAATTTCAAATTTGACCTAAACTAATTCATTCAAATTCAATCTCATAAATAACTTAATTACTCAAATTAAACTTAGAAAACACCAATTCCATATAAAATCAAGCTATCTAAATCATCAATTTTCAAACCCCCAATTTTCAAAATTGGCCTAAACCAATTTACACAAATTCAACATCATAAAACACAAATTCTTCAAAATTGGTATCATATTTCACCAATTCATCATAATTTCCATGATTCTAAGCCATAAATCTTCAAAAACCCCAACTTCTAAAATTGGGCAAAATCCCTACTCACATAAATCCAAAATTAAACATAACCTAAAGCATATACATCACAATTAGCTTCATAAATCACAAACCCAAGTCCTTTTCCATGTTTCTCAACAAAAAATTCATCAAAAACTCAAAGTTCAAAATTTCCTCTTACCTCATTCTCCCTTCATTTTTGGATTTTTGCAAAGCCCAAGGGAAGCTTTCCTTCTTTTCCATCCTTTCTCTTTAAAAACAACTTGAAATCCTTCTTAGAAGCTCCCAAAAATTCAAAAATTTTCTTTCCCTCTCTTCTTCCTCCATGGCCGACTCTTCTCCTCCATTTCCTTTCTCCTTATTCTTCCTTCCTTTCTTCCTAAATGTCATGCCTTTCCTCCCAAAAACGACAACTCCTTATGTTTTAAAGGGGCCATGTCATTAAATGAAGGAGCAAAGACCTAAATGCCCTTTCTTTGAAGCCTATTTCTAAGTTTGTCCCTGCACTTCATTTGAAAAATCTGATACTTTGCGTCCAGAATTGGAGCAGCAAAACGAAATAATTTGGATAAACTTTATTCTTGAAAATTGTTCCTCTCAATCATATGAATCCAACGCCATTGACCACGCTCAATTCGGATTAGAAACGAAGATGTTATAGCCGAAATACTATCGGACCTGCGAAAAATCCGAGACTGAACATTACACTAATTTAATTCCAGAAATTAACAATCTTAGGGATGAAATTAAATTTCGATCCCTTCACAAGAGTTGTAGCCCTATATATTAATTTTATTTGGCCTCAAGAATCAACTCAATCGAAGTTGTACAGCTCCCGAATTTTGCAAAATACTGAACTATGTTCAGAAAATTATCCAACTTATAACCTATAACCAAATCTCTTACTTTGGTTCAATCAATCTCTTTCCATTTAATCTCCTAAAAATCATAATTCTTCATAAAAATGAAATTAATTGTCTTAGGAATCCAATGCTTTGAGAATCAAATCAATCGGATGTCGGACGAAGGAATTATAAGCAAAAGATTACAAAGGGATCGGATTAAAACAAAGTGCGGAACTTCAAACCGAACTTTTCAAAATCATATCTCTCTATCCCGAACTCAGAATTTGACAAATTTAATGTCAATAAAAATATCAAAGGAAGCTCTACAACTTCCTTGAAGTACTCAAAATCAAATTAGGTCTCAAAAGAGGTCAAAACTCAATCAAAGATTACATCCAAAACGACTTTTCCTAAACGACTTCCAATTTTAATCGCTCATAAACTCCTAGCCCGATATCGAAAAATTGCAAACTTTATATCAATGGAAAGATAAAAACATCATCTAAAACTTTCTTGAAGACTACTTACTCCAATTCAGACTAAATCCATACGATGAGTGGCCTCGAAACATAGAACACACAAATCTATACTTAATAGTATTTTCAAAACAAAGCATATCTTCGGAAAATCATATCTCTCAATCTCGACATCGAAAAATAGCAAACTTTATGGCCACAGAAAACTCTTAACATAATCTACAAGTTTCATGTAGATCATTTTCTCAAATTTTGCCTAAATCAAAAGTCAACCCTCAATGACCAAAAAGTCAAACTTTTCACAAATTTTCATTTTTTTACACTTTCTCTCTTTATTTCTTGATTTTCAACTCAATTTCAACCAACTCATCCACTTTTGAATATTTCTTATTTTTACTCAAAAATCGGGGTCCAACAGAAACAATGTCTTTTCATTGTATAAACATAAGTACTATTATGGTTATGGTACATTAATTGATTGTTTATATCGTTTCAATCTTGATGTTGATTTTGCTGAATCTCTATTTCATGTTGACCACATTATAGGAAATAAGCGTAGTGCACATAATGAATGTTACGCTTTTTGTGGCATAAAAGATTAGGTCATATATCGAAGAAAGATACAGAGGTTGGTGAAAAATGAAATCTTACCTCCATTGGATTTTGTTGACTGGGATATATGTGTGGATTGCATTAAAGGAAAGCAAACCAAACATATATCAAAACATCCAGCCACAAGAAGTAACACATTACTTGAATTAATACACACTGACATCTGTGGTCCTTTCGACGTTCCTTCTTGGGGCAGCGAAAAATATTTCATTACCTTTATTGATAACTTCTCACGATATGGGTATGTTTATCTGCTACATGAGAAGTCTCAGTCTGTGGACTAAGACTAGACTTCTCACGATATGGATATGTTTATCTGCTACATCCTAGAGGTGTTCATTACTGAGATAGAAAGGCAGTTAGATAGAAAAGTAAAGATAGTGAGGTCTGATAGAGGTGGTGAATATTACGAAAAATTTGATGAAAGTGGACAATGTCCAGGTTCATTTGCAAAGTTTTTTGCTAGCTGAGGCATATGTGCACAATACACAATGCCTGGTACACCACAACAAAATGGTGTAGCTGAAAGGCATAATCGTACTCTTATGAAAATGGTTAGGAGCATGTTAAGTAATAGTACTATACCTTTATCATTGTGGATGCATGCATTAAAGAACACTGCGTATCTGCTAAATAGGATTCCTAGTAAGGCAGTTCCTAAGACACCTTATGAACTATGGACGGGAAGGAAACCTCGTTTACGACACCTCCACGTTTAGGGTTGTCCGATAAAAGTAAGGTTGTATAATCCACATGAAAAGAAGCTCGATGCGATAACCATTAGTGGTTATTTCATCGGCTATCCCAAAAAGTCAAAGGGGTATAGATTTTATTGTCCTAACCATAGTACGACAATAGTTGAGTCTGGTAATGCTCGGTTCATTGAGAATGTTCAAATCAGTGGGAGTGGAGAACCACGAAAAGTGGGTATTCACGAGAATAGAGTAGAAACTACTCAAAGTCGAGTAGAATCTGCTACATCAGACGTGATTCCACTAGTTGTTATTCCTCTTGTTGCATCACGAACAAGCAACATACCAGAACAACAAATTAATGTTCCAATTTCACATATTGAATAAATTAATGACGAACCAGCTAAGAATGATCAAGTTACAACTGATCAAGTAATGTCACAAGATGTAGCATTATGAAGGTCTGTAAGGCAAAGAAGACCAGCTATCTCAAGTGACTACAAAATTTACTCACTTGAACATGAATATGACTTGAGCATTGATAAAGATCCAGGCTCGTTCAAAAAAGTCATGGAATGTAACAATTCTGAAAAATGATTCAATCTTTATGAAAGAAGAGTTGAAATCAATGGATGAAAACAATGTCCGGAATTAACTAAGTTGCGGAAGATGCAAAGCAAGTGGGTTATAAATGGGTCTTTAAGACCAAGCGAGACTCCTGAGGCAACATTGAAAGGTATAAAGCTAGACTTATTGCCAAAGGTTACACTCAGAAGGATGGTATTGACTATAAAGAAACCTTCTCTCCAGTTTCAAAGAAGGACTCCTTAAGAATTGTTATGGCACTGGTAGCTCATTATGATTTAGAGCTTCACCAAATGGACGTAAAAACTGCCTTTCTTAACGGTGACTTAGAAGAAGATGTATATATGGACCAACCGGAAGGTTTTGTGACCACAAAAAAGGAACAATTATTGTGTAAATTAAAGAAGTCAATATATGGACTGAAACAAGCTTCCCGACAATGGTATCTTAAGTTTAATGATATCATTACGTGTTATGGTTTTATAGAAAATACCGTTGATCGGTGTATCTTTATGAAGGTTAATGGGAGCAAGTTTATTATATTAGTCTTATATGCTGACAATATTCTTCTTACTGCGAATAATGTTGTTTTGTTATATGATGTCAAGAATTTTCTTTCTAATAATTTCGAAATGAAAGATATGGGTGAGGCATCCTATGTGATAGGAATAGAAATATTCCGGGATAGATCACAAGGATTGTTAGGATTGTCTCAGAAAGGATATATCGAGAAAATATTAGAAAGATTTCAAATGGACAAATGCTCGCAGATAGTTCCAATTCGAAAGGGAGAAATTTAGTCTAATGCAATGTCCACGAAATGATTTAAAACGTAAGAACATGGAGTCTATTCCTTATCGTCGTGATTGGGAGCTTAATGTATGCTCAAACATGCACTATGCGAGATATTTTAATTTAATTTAATTTAATTATTAAGACACGATTGAGTGGGACCTATATTTTAATTTAATTTAATTTAATTATTAAAGTGGGATCCACCATTTATATTAAACATTAAACAACCTTAAGTAGGATTAGATTACTGATTAATTTGTTAACCCTAACAAAACTTAATCATGTCATTAGTTAAATAAAACAATTACTATTAATTTAACAAAGATTAAGTTAACACAAATTTAATAATTAATGGAACATATGAATGCGATAGTGTTTTGGGCGTATCATCGTTTCTTGACAAGATTTTGATAATCGATTACCGTTCTCCGTCGTTATTGGTTACTAACGATAAAGTTGGTCATCATAAGCACCATTTTCTGGCGTAGTGGTCAACAATTCCTAAGAGAAGTCGTGAGTATCAAAGCGTGTTGAGTTAACTAAGGTATGTTAGATTTGATTATTATTGTAGTTAGGTATTTTTATGTGTTTGGGATGCTTGCTTCTTATAGGTTGCACATATGTGTGTTAGATAATGGTTGTTGTAGTTAGTTTATTAATAGGTTTGGTCGAATGTTTGTTTGGTGCTTTCTAGTCCCCATTGTGGTCTGTAATATTTGTTGTTGTGTTTTGGATGTTTTGTAATCTACATGCTCCTTCCCTAAAGAAGGATCCAAAACAATTAATTAACTAGCTTTGTAACTAACAATCTATAACTTAAAAAAAGAGCAATAAACATAAATGCTACATCGATACTAACTAGAAACTAAAACTAGAAGCGAGGAGGCATATCATAAAACTTTGAAAAAACATTTTGAGTGCCTTATATATTCAACATACAACATAAAATTGTGGAAATGTTTGCTTCTTGACATCTTACTATAACAAGATATTTTATTAAAAACAAGTTCCTCTTATTGTTAACTTGAGTTTTTTATTGCTAGCTTTAAAAAATACTTTCCTTTTCCTCCATATTGAATAAATGGTTCAACTGAAGTAATCTTTAAAATGAATGATTATCTCTGAGAGTGATGAGGATGATTTTCCATTAAATGATCCTTTCCAATTTTGTTCATTGATAGAAATGATTACAAAAATGGCTAAAAGCAACCAAAGAGCAATAGTATGTAAACATTTAAAGAGGAGATAGTTAATTGATTCTGTATCAAGTTATGAAGTTTGCAGAGAGGATTTGAGATAAATGAACCCCTGAGAGAGGATTTTAGTGATAATTAGTTGTTCTAAATAGAGATAATAAGTTGTACCTTAATAGTAAATGAAAGACAATTGTTACTCTAATGCTCATTCTTATTTTGCATCATATATTATAAGAGATCCTTTTAATAGTAGAAGTTTTAATAAGACTAAAGAGATAAATTTTCAACACTTATTGAAACCATAAGGTGGCTTTTTTTTTATCTTTGTTGATAGTTAGACTTGAGAGTTCGTTAAAGGAGTTGAGAGGTTAATTAGACAAGAAACTAAGTTAGGGTTAGTTCCATAAAGAAGAATTAGGTCATTAGCAAGGAAAGACTAAAATTCCCAATTGTTTAAACATGCTATAAAACATAAAGTTGTCCCCTTGCCTTATATTATGATTAATTAGCCTTAAAAGGACTTCATTGCAAAAATTGAAAAAAAAAAGGAAAGGAATCTACTTATATGTTTCCTTTAGCTCCTTTAATAAATTGTATAACCTCACCGTTAATAAGTAATGATGCATTGCTCAATTTAATAAACGAATAAAGGGATTCATATAGATATTGTAACATGAATTGCCAATCAAATAAGTTACATGCTTTATGGAAATCAATCTTCCTAGAGTAGTTCCTAATAGAATCATTTTTATGATAATCTTTGAAAAACTCTTGCAATTGTCAATCTAATAAGTTACATGCTTTATGGTTCCCTCATGTTAAGAGTCACTTTAACTTTTAGAGCAAATGTGGTACTATTGAAATCTACAAGAATGAACTATGGTGCATCAATGGATTTATGAACATTTTATGATAATGAACTTGTTTTTTTTTAATTATTATGTTTCTTTTTTCATTTAAACTTATGTGTATAGTTATGTTTGTAGATTTTAATGGCTCAACATGGAAGTATATGGTTTTCTATGGTAGAAATTTTATGTTGGGGCCTAAATTGACATATGTTGCTGGGGATATTGCTACATTTGACAAAGTTGATGTTGACTTTGTTAATTATAGAAAAATAAATGAGATGGGAATGGAGCTGGGGTATGATAAAATTGATAAGGCATATTATAGACAACTTATTAAACTTTAAAGACATGATTGAAAGTTATCAACTCAAATGAAAGTTGTATTAGGCTAGCAAGCCTAATGCAAATACATGGGATTGTTGATGTATATGTAACTCATCATGTAGCACACTTATCTATGTTATTGATGGTGATGATGATGAGAACATGGAGGCGCTAGGTGCAGAAATGAATGAGAATGTGGAGGGAGAAGGTGCATAAATGGAAGAGAATTTAGAGGGAGAAGGTGTACAAATAGATAAGAATATGGAGGGAGAAGGTGCATAATTGGATGAGAATTTGGAGGGAGAAGGTGTAAAAATGTGAAGGAATAGATTGCATAGTTTAAATCAAACTTCTATGTTGACATTCCATATGATCATCATCCAACTGAAATTGATTCATCAGATTATGGTAGTCCTGTTAACACTGATGAATATCCTAGTTGAGAGGAGGTAGGTGAAGCTTGATATAGACCCAAGAAACTTTTAGGGGTAATATTGCAGAGCTTGGACATGAGTGGATTTTGGGAATGGAGTACGAGACAACAAAAGAATTTAAAGATATTGTTGTTGATTATCTGATACATATAGGATACAATGTTAGGTTAAAAAGTGTGTGAGTAATCGGATTGGGTATGCTTGTATGAATGGATGCCTATGGGTTTCCATAGGTTTTGTATGTTGCATATGATAAGAATGAGAGATGTTAAAGGGTGAAAACATATAATTCTAATCACATTTGCTTCACTAAAAACAAACCTAAATTGGTTTCTGCAAAATTCTTGATTAGACACATTAAGGATACAATTTGGAGAAGCCTAGTATAATAACAAAGAAAATGGTGGAAGAATATAAAGCGAATCTTAATATTTTGGAAATTCAAGCATGTGTAGAAGAGTAAAGAAGAGATTGAGGAAAGAGAGAGCAACAAATTCTACTGTTGAATATGCAAAGTTGCAAGCATATGTAAACGAGTTGAAAGCAAGCAATCCTGGGTCAACAATTGAGTTAAAATTATCAACAAATCAAGAGAGCTCATCGTTACAAGTATGTTATGTTATCATCACATACATTTAGCAATGAAATATGAAATAAGATTTGATATCTTTTGTATTTGTTGTAAGGATTAGTTAGGGTTGTTGAGGACACTTTGCCTAATGCAAATCACCTTATATGTGTAAGACATATATATCACAATTGGTCTACGAATTGGAAGGAAAGGACTGAAAGCGGTTTAGAATTGCACCTTGCTCAACGTATGTTCAAGTTTTTGATGAAAATATAAAGAGGTTTGACATAAATAAGCCTTGGATGTGTTGTAGCATTGCTTAAGTATTCAAAAGAAAGGTGGGCCAAATTTCATCAATGTTCCATTGTTGATAACGACATGAATGAAACCTTGATGGGTGGATTTTACTAACTATCGATAAGGCAATGATTAGCATGTTGAAGGCTATTAGAATAATACTTATGAGGAGGCATGCTGAGAGGAAACATTGTGTATTTGGGCTGAAGTATGATATAACACCAAACATAATGAAGAAGTTGGAGAAGAATAAGAAAGAAGCAATGCAACGGAGAATTGTATGGAATGGAGATGGTAGTTATGAAGTTTTAAAGGATAATGGTAAGCATATTGTCAGGATTGTTAGACAACATATATGAAATTGTTGGGCATGAGACCTATATGGATATCCATGCAAGCATACAATTAGTGTAATCAATCACTCGAGAGAAAGGGTTGAGACATTCGTTGATTCTTGCTATCGAAAGGATTAGTTCTTGAGTTTATATGAATTTGTGTTACAACCAATACGAGGTGAAATTTGTTGACCTTTAAGTGAAGTTGAGTTGATACATCCTCCACCTAAAAGAATTATGCCCAATAGATCAAAAATTGCAATAAGAAAACATCAAGATGAGTCGAAGAAGATGAAAAGTCCAAGCAGATTGAGTCAAAAAGGGCAAGTCCATAAATGTCAAAAATGTGGTCTTCAAGGTCATAACTTCAGAAAATGCAACAACAACACATCAAGTCAACATGATGAGGCTTCTTCATAGGTGTGTACATGTTACTTTAATAATATGAATACAATTTTATAAACATGCAGTCACTAATGTATATAATTATGTTTATCAGGTTAGAACATAGGGATCTTCATTGGTATAGAGTTTTCGGTTTTATATTACTTATTATTTGTACTAATTAATAACAAATATGTTTTCATTATAACTATAGTTAAGATATGGAAATTTGGTTAATAATAATGTTGGATTGAGTCAACAAAGTCATACTATAAGTTTTTTATCAATTTGTCTAATTTTAAGTTTTTATCAATTTGTCTAACTTTAAATAATTACAAAATGTGTTTGTTATTTTTTCTTCCATTTTGTAGGTTGGTACACTGCAGATGTCAATATAAACTAGTTTGGAGATGTTGACCCACATTTCAATTATCATTTCAAGCTAAAGGGTTTACAATTAGGAGGAGGTCTTAGTATTACTTCACAACATTTAAAAGCTTAAGTAAGTAGAAGGAGAACCTCATTGACTTTATCATCATAACTTGATCTGCACAATCAATTACAAATGAAGCAAGCATTGATTAGTTGTATACATGTTTATGTTATATACATACGAATGTTTATATTGCTTACATACTAAGTAAATATTTTTGTTAATCAATATGATTGGTTATATAAACTCTCTCTCTTTATATCGGTCTCTCTCTTACATGAATTTTCTTCCATATTTAACAATATATACAACAAGTAAATTATTCATTGTATATTGTTCCTTCATTAAATAATTCATATACCAATTTTTATACAACATATTCATTATATGAATTCTAAGTTATTATAGTACAACTTATCCATTGTATATTGGTTATATATAGTACTATTGTTTTCCTTCATTACATAATTCATATAGCAATTTTGTTATTCATATATAACATATTCATTATAAGTTGTTATACAAAATACCCATTGTATATTAGTTATATATTCAAAATCAAAATTTTAAGTAAGACACGTGAAATTAATATCAACCATGAAATTGTTTAAATTCAATAAAATTTCCTCAGAACATAATTAGAAATAAAAGTAATATAACCATAACTAATCATATTACAATTAAAATGTTCATTAACATACACTTAATTTGTTTTTTCTCTCTTTTCTAAATAAATGTTTGTCCTTCTTCAAATGATTCATTTGTTCTTCAAACTCCTTTGTTGTGTTTCTTTTAACCTCTTCCTTTGATATTGACAATTCGCTCCATAAATTTTAAATCACTTTAACAACCCTCTCACTAAATTCTTCATCATACCATTTAAAAACTTGCATCTCCCATCCTAAAACATTCGCTTTTAGTAAAAAAAAAACCTTACACAATTAACTTCATTAATCAAATAACAATAAATTCTCACCGAATAATTGGGGTATCAATAAAAACTTTGACCAGGATTACAATCACTCAATGAATTCCTTAATGAGGCCTTTAGCCTATAATAGCAAATGACATTGCCAGACTTTGAACTAACTTGTATTAGTCAATGACAATGATTCCATCTGCATACTTAAAAGATGATAACAAGGTAATATATGATTGGGTAAAAATGCATTGTATTTACTATGTCATGTAAACACACATATAATTTGACAATGAAGTGTCACATGTTTATCAACAATCACTCCAACTATTTCAATGCCTATAAAATTTTCATCTCTCCATTCTTGTGAAATATGCTACAAATAACCATCCCTTTTGTATTGGAAACATTTCATATTACATATTGTTATATAACTATATCGGCTACTAGAGAGGAAATAAATCAATTGTAGTTATCTTTATCTCCCGAAAATTCCCATTTACAGCCTTACAAGTTAGGTAAAATATATACTGTTGAATTGAAACCTATGAGCCAAACTTGTCTCTTATGTGTTTTCAACTATAAGTTCAAGGTCTTCCATTGTCAACATTTCCATATGGTGAGGACAGGCAAATGCTGGTATGTAGAGGTTTAGAGTGAGGATCGAGGGGATCTATATATTTGATGAATTATAGAGATTTTGCATACAATATGATCGGGTAATGACTCAAGAACTCACCCAAGTAAAGATTACAATGAGAATAAGTGAATTGTTTGTTATAATATCATAGGTTACTTAAGCATATGCCTACTCATCCCGGGGCCTATATCCTTTGTTTTGGATTGGATCATTTTATCTATAAACTCAATATAAACTAAAAGGAAGGAACACTCAGCGTGTATTTTCACCTTATAACGGATTGCAAATTTAAAAATCTCAAGTATGTATTACCTTTATTAAATGGTTTTCTATCTAAAATATTCCTTATCAAATAAGAAATGCAGCCTCGATGTATATGATTATAAAGTGTTGGGACCGTCAGGAGGCTGGATCCCAATAGGAAAGCAGAAGGAAACAAAGCGAATTCAAATAGGATAAATTGAATCCGAAGGAGAATCAATAACAAAATGTGGAAGCAACGAATCGAATACAAATAGAATCGAAACCAATTTCCGACATCCGTGAACAAATATCTTAGAGAACATGATCGCGTTGGAAACCTAGACTATCCGATCTGAAAAATCCGGTATAAAGTTTTCTTTTTCTTTTCTTTCTTCTTCCTTAATCAATTTCTCAATTCATAATCATTTTCTTATACACTCATTTGAATCTCAATTCTCGTTTTCATACCCATTTTACAAAAAAAATCGGCAGCATACTTGGTGCATTCTAACTAACAAACACGCAAAGTGTTCAAAATACACTTCTATATTTCTCACACAATAGCGAGAATCATGGACTCCCGTCAGGAATCCAACTCAACATCGCAATCCTATATCTGCATATCCATATCCTTTAACATATTATATCAACACAATTCCCAATAATCATACACAAACTTATATCTCAATTCCATACTCAAATCACAATTCATTTTAGCATTCCATATACAAATCCATAGTGTATATCGTCATGAATACGTGCTTACCACATATTCCATAATACAACATCGATAATAAAATCCGAATACACAATACACAATATCTGAAAACCTTCACTTTCTTTCACCGATCTTCTTCTCATCACTGTGGATGGGAATGAAGGGGGTGAGCTTATAGTTAAGTGGGTAGCAGTTTATAACAAATAAATAAGCAAAACCCTTGAAATTCTTTTTTTTCTTTCTGATCTTGGAAAACATTTCTTGGAAACCCGAAAAGCACATTTTCAAGCACATTTTCAAAAAGTTCTTTTCTTGCTGTAGTCAAAGTCGTCATTTACAAAACGTATGATTCTTAGGCTTTCAGCCATAAATCCATAAGTTACAAAACATGAATGCATCAATTTGACAATTTATAGATGCAATGCACATAAATGGCTCGAGAGTTCGATAAACACGACGGATAAACCGAAGTTTATCTAGTAAACTATCAAGTCCGATTTCTCGGGATCTCGTGGCCTCAAGCGAGCGGTAGGGAAGGCTATAATTTTCCATACATCGGCGTGCGTGACTAACGATCGGTTACTCTCTCACCCAACAAAGCACGTAACATTTCGTGCTCGATCAATTTATCAATTCCATACTTTCAAGCTTTTCTATCTTTTCATTCATGCAAAATGCCATAACATATTTTAATGGCATAACATGACATAACTCACCAATTGCAATGCAATTTCAATGATCATAATAATTCAACAATTTAATCACGTATAGACCAAAGTCAGGACAATGAATGCAAGTTATTTCTTTAAAACATAAAACCAAACGTATGCAGATTCATAAAGCACATTTATTTAAAAACATAATTTGCATAAATCTTGTATTTTCTAAAAAACATTCGAAAGCATTTTCATAACTTATCAATTTATCGAAAATAACGAATTTAACAATTCTGCGATTTCTTAAATCCCAACCATGAAATGAATTTCAAAATCTTTCTTCATTTCTCAATTCATTTTAAAACTCGTAACCCTTTTCCAAAATATTTGGGAACAATAAAATTCAATACTTTCTCAATTTTCAATCAATCTCCCAAATCATTTGAATACGAAATTGAACCTTTGTGTCATTTTCAAAACTTGAAATTTTCTTAATTTATCAAACATTTAAAACTTGTATAATTTCTTAAAACAATTTCTAAAACCATTTTAAAAGTAAGGAATCTAATCATCGAAGATCAAAGACTTCAAACATTTACATAACCAACATTTTAAACAATTTCAAAAGCATTTGAAATCGTACTTTTCAACATTTAAATAAACCTTATTTTCTAAACAATTTCAAAGCGCATTTGAAATCACACTTTGTCAAACATTTTTATAAACAAGTTCAAAAATCGTAAACTTTTCAAACACTTTTATAAACAATGTGAAATCATAATTTTCAAATCTGTTATAAACAATGTGAAAATCATAATTTTTCAAATACTTTTATAAACAATGTAAAATCATAATTTTTGAATACTTTTATAAAACAATGTGAAATCATAATTTTCAAATACTTTTATAAACAATGTTTTCTAGCTAATTCGAAAGTATTGGGAATCATAAATTTTCAAACATTTGCATAAACCATTTTCTAGACAATTTCAAAGCATTTTTTGGAATCAAAATTTTTCAAATATTTCCATAAACAATATTTTCTAAGCACTTCCGAATTTATGCGAAATCACAAGTTTTCAAACCTTTACATAAAACCATATTTTATAAACGCTCTTAAAACTAATCGGAAATCATAACTTTTCAAACCTTTATAATATTCAAGCTCAATATCATTTATCGAATGCTCTTTTTCGAATATACGAAATGCCAGGGAATCTTTCAAGGCATAACACAAATGTATTTTTGAAATTCGTCAAAAGTTCATGTATTGAATCAATAACGATTTTTCAAATCATTCATACAATGATGCAACATTTACGATGCAATTGAAATTAGAAAATCTCTTTGTTTAAAGAAGGCAGTAGTTGTAATATCCCATCATCAATTGGAAGGGTAAAATAGTAAATTTGACATAGGATGGAATAGATTTGGAGTGCATAGGACTGTTCATGCATAATAGGATTGGTCCACGATCACATTCGTGCACATGAAATTACATACATGCATACATGATGTTTAGGTTTGCGTGCCTAAGACAATTTTATTGGGATTAACGTGGTTAATAGGTTTGAAAAATTATTACGAGTCGCCATAAATTGTTTTCTATTTTAAGAGATTTTAGGAATTTTCTGGATTTTCAGAGAAAATTTTGGACCGGAAAAAAATAAGCTAAGTGGCGAACAGTCGATTTTGGTGGCGAAAATTGCTATCAATAACCTTGTCATATTGGGTATATTATGTTGGAATTGAAATTAGGGTCATTGGAATTGATTGGGTTAATTAGTATTAATATGTTGACTTTTCCTCACCATTTGTTTAACTAATCATATAATGCCACCTTGCCTCCATTTAATGCTTTCTTACCTCTTAATTTTCAGTGATGTTGTCTATAAAAAGATGGAAAGAATGAATTATTTGGTTGAAACTCCTCCACCACCGAAAATTGGATTTGATTAAAGAATGATTTTGTTGACTTTTCTTTCTCGTGGAACCAATGATCTCTTTCCATCTTTCTCCTTCATTTAATGTCCATTT
The DNA here is from genome assembly GCA_029891385.1 of Erythroxylum novogranatense. Classification (NCBI taxonomy): domain Eukaryota; kingdom Viridiplantae; phylum Streptophyta; class Magnoliopsida; order Malpighiales; family Erythroxylaceae; genus Erythroxylum; species Erythroxylum novogranatense. The sequence goes on from JAIWQS010000029.1 coordinate 81,465, forward strand.
ATGGCTTTTATTGGCTTTGCCTAGTGATGCCACGTTGATACTTTAATCAAGTGATGAAAGAGGATTTTGGAATGGCTTTTACTTCTCATCGAAACTTCTCCATCATTTTTCTCTTCTTTCTTTCATCAAGTAAATCCTTCCTCCTCAAACCTTACCAAGCCACTTGCTTTCCTTAATGGATTGTACTTGCATGGTGGTTGAAGAGAGTAGAAAGAGGAAGTTGGAATAGTAGTAAAGAGTTGAAGAAATTGAAGGTGGAGGCTTGATTTGGTAAGTGTTTTAGTTAAGCTTTAAATGAAGTGTTAATGATGTTTTAGTTAAAAGTCATGGTAGTTAGAAGCATTTAATGGGAATTGTGGTATTATGACTAAGCTTATTGATGCATGAATTTGATGAGAATTTGAGTGAGAATTGGTGGGTATAAATGTGGGATGTGTTAGGATAATGAATGGTTAGGATTGAAGGGTGTTTTAGCTTGAATTGGATTGAATATTGATGACAAATCTTACATAGAAATTAAGAGGGTAATGCTGTAAAATTTTGCCTATAGGTCTAAGTTAATGTATGAGTGACCTAGGTACTGAAGGTGTGTCTAATTGAGATACCTATGGTAGTAGAAATTGAATTGGAATGATAGGAAGGGTAAGTTGAAGATGAAAGCTGGAAAATGGATTTTGACCCACTGTACTGATTTGAGTATAACTTATTGTGTAATTGTGCAATTGAGGCAAGGTTTGTGGCCACTTAAACTTTGGGATGTTAGCTACAACTTTGTGTGAAATAGGTGTTGTTAAATTGTAATGTTAGAAGGGTGAATTTTTGCATGGAAAGTTTCTGTTCTTAGGGTCTGTGAACAGTACTCGCATATATGACCTGATTACTTTGCTGATTTTTCTAAATTTATTGAGATGGAATTAGAGAAAATGGTATTCATGAAAGTTTAAACATATTCAGTTAGCTTTCCATTGCCACTGACCTTGCTATTTTTCGAGATGTATATTGGGAGATATGAACTGATTTCTATTGATTGGTTTTATGCTTTTTGGAGAAACCTAGTCAAAGTGTTGATTTTGTGAGCTTTCTGTTTGGGAGCAATTTTAATAATTTATGTGAACTGAATTGCTGAGAGTGATCTTCTGCAAAGTGGTAGAGGAAGAAATTACCTTGAAAATGATATATGGTGTGTAATTTTTAGAGGTCAGAGTTGGGAGTTATGATTTTGCAAAAACTGACCCTGCATTAGGTTGTGAATTGCTGATAATGGCAGTAACTTTCATAATGGTTTTGAAATTGTTAGAAATCGAATTGGAGTTTGAGTCCTTCATGAAACTTGAAGTTTGTGATCTTATCTTTTCAGGGATATAAGGTAGTGAATTTAGTGACATTTATTGTAAGAGATATGCTGTTTGGGAAATTACTGTCCAGATTAGTTGGTTTCAGTAGGCAGATTCTTTGGTGAATTGTTTGACATAGTTTTCAAGTGAATCTGATTTTGGGTGGTTCATGAAAGTTGTAAATAACATTGTGATCTTGATGAGCATATTTATTGTGTAATTGTTGACTGAAGAATTAGAGAGTTACTGAATTTGAAATGTACTGCCCTGTTTTGATAGGTTTTGAGTGGGCAGTAGGTTTGAGTGGATTTTTAACACCCTTAGGGGTGAAATTGATTTTTATGGTCTTCTTGAGAATTGTAGAGCTTTTCATGATCTTTCCAACAAGCTATGGTTTGTATTTTTCTGATTTGTGTGCTAAGAATTATAGTGGTTGGAAATTTGGATTGAAAACAAGAAAAAGGGCAAGGAAGTAAAGGAACCTCGCGAGGCGAGTAAGTTAACTTGATCATGAGGCGACGCCTCGCCCTCGTGTGAGGCAAGATGAGTCGACCTCACAAAGGGACGTCTACGCCCATGAGCAGGTGCGATATATGTATTATTTTATTATTATTGGATTATTTGGTATTTGGTGATTCTTTTGTCAATAACTTTTAGTCAGATGCCGATTGACTGATTCTTGAGGTATCGGATTCATAGAACATTAATTTCATTTTCTAAGAGATTCAGGATTTTCAGGCGGAAAATTGGCGTGAGACCGAATAGTGAACCGTTACTCACTGTTTTATTTAATTGGGGGCTATAGAGATCCAAATTGGTAGTAGTCGAGCGCCATTGAAATTCTAATTTTTTTACGAATTTTATTGTTGGGAAAAATTTGGATTAAGGCTGGGAATATCATGATCATGCATTGTGCACCTTCTAAGTGTTACATGTGCGTTCTGAAATAGTTCTGATTAAATAATTGATAATGTTTGTATATTGTCACTGTTATAGAGTCACACTTGGAGCGTCGGTCCACCGACGTCACTGAGACTGCCAAGTTTTGGCTCGGAAATATCGGTGAGTAACCTAGGTGGTTTACTCAATTATTATATGTCTACTGTGGGGATTAACGGTGGGATTAGAACTGTGTTTGTTATGAGTGAATTCCAGACGGAGGTCCAGATGGATTGGAAGAATTGACATAGAAGTGTATCTGGTTGTAATTACGTGAATTGGATTTTTACTACTGTGTGAAGGTGCGATACATAAGCGACTTGTCTTTACGCTACGCTTCCTTGTGATATCTTGTGATCTTGTGAATCATTCGTGAAGTGTTTTGGGTGACATTGTGCGTGGTTTGCTACATTGTCTTTGTATTATCTTGGGATATATTTGTTTTATCTTGTTGTTAAATTGGGCATATGCATTGCATACACCGATGCATAAGCGATAAAGGAAAATTGTGAGCAAAAATCGCCATCGATCACGTCTTTGCGAGCTTGAGCTCGAAGGAGTCTACTCCTGACGCATGGCGTCCATCGGTAATCTTGAAAAAAGCTTCAAGCTCGAAGGAAGTTCTACTTTCTAGGCGCTAAGCGTCCGCATTTCTTGTTTATCTTTCGGTCAATCTTGAAACAAAATGGAAAAGAGTCACACGTGCATTGCATACATCTTTGAATGAAAACACGAAATGATTTTGGTTGTATATGGTTTGTAGTATTCTTGATTGTGATGATATAATCTTGTGTTGGGTGATTCTTTATACATAATCATGAATGGTATTACTCTGTAACTTGTTATGTGATGCATGAATTGGGAGAACCATCGATGATGGTTTCTCCTTGAGTTCTAAAACTCACCCAAAATTTGCATCTATTTTTCAGTCTTGAAGAATACCCGTTTGACACGGAGTATGTCTACCGGGATCGGTTTATATGCGCATTAGTGTCTTATCAAATTGTGCTCGCGATCAACATATAACAACGCTTTGTATTTCTACCAAGCCATTGTGGTTTTATTTCTTTACTCGTTGGTGATTATAAATTATTCTTAGATGGTGTAATAATGACCGTAATAACTGAAACGGTTTATTATGGACATGGGTTTTAATTACTTCTTTGTTTTTGCGGCGCTAACGTGGGATCAATGGTTTAAAAAATAAATGCATCTTGAGTTTTAATCGTTGATGTAATACGCCACCCTCGTAGGGCACGGACTCGGATATCACCAATGATATCGAGTTTGGGTCACTCGGGAGTGGGTGTTACATTTAGGTGGTATCGAGCCAGGTTATGCGTAATGTATCTGGGCACATTCGAAACATAGGGTGCATGCATTTGAGTCGTGTCATTGCTGGGCCAGTGGCAGCTGATCCTAGTTTGAGTCGTCTTGGTAGAAATCCTCGTGTGCATACGTTTAGTGACTAAGTGAGAGAAAAGTGAGGCGTGTTAGAGGGTGAATCACGAAAGTGTATAAACAATTAGGAAAGGAAAAAAAAGAAAAAAAAGGAAAAAAAGCGTGGTTAGAATGAGTATGTTGGTTGGCCCGAATAAGGAAAGAAGTGATATTAATGAATTCCCGGATTAAAATGGCAATATTATGGTGACAAAAAAATGAATATACTAGAACTTGGAAAGGTCCACTGGAGATGGGAGAAGTATACTGGTTATAGTAGTCTTAAGCGAGATTAAAGGTCCGGGATGATTAAGTAATTAGAGTTCTAACTGTATATGTGAGGAAATGGGAAACATTGGAACTGAGTAAAGTGTAGATGGTCCGATTAGGTAGATATTGATACACTGTATTGGTGTTAGCTATTAGTAGATATCATAGATAGATAGATGATAGCGAGATTGTAAAGAAGATCAACAGTGTACTGTAACGGTCTATCGAGAACTGAAAGAACTAAAGAAAGAAAAAAATAATGAAACAATGATAGTGATATGCAAAGAGTTGTCACATTTAAGTCGATTTACTGGTTGGGAGTACCTATTGAATTTGTAAAGTTGGTCATGATCATAATAAAATGTATGTGAAGGATACATGGAAATATGAGAGGAGATGACCGGTGAATGGCTATAAGTGTAAAGTTCATAATGGGTTAAAGTAAGACATGGGAGGACTGAATGTACCTTTATGAGAGGAAATGAGAAATGATTATGGCATCGATTATTTATTTGAGAATTAGCATAAGCGAGAAAGGAGTTTTATGGAAGTCTGAATTTTATAGGTTACTAATTGGTTTCGGATAAAATCTTGAGGTATAGATTCTTGAATAAGTGTGAAAGAAAGTGCTTATGTAGTATCACAAGAAACCTTAGTGTAAGGAATGTTACGATCTTTTAAATTATGGCATAAAATTGTTACGATTGAGATAATGCATTATAGTGAAGAATGATTGAAAACAATTAGGGATAATAATTGGTTGATGAGACTTTCGTGAACAGTATAAAGATGGAAATTGAGTCATATCTCATACTACTGAAGTTATCTGTATTGTATGTACTGAAATGCAAAGTGTCCAGTAACATGAGTGGACTTTTAATTTGAGATGATCCTATTGCAATGTGAAGTGAAATACCCAAATGATGTGGAAATTGATGGAATTCCAAGTACAGATGATTAAGTACTAGTATATATATATCAATGTGGATGACAGAAAATCAATTGAAAAGAGAAAATGAATAGAGATATGAAGTCCTAAAGGAAAGCTGACAATGACGTGATGTAGTGATACCTTCATAAAGGGATTGCAAATACACTAATTGTGGACTCAATGAAAAGTTAAAAGATGTATGGTAAAGTCAAGGAGACCCTACTAGGGAATTATGCGAGGTAAGCAAATGGTAATGACTACGATTATAGACGGAATGTGCTTGAAAGTGTTGAACAGGGAAAAGTAAAAAGAACTTTATGAATAATTGAGAAATTGGATACTGATGATAAGCATACCCAGAGTGGGCAGTGTGTGATGAATTGAGGCAATATGTTAAAACGATATAAGAGAAATTGAATTGACTTTGATAAATGGTATTGGTACTATGATCGAAATTGTTTAAAGCCGTGGAGACCTTAGATTCCTATAAGGATACATTGGGTTAATTCGAGGAAGAAGACGAGCATAATGACTACTATACCGACAAATCTGAAATGAACAGACAATTCTGCCTACTAAATTCAAATAGTGAATAGATAATGTTGCAATGAACAGATTACAGATATTAGGATTTCCAATGAATATCGGTAGGTTATGGCTAATTGTGAAGTATTTCGAAAACTTGAGTCTTGGATAAAGGTAAGGAATGGTTAAGAGTCTTTGGAGTTAAAGTGGTGAGTCTATAAAGTCAGAATATCTGAGTGAAATCGGAAAATAATATTGAATGCTTGAGGAATAAGTTGTGTGCAGATAAAAAGTGATAGAACAAGAAAGTGAACAGTCGAAGCTAGACATTCTGGTAAGTATATGCAAAAAGTGGAATTGATGACTATGGGTATAGAATGAAGTGATGAGTGATTCAAGTGCTTAGAGGGTTGAATGGTCAGCGAGCACAATCGTAAGTGGTTTCGGTTTCATAGGATTATGGCCGTGTTAAAAGTTACGATTTACTATAGGGATACTGTTATTACCTTTGCGATTGCTAACGGAGACAAAGACCAACATCGAGTCAAAATGCTTGTGATGAGTGAAATAAAGGGAAGCAACTCAGGAAAACTGAATGGGTTAGTTAAGGCAAATCAGGATCAGACAAATGAAGCAGAGAAAAAAATGCATATCCGAATAGAGGGCGTGAACACTATAGAATAGTGAATTGTCTAAGGAGAATTGAATTTGAACAGAGAGTCAATGGGATATAACGCATGACTGCATTAGGTAAAGTATCACTGGTTATAGTGAAATGGAGCTAAATGTCATTGTATTGATACCAAAGGAATGTGAATCGCCTCTGAAGAGATAGAGGAGATTATTGTAAGTATCACCTTGAAAAGATATACTCCATGGAATACGACTTAGTCTGTATGTTATTGGGAGAAAAAGATATTGGACGGTATAGGGAGAAAAGGGTATTGGATGGATAAAACGTGATGATTAGTGAATAGGTTTGGAAATAATGAACTGAGTCATAGCATTGGAACTACAGGTAGTGTCTATTCTGAAATGGCAAGTGAGATAACTAAGAAAATGAGATCGCCAACTGATAGTCTTGTTGAGTCCGTCTACTGTACTGAGTGATAATGAGTTAGCCAAATTAGTAATTGAACAATTGACTGAATATGGTTACTGTGACCTTTCGGAAAATGAATTATTGAGTGGAAAAGTGTATGGGACATATAGGAATATATGATTATGGTTACACTGAACTGTTAATTGAGAATTTCGAGGACGAAATTTTTATTAGGAGGGGGGAATTGTAACATCTCATCATCAATTGGAAGGGTAAAATAGTAAATTTGACATAGGATGGAATAGATTTGGAGTGCATAGGACTGTTCATGCATAATAGGATTGGTCCACAGTCACATTCGTGCACATGAAATTACTGTACATGCATACATGATGTTCCCGGTTTGCGTGCCTAAGACAATTTTATTGGGATTAACGTGGTTAATGGGTTTGAAAAATTATTCTGAGTGCGCCATAAATTGTTTTCTATTTTAAGGGATTTTTAGGAATTTTTCTGAATTTTTCCGAAGAAAATTTCCGGACCGGAAAAAAATCGCTAAGTGACGAACCGGTCGATTTTCGGTAGCAAAAATTGCTATCCAATGGCACTGTCATATTGGGTATATTATGTTGGAATTGAAATTAGGGTCATTGGAATTGATTGGGTTAATTTTGGACTAGGTTTAATTGATTAAAGTATTAATAAGTTGACTTTTCCTCACCATTTGTTTAACTAATCATATAATGCCACCTTGCCTCCATTTAATGCTTTCTTACCTCTTAATTTTCGGTGATGTTGTCTATAAAAAGATGGAAAGAATGAATTATTTGGTTGAAACTCCTCCACCACCGAAAATTGGATTTGATTAAAGAATGATTTTGTTGACTTTTCTTTCTCACGGAACCAATGATCTCTTTCCATCTTTCTCCTTCATTTAATGTCCATTTATGGCTTTTATTGGCTTTGCCTAGTGATGCCCACGTTGATACTTTAATCAAGTGATGAAAGAGGATTTTTGGAATGGCTTTTACTTCTCATCCGAAACTTCTCCATCATTTTTTTCTCTTCTTTCTTTCATCAAAGTAAATCCTTCCTCCTCCAAACCTTACCAAGCCACTTGCTTTCCCTTGATGGATTGTACTTGCATGGTGGTTGAAGAGAGTAGAGAAAGAGGGAAGTTGGAATAGTAGTAAAGAGTTGAAGAAATTGAAGGTGGAGGCTTGATTTGGTAAGTGTTTTAGTTAAGCTTTAAATGAAGTGTTAATGATGTTTTAGTTAAAAGTCATGGTAGTTAGAAGCATTTAATGGGAATTGTGGTATTATGACTAAGCTTATTGATGCATGAATTTGATGAGAATTTGAGTGAGAATTGGTGGGTATAAATGTGGGATGTGTTAGGATAATGAATGGTTAGGATTGAAGGGTGTTTTAGCTTGAATTGGATTGAATATTGATGACAAATCTTACATAGAAATTAAGAGGTAATGCTGTAAAATTTTGCCTATAGGTCTAAGTTAATGTATGAGTGACCTAGGTACTGAATGTGTGTCTAATTGAGATACCTATGGTAGTAGAAATTGAATTGGAATGATAGGAAGGGTAAGTTGAAGATGAAAGCTGGAAAATGGATTTTGACCCACTGTACTGATTTGAGTATAACTTATTGTGTAATTGTGCAATTGAGGCAAGGTTTGTGGCCACTTAAACTTTGGGATGTTAGCTACAACTTTGTGTGAAATAGGTGTTGTTAAATTGTAATGTTAGAAGGGTGAATTTTTGCATGGAAAGTTTCTGTTCTTAGGGTCTGTGAACAGTACTCGCATATATGACCTGATTACTTTGCTGATTTTTCTAAATTTATTGAGATGGAATTAGAGAAAATGGTCTTCATGAAAGTTTAAGCATATTCAGTTAGCTTTCCATTGCCACTGACCTTGCTATTTTTTGAGATGTATATTGGGAGATATGAACTGATTTCTATTGATTGGTTTTATGCTTTTTGGAGAAACCTAGTCAAAGTGTTGATTTTGTGAGCTTTCTGTTTGGGAGCAATTTTAATAATTTATGTGAACTGAATTGCTGAGAGTGATCTTCTGCAAAGTGGTAGAGGAAGAAATTAACTTGAAAATGATATATGGTGTGTAATGTTTAGAGGTCAGAGTTGGGAGTTATGATTTTGCAAAACTGACCTGCATTAGGTTGTGAATTCTTGATAATGGCGTAACTTTCATAATGGTTTTGAAATTTTAGAAATCGAATTGGAGTTTGAGTCCTTCATGAAACTTGAAGTTTGTGATCTTATCTTTTCAGGGATATAAGGTAGTGAATTTAGTGACATTTATTGTAAGAGATATGCTGTTTGGGAAATTCTTGTCCAGATTAGTTGGTTTGATGGGTAGATTCTTTGGTGAATTGTTTGACATAGTTTTCAAGTGAATCTGATTTTGGGTGGTTCATGAAAGTATTATACTGAGATATGACTGTTTTATACTGACTGTTAAATTGGGCATATACATTGCATACACCGATGCATAAACTGATAAAGGAAAATTGTGAACCGAGTCGTGCGATATCGTCTGCGAGCTTGAGCTCGAAGGAGTCTACTCCTAGGCATGGCGTCCATCGATCGATCTTGAAAAAGAGCTTCAAGCTCGAAGGAAGTTCTACTTTCTAGACGCTAAGCGTCCACTGTTTACTGTTTATGCGCTCGGTCACAATACTGAAACAAAACTGGAAAAGAGTCACACGTGCATTGCATACATACTTTACTGAAAAACTGAAATGATTTTGGTTGTATATGACTGTAGTATTACTGTGACTGTGATGATATAAGTACTGTGACTGGGTGATTACTGTACATGATACTGTAACTATATTACTCCTGTAACTTGTTATGTGATGCATGAATTGGGAGAACCATAGATTATGGTTTCTCACTGAGTTCGCAAAACTCACCTAAAATTTGCATCTATTTTTTAGGTCTTGAAGAATACCCCGTTTTACACGGGAGTATGTCTACTTCGGGATCAGTTTATGTCTGCATTAGTGTCTTATCAAATTGTGCTCCACGATCACTGTATAACACTGCTTTGTATTTCTACCGAGCCCATTGTGGTTTTATTTCTTTACTCATTGACTGATTGTAAATTATTTTTAGATGACTATAATAATGACTGTAATAACTGAAACCGGTTTATTATGGACATGGGTTTTAATTACTTACTGTTTTTGCCGCGCTAACGTGGGATCAATGGTTTAAAAAAAATAAATGCATACTGAGTTTTAATCGACTGATGTAGTACGCCACCCTCGTAGGGGCATGGACTCGGATATCACCAACGATATCGGGTTCGGATCACTCGGGAGTGGGGTGTTACAGTAGTAGCTTATAAATTCTATTATAAACAGGTACCCACCTCGAATCGATGCTAGAAACATTTTCCTCGCTCCAATTTGTCCATTGATTCCTTCTTTCTTCCAATTTAACTTCACCTAAAGCAATTTCACCTAGATTCAACATCATAAAAATCATAATCCTCACAATTTACTATAGGAAACTCATAATCATCATGTTTCCAAGCTTTTTTAAAGCAAGAATTTCTAAAATCTCCAATTCACAAAATTGACCTAAACCCTAACTCACATAAATCTAAAATTAAACCCATAATACTTAGCAATCATCAATATTGACTTTATACTCCACAAACCTATACCATTTTCCATATTTCTAAACCAGAAATTTATCAAAATTCACAGATCTCAAAATTTCGCATCTTACCTTCTCTCACACCATTTTGATTTTGGGCTCCATAAGAAGCTTTCATCTTCTTCTTCACCTTTCCTTTGAAAATCACCAAAAACCCCTCAAGAAACTTGGAGAAAACTGAACCTTTGAAGCTCTCTTCTTCTTCTCTTCGGTTCTTCTCCACCGAAACAAGCTTTCTCTCTTCTCTCCTCTTATTTCTTTTAAGTCTTTTGGGCAATAATCGTGATTCTCCTCCAAAAAACTATAGGCCCCTTGCTTTTATAGTGCCAGGTCAATTAATGAATAAGGAATGACCCATAAGCCCCTCCATTTAAGCCTATAAACTTAACTCTTTAAGTAAACTTCCAAAATTGCCCCTTCATTAGTCTTTAAAACTGACATCTTGTCTGATTATTTCGATCAGGTAAATGAAGTCATTTGATAAAACTTTCTTCTAAAGAAATGTTCCTCTATGTCTTACGAATCCATCACTTCAAGAATCAGATCAATCGGAGCTCTATAGCTCAAAATATCTCCAAAATACTGAAGATATCTCCAAAATACTGAAGTCATTCTTGGACAGAAAGGTGAACACCACACCGAGCTTCACTCCAGAAATTGAAAGTCTTAGAGGCTTAATTGTCGATCGGCTCCTTCATAACATTTGTAGCCTCATATATCTAGTTTAATTAGAAACAAGAATCAACTCAATTCAAGCTCTATAGCTCAAGTTATCTTCAATTTTTTGAAGCATAGTCAGACTTAATCAACTGATCGTCATACTTTGTTTCAATTCACCTTTTTCAATTTAGTGCTAAAACCGATCAATCTAGTATGAAAAGATAGAAAAATGTCTTAGGAATCCAACACTTTAAAAATTAGGTTGATCGGATGTCGGACGAAGAAGTTATGGCCAAAACAAGGAAGAGAGGTCAGTCGGCTGAAAATCGATCGCAAAGATCGCACAGCAGGTCAGTCGCCCGCACCAAGTCGGTCGCCCGCACCAGGTCGGTCTCCCGCACCAGGTCGGTCGCCTGCACCAGGTCAGTCACTCGCGCGGGCGTGCGCGGATGGGTGATCAACCATGCGATCCGATCTCCAAACTTCAAACGTTCATATCTTTTGACTCCAAGCTCCAAATTAGATACCGTTTGTTTCGTTGGAAAGCTAAAAGACAGATCTACAATTTTCAAGAAGGACTCACAAGCAAGCTCGGACTCTAAAGGGATCAAAAGTTTACACAAAGATGACTGATCGATAATTTCTCAATAGTACCAAAAACTTGCAAACATCATAACTTTTGATCCAAAACTCCAAATTTAACAAACTTAGTGTCTATGGAAAGCTTGATGAAATATCTACAACTTTCGTGAAGATCACCAACCCCAATTCCAACTCTATAAAGGTCAAAAGTGGCCTCAAAGATCTGTCTGTGATTTGCCATTTAGACAGCACCTGCACCCAACTCTAGTAACTCACATATTGCAATTTAACACCTCCAAAACTAGCTCATACACATCATGGACAAGCTCTACAGCTCGGCTAACCCCCTTTGAAAGTATAAATGATCCTATCCGATCTATATTAATCCAGAAATTGCAGCACAACACAACATACCCAAAATTAACCACATGAGCACATCAGCCTAGAGTTTGCATCATCTACACTCAACTTCAACAACTCATGCCATTCATACACAATTTACATGTCATATCCATACACAATTGATCTTTCATATCCATATATAAATCCATGTCTCATTAATATCATAAGATAAATGTTTATAAAATTAAATGGCATTCCAAGCCATATGACAACATCAGTATTCAAGTCCAAATACAAAAGATACAAAACTCCACCATTCTCCACATATGACTGAAATCTTATTCTTAAAATAATCTAACTTAAAACACAACATGCATAACCAAACAAATTGTCTTTATTTTCTAACTTCTTCAAAATTTTACCTTTTCACTTTCTATTTCTTGATTTCAACTTCCATTTCAATCATCTCATCCACTTAAACTTTCATAACTAAAACTAATCTTCAAAGTCATCAAAACCAATAAATTCTTTTTCTCATCAATTTCCTCAAGGCATAAAGACTTCTATAACACAATTCATATCCGAAAACACCCATTGAATTCATTTTGATATTTCCAATTTCCATCGAAAGTTCGGGGTCCAACATAAAGCAACAGGCGTTTTTATACATATTTGCTTTACACATGAAAATATCATAAACCTTGTGCCTTGCACTATATAAGCAAACATAGAAAATGCAAAATTAAATGAAACACTAAACTATTTCCTATGCAAGTATATACTAGATGGCTTATTTGTAAGTATAGCCTCATTTATTAAATAAACACAATCACAACTATAAATACCTCAAACTCTTGACTCAAACAAACTTAATCATATTAATTAATGTTGTTGCTCAACACCAGATCATAATGTATAAAATAAGATTCTTCCTACAAATTAAAAGTCTAAATAGGACCAAATTCATACTACTTCATAATTATTGTTTCAGGCTTCAAAATTATACTCCTGTTGATGGACCGACCATAAAATAGAAATATGATACATTCCACTAAGTAATCTTGGAATTCATATAAACAATGAATATGTTTAACAAAATTAATATGACATTCATAATAGAATGCTACGAACATCTATGAACCAAGTTATTAATCATGCTAATGAGAAGGACAAATGATAATCTCCATAAAGACATACAACAATCAACATTTTCAATTAGCAGACCTCTCCTTTTTAGTTCATTTTCTTATCAACAAAATGTTAAAGCATCGAACAAACTTCTAAAAGGTGATGAAGTTAAGAAAAATCTATCGATTACAATCCAAAACCCTTACCCAAATTTCCTAAAAAACCAATCCTAATTAGACTAGAGGAAAAGAAAATAATCTTCAACTATAATCAATTAGTTCTAGCAAACTCCCAGCACAACCCACCAAAAGGAAGATCAAGATGGTGAACACAACAAAACCCACCCAACAATGTCATTCCTATCTAATGTTAAACCAAATAAAACAGACACTCACCTATGAGAGTGACTATTATACGACAATGCTTGCGGTGGATTCTCTCCCAAACAGATGATGATGGATTGTAGACAGTGAATGATTCCAAATAGAATATGATGAGGGAGGGTCGAAGAAATGGGGAGGGTCGAAGGGATTTCAGAGACTAGTAAACAAAATGATGGGTAAACAAATTGATGAAGGTGATATCGTTTTGTATATCAGTCTTCTAATCCCTCTACTTAACAAAAATGATGGGTTAAGGTTAAAGTTAGATTAAAATTTAATGTAAATGATGTGTATGTCTCACTCTTAATAATATAATATAATATAATATAAATATGGATGATGTGGTAAAGTGGGGCTTACGCATTTGAATTAAAATTATTTTTAGTTTGAGTTAGCACTAACGACACTTAATGAAATAGTTTGAATTTTCTGTTAGGATGGGGTTAAACTTTAACGTTTACAAATGTTAAGGCTATAATTGTTCACACTAAAATTTTAGGGTTAAAGTTATCGATTGGTTAAAAAAACTTAAGGTCAAAAAATGTGACCTTCTTGCTTATCTCTTTACCAAATTAAACCTTTGTCCTCGTCTTCATCTTTTTCGTGATTTCTTCTTCTTTTGACCTTATGACGTTTGCCTGTCTCATCCCTCCTTCTAATGAGATGTATCATCCCTTTTTCTCCATAATACTATTAAAAGTTAGATTTAATTCAAATTTTAGCAAATTAATTGTTAGATTGTTACCATAAAATAAGATAGGACATTCATTAGTTGTTAGTTTTCCTATTTCCTAGATAAATTACTTAGAGTAGTTAGAGTTTGTAGCTAATACTACTGTTAATGTTTAGTTAATTACAACTCTTGTAAAGCCTATTTAAGAGACCTTGTTTCTCGTGAATAAAGCAAGGTTGATCAATATAATCACTTTCTTCTTTTCTACAATTGTTTATGTTGGACCCCGATCTTTAAGTGAATTTTAGAAATATAAAAAGTATGAAATAAGTAAGTTCGTATGTGAAGTTTGTATTAGATGTGATTATGTTTTAAGAAATTGATGAGAAAAAGAATTGATGGAGTTTGATGATTTTGAAATTTGAATAGATTTGTATGGATTATACAAGTTTAAGTGGATGAGAAATTGAAAATTAAGACTTTTGATTTAGGCATAATTTAAGTGGATGAGAGCTTTCTGTAGCCATAAAGTTTGTAATTTTTCGATATCGGGAGTGAAAGTTATGGTCAGTCAAAGTTTAGGTGTGTTATCGGTTGATTTATGTTATGACTAAAGCTTTGACTGAAAAATTTACCTAGTTAGAGATTAATTGAGCCTTGAAGTGTTTCATGAAAGTTGAAGATTGTGATTTGATCTTTATTTCTATATAAAGTATAGAATTTTTCGATCAAGGAATAATAAATTATGATTTTTACAAGTTTCTGCTATGATTTTAGCATGATTATTCTAAGACAGAACTTTTGACTGACAAATTGACTTCCTTAGAGGTCAAATTGATTTTTGTGTTCTTCATAAAAGTTGTAGGTGACTTTCTGATCTTCGCATCGATATAAAATATGACATGATTGGGTTTTGGAGTTGAAAGATATGAATTTTCAAAATTGAGTTATGGTTTAGGAAATAATAATTTGGACAAAATCTTTGATTAGAAAATTAATCATTTGAGAGATGGAATTGGTTGTAGAGTTCTTCATGGAAATTGTAGAGCTTCCTCCAAGCTTTCCATAGAGATCAAGTTTGTCAAATTTGGAGTTAGGAATCTAAAGATATGAATTTTGGAAGTTTTAAGAAATTTAAAAAAAAAAGGACGAGCTCAGGTCCGCTGTAATGTCGCGGTCGTGCATGCGCACAATCGTGACTACGGGGTTTCACCAGAATGTCGCGATCGTGCGCATGCACGATTGCACTCTGCTAATCCATCACGGATATCGCGGTCGTGCACCATTTACGATCGCGACTTTCCTATTTGTTTAAGAAAAGTAAATTTCTGAACATATTTCACTCTTTTGCGAATATCTTTTCCGTCTGACATCCGATTGATTCGATTCTTAAAGCGTTGGATTCCTAAGACAGTGAATTTCATTTTTATGAGAAATTTGTGAATTTTTGAGATTTAATTGAGGGTGATTAAATTAATCAAAGTTAGTCGGGAAATTTTTTGAACATAGTTCAGTATTTTGAGAAATTCGGGATCTGTAGAGATCCGATTGAAGTGATTCTTAAGGCGAAATAAAATTAAGACATGGGGCTACAAGTCATATGAAGAAAGTAAATTTCAATTTTGCCCCTAAGATTTTTAATTTATGAATTGCAGTTCGGATTAGTGTGCAGTTTTTGGATTAGGAACATCTGAAAGTATTTTAAGCATAACTTTTGCTCTGGAAATCGAAATGAGGCGATTCTTGAATTGAATTAAACTAGAGAGATAGAGCTACAATTTTTATAAAGACATTGAATGTCAATTCTGGGATAAAGAATGTAAATTTCTGGATGAAAATAATGTGCTGGAAAATGTGTTAGAATATGTACATGTCGGAAATGTTTTGAGCATAACTTTTGATGTAGTGCTCCGAATTGGATGATTTTTGTGGCATTATGAAATTAAGACTTAGAGGAACATTTCTCTAGAAGGAAGTTTTGACAAATTCCTTCAAATTGATAGTCTGAATCAGATCCATAAGTAGCGTGAATTAAAGCAAATGTTAGGGGCATTTTGGGAAGTCCATTAAAGAGAGGGACAAAGAGTCTTTTGACCCTCATTTAATGACTTGTCAATAAGACAAAAGAGTTGGCTGTCATTTGAAGAAGAGAGGCACATTACCTTAGGAGAAAATGAGTGAAAATAAGAAGAAAGGAAGCATAGCCGTGTGGATAAATGAAAGCCACACAAATTTGCAGGGAAAATAAGAAGAGCATGAAACGTTGTAGTTTTATTATAGGTTATAAGTTAAGAAGTGGCTGTCATTTTGCAAGGAGAGTCACGACACTTGAACAAATGAGAAAGAAAATAAGAAGAGAGGAAGAGAGAGTCGGTGATGGGTGATGGAAGAAGAGAATTGAAAGGAAGAAGGATGAAAGAAGGTGGAAGCTTCCTCTAAAGCTTTATAAATTCGAAAACAGGGAGAGAAAGAGGTAAGAGAAATTTTGAAGTTTTGAGTTTTTAGTGATTTGTTGGTTTAGAAATATGGAAAAGGTGATGGATTTGTTAATTCCATGATTAGTTTTGGAAGATTTCATGATTAAGTGGATTAATTTTGGTAAATTGTGACTTAGGTTTTTGTTAAATTTGGTGTTTGAGGTTTTAGAAATTCTTGATTTAGAAAGCTGGGAAATATGATGATTATGAATTTCCTATGGTTAATTTTGAGAATTATGCAAATTATAATGTTGAATTTGGAAAATTATGGCTTAGGTTATTTTAAATTGGAAGGAAGAAAGAAGAAATGGTCAATTTGGAGCTTTGAACAAGTTTTTGGCAATAATTCGAGGTGGGTAGTACGTTTATTTATTGAATTTTAAGCATAAGCATGTAATTTGAAAAATCAAGAAGAAAAGCTTTGAAAATTATTGTTTATGTAAATGTTTGAAAGATTATGATTTCAAAGTTAAATTCCTTATTTTATAAATGACTTTAAGAAATTACAAGATTGAATAAATTTATGGTTTTGAATTATTAGATAAATTTGAAAAGTGGGCATTTGAATATGTATATGTTTGAGTTATGTTTTAAAGAAATACATTGCATTCATATTTATGATTTAGATTGATCGTGATCAAATTGATGAATTTGGATTGAATGTGGATTGCTATATGATTTCATGCTTGGATATGTGGTTGAGATATGAAAATGTGTGAAAATTAAGATTTTGAAAAATGCCTTCGGGCAATTCGAATTTCCGTTTTCGCTTATGTGTTATGTGAGTTTGGTGGGGCCCTCGTGAGTCGATTACCTTTGTCTCTATTCGTTTATAGCCTTCTCCCGCTGCCTGCTAGTGTACGGAGCTCGTTCGGACTCCTTCACGGCTATAATTGGACCGCTATGCGGGAAAGTGTAATTCGCCTTCTCATTCACGCTGGGACCCTTATGCAAGAATGTGCGGTATGTTACATTTCGGACCGAACGGATCATTTGATGTGTTTTGTGTGTTTAGATTACATTTATAAGTGTGTTGCATTGCATCATCTTAAAAACAAAATGTGAAAATTTTGAGAAATAAATTATGGTGGTTTTTCAATGAAGAGTGATTGCATTTGTTTTGGCAATATTTTGAAAAGTGTGAAAATAAGAAATTTGCCAAATTTCTAATGTGAAATTTCATAAATAAATGGTAAAGTTTTCTAAATATGATTTCGCTTATTTTTCAATATATAAACATATTATCCACGAGCTATTTTAGCTCACTCCCCTTTCATCCCCATCTCCAGGTATTCGAGTGGGAGATCAGATGAAAAACTATCAGGACATCAGTTCGATTTGTGTATGTTTTTGTATCTTGAGTAGCTTGGATCTTTGTATAAGTTTGTAAATGGCTTGAAAAGCCATTAAGGATTTTTAAGAAATTAAATTATGATGTGTATGAAATTATTGAAATTGTATAAGAAATTGAGTTATAGAAATGGATTTATATGTGGTTCATGGATTATGAGATTTGCTTACGAATAGAATTTGGGTTGTGTTTGGATATGAACTATGAAAAGATATGAATGTGATTTGAATATGATTGATTTCTAATTATGATTTGTATATTGACTTGAAGAATTCATAGTCTTTGGATATGTAGAATGTGTTTTGAATATGGATTGAAGACTAAAATGAGTTGGACATGAATAACAATTTGAAGCAATTTAGAAATAGGGTTGTGTTTATCTGCTGAGATCCCGGACGAAGGGTCCGGTGGATTTTGATGAGTGTGTAATTGATTGGAATTTTAAAAGTGTATTTTGAACCTTTGCAGGCTTTGGATTAGGTCAAAGATAGCCGTTATGCTGTCGAAATTTTGATAAAATTTGGGATACAAATGAGCTTTGGAATTTATATGATTGTATAAGAAAATCGTTAATCGTTGAGATTTAAATTGTATGTTTTGATTGACTTCGAGGAAAAATGAATATAAGAAGAAAAAAATTTGTACCAGATTTCGGATCGGATAAGACTTCGTCTAGGTTTCCAACGCGATCGTTTTCTTCGAAGTATGTTCCCGGATGTCGGATATGTTTCAGTTCAAACTGATCCGTTTGTTTGCTTTTCTTTCGATTCGTATTCGATTTGCTTCGATTCGTTCGCTTTTGCTTTCTGATTTTGTTTCCGTATTTTTGTGCTTCGCTTTCTGTTCCCGCTTCGTCATTCGTATCCGATTTGATTTCAGCTTATGTTCTATTCTTTCGTTTTCGTTTTCGTTTGTTTTTCGTCTCCGCTTTCTGCTTTTTTTCGGTTGGGATCCGATTTTCAGATCGGGTCCCAACAGTTTAGTTTTATAATAATTCTCCAACAAAGTGGTATCAGAACAAAGTTTTCTTATAACTGGACACACCATTCTTCCTATGTGCAAATAATGGCAGTAACTTCCAACACTCTCAGTATCTCACAACCATAGATACCAATTTTAAAAGGCAACTTTTATGAGTTTGGGAGTATAAAGATGAAGACGCTATTTAGATCTCAAGATCTATAGGATCTCATAGAAACAAGAGTTGTAGAATCTAACGACAATGAAACTCATCTAAAAGACAATCAGAAACATGACGGAAAAGCCCTCTTCTTCATCCAACAAGAAATGGATGAATCGATATTCTCCAGAATAGCTACTATTACGTCAGCCAAACAAGCTTGGTCGATCTTGCAAACTGAATTTCAAGAATCAACAAAGGTAATTACTATCAAACTTCAATCTATTCAACGAGATTTTGAAACTTCATGTATGAAAAGCAATGAATCAGTCCAAGAATACCTTGAAAAAGTCTCTTCCATTGTAAATCAAATGTGTTCATATGGTGAGAAAATCACGAATGAAACTGTTGTAGTTAAAGTTTTGAGGAGTTTAGCTCCTAAATTTGATCATATAGTAGTTGTAATTGAGGAATTAAAAGATTTGTCTATTTTTTCATTCGATGAACTAATGGGGTCTTTACAAGCACATGAGGCTACGATCAACAGAACTGCTACAAAAGAAGAAGAAAAGGCATTGCAGATCAAAGGGGAGTCAAAGTCATCAAATCAATGTGTTAGATGAAGAGATAGAACAAGTTTTAGAATTGAGGTCAAGTGTAGTCCTTACACTTATTCTATTGTAAGAAAATGGACACATAAACAAATTTTGTTGGTCAATAAAGAAGAAACTAATTATGTTGAGGAAGATGAAGAGCAAGATGACTTCTTATTCTTGGCTCGGTCAAGCCACGAGATTGATCTTTGGTGATATATGGTATGTTAACATTGATTGCTCGCATCACATGACCAATGATAGATCCAAATTCAGGATCTTGATGAATTAATAAGGTCTTATGTTCCGCTTGGTGATGACAAGCAGTTCCAGATTGAAGGTCGAGAGATTACAGTGGTATCTATAGGTAACCAAAATAAGTTTATTAAAGATGTGTACTTTGCTTCATGCCTTGCACATAATTTATTGAGTGAGGGCAACTAATTAAGTCAGGCTATTCGATTGTGTTTGAAAATGTAAAATGTTTGATAAAAAATAAAGATGAAATTCTAGCTTGTGCTCACATGTCATCCAATAGGATGTTCCCCCTTGATATCTCTTCAAATGTAGTCATGATAAACAAGACAATGGGAGAAAGTGAGTTATGACACCTCAGATGCAAGCACTTAAATGTCAAGGGTTTGCAACTATTGAAAAACAGTGATATGGTCAACAACTTACCTTCCATTGCGCCTCTACAAAAAGTGTATGAAGGATGCGTGATAAGGAAGCAAGCTAAGAAAGCAATCCCATTGGCAAGTCTAGATGTCTGGAAGAGCTGTAGAGGTAGTTCATGTCGATCTTTATGGTCTTATGAGGGCTGAATCTTTGTTGAAAGTAAGTACTCTCTATTGTTCACTGATGATTTCAATAGAATGAGCTGGGTTTATTTTTTGCAACTCAAGTCTGAGACTTTTGAATATTTCAAGAAGCTTAAATCAATGACAAAAAACTAAGTGAAAAAGATCTTAAGGTTCTTTAAACCCATCGTGGAGGAGAGTTTCTATCTAAAGAGTTTGTGACTTTCTGTGAAGACTAAAGAATCAAAAGAGAACTGACAACCCCATACACTCTAAAGCAAAATGGAGTGGTGAGAGTAAAATCGAACAATGGTTGAGATGGCTCAATCAATGCTAAAATCAAAGGGCTTCCTAATAATTTCTAGGATGAAGGTGTAGCAAGCTGCGAGTGTATCTTCTCAACATATCTCTCTGAAGGTAGTGTGGAATCAAGCGCCATATAAAGCTTAGAATGGCAATAAACCCTCGATAAGTCACTTACATGTTTTTAGTTGCATATGTTATGCTTTGCATACATCGATGAACCTGCTAAAAGAGAAATCACTAAGATACATCTTCATCGATTATTGCTTGCACTTTAAAGCTTACAAATTATGTGATTCCTTAAGTGGGAAGATTTCAGTAAGTAGAAACATTGTATTTGATGAACAAGGCTACTGGTCATGGGGAAAAAATAAGAAATCAAATGCTCAAGCAGAAATGAATGCGAGGAAGACACTACGATAAATGAAGAAATAGCAAAACTATCTCTTGGCAGCTCATAAAAGTCAACTCCAACAAGCTCAAGTCCATTGTCAAGCAAAACTTCCTCATTCAAAGAATCTTCACCCGATGAATCAACTCAACTATGTAGAAGTGAGTGTGAAAGAATTCCTTGATGTTGGTTCAAAATTAAAGGAGAGTTAACATCACCATTGGCTCTATTTACTGGGAATCCGATCATAGTGGAGGAAGCAACGAAAGAGAAGGAATGGCAGAGATCAATAGAAGAAGAACTTCATGTTATTGAGAAAAATCAGACCTGGGAACTAGTCGATCTTCTTAAAGGTAAAATTGCTATCGGTCTGAAATGAATTTTTAAAACTAAATTCTTAGCAGATGGGAGTATTCAAAAACATAAGGCAAGGTTTGTAATGAGAGGTTGTGCTCAACAAAAAGGCATCGATTATGAGAAAACTTTCTTGCCAGTAGCTCGATTTGAAATGGTGATAATTATTTTGGCACTTGTAGCATATAAGAAATGGAAAGTGTTTCAATTTAATGTAAAATATGTCTTCTTAATTGGCGATTTACAAGA
Organism: Erythroxylum novogranatense; assembly: GCA_029891385.1. Taxonomy (NCBI): domain Eukaryota; kingdom Viridiplantae; phylum Streptophyta; class Magnoliopsida; order Malpighiales; family Erythroxylaceae; genus Erythroxylum; species Erythroxylum novogranatense. Next base: position 103,058 of record JAIWQS010000029.1, read on the forward strand.
AGAAGTGTATGTAACTCAACCCCCAGGTTTCGAAGATTCTAATAATCAAGATGTAATTTTTCGGTTGAAAAAAGCACTATATGGGTTAAAGCAAGCTCCTTGAGCATGGCATGGAAAGATTGATGAGTTCTTTCAAAATAACGGGTTCAAGAGGAGTATGCATAAGCCAACCTTGTATCTGAAAAAACAAGGTATGAATGATGTGGTGATATATATGATATATATTGGTTCTTCATTACATCTTATATCTGAGTTTAAGAAGTCCATGAAAAATATGTTCCAGATGACAGATTTGAGAGAACTATGCTACTTTCTGGGCTTAGAATTTGTTCAAACACATGTTGAAATTTTTATGTCACAAAAGAAGCATGTTGAAGATACACTTAAGAAGTTTAACATGATGGGATGCAAAACAACTATCACACATATGAACACTAATGAGAAGCTTCAAGCAGAAGATGATACAAGAGCAACAGATTGGAATATTGATTTATCTAACTTATTCTAGTCTTGACATAAGTTTTTTAGTTGGTGTCCTTTCACGATTTATGCATAAACAGTCCAAACATCACTTTGGTGCATCTAAGAGAATTCTTTGTTATTTAGCTGTCACAAAAGAGTTTGGCACTTGGTTTTGAAAAACAAATGAGTTTAGTCTTAAAAGTTATAAAGATAGTGATTGGACTGGTTCGATTGAAGACAGATGAAGCACTTCTAGAAATTGCTTCATTCTTGGAACAACTGCAATTTCTTGGTATTTTAAGAAGCAGGCCACCGTAGCTTTGTCATTTACTGAAGTAAAGTACATAGTAGCTACAACTTTAGCTTATTAAGCAGTGTGGTTAAGGAGGATTTTATATGATTTGGGACAAACAAGTTGAAGCAATTGATATTTTGTGTGATAGCAAGTCAACCATAATGTTGCCCAAAAATCTTGTTTTTCACAACCGTACTAAGCATATTGAAATCAAACATCATTTTATTTGAAAGTTGATGACAAAGGCAGAAGTCAGATTGGAGAGTTGTAGAACTAAAGAGCAAATTGCAGATTTAATGAAAAAAAGCTTGCTACAAAAAAAGCATGAGTTTTTTTGTGCACGATTGGGAGTCTCCAAGTTTGAATGAAGAGGGAGTGTTAGAAGCTAGATTTAATTCAAACTTTCAGCAATTTAGTTGTTAGATTGTTACCGTAAAATAAGCTAGGAGATTCACTAGTTAGTTTTCCAATTTCTTAGATAAATTAGTTATAGCAATTAAAATTCGTAGCTAATACACTCTTAGTATTTAGTTAAAATTGCAACTCTTGTAAAGCGTATATAAGAAGCTCTGTTTCTCATGAATAAAGCAAAGTTACTCAGTAGAATCACTTTCTTCTTTTAAAGTTGTTTAGTTATATAATATTTCTTCAACACTTACAACATGGGACGTGAATAATACAAGACATTGGACACTGCGAATGTCAGGACTCTAAATAAATAAATAGCCCTTTACAGACTCATTCATTCGTGAGGGAAATTTTCCTGGAAAAGCATGGACAACTCTTCATTCGGTTGACCTTGCAAGGCTTCTTGGCTTTAAAATGGTTTGTTTTAAGGTTTTATTAAGCTAGTCGACTTTTAGAATCAGCTAACATAATTAATTAGAACTGCTACGACTAACAATGGCAGAATGGCTAAAGATTTGAGTTTGGATCCTGCGTCTTAGAAATCATTCTCAAAGCCTCAACAAAGCATGAATCCTGCATCTTTGGTGTTAAAAGGACAAATGCTTCCTAGATGAATCAAAGGCATGAATTATGAGTTGACGATTATCCATCTAATGGGGAAATTTAAAAGCATTTCAAATTGCAAATACTCTCTGTATTTTCTATATCCATGTGTAACAACGTCGTTTAGATATATCAAAACAACCATAAGGGATGATTTTTGTATCAGCTGCCACGATTCCAGTATCTCAAGTTTGTTACCACCACTCGGCAATTGGAATTAGGTGAATCAGTTTTGTTACTTGTACAACGCAAAGATCGCCTTGAATAATTCATCAGGGCCCCTCAACAATTTATAGGATATAACATGCCTCTTGATGGCTTAAAGATACAATGTCAAGTGCTCGACACAAATATTTTCCCCTAACTAGGTCGCAGAGCAGACAAGTAGCTGTCTTCTTCAGATTAAATGAAGAGCATTGAAAATGTAGTTTCTAGGTTCAATGTCAAATCTGCATTCTGCAAAATCCAAGCACAGTGAGACTAGAGAAGAAACCAAAAGAAATGTTTAGCCAGTGCATACCTCTCAAGGGCAGCTGTGCTTATGGGAATAACACCAGATGGAGACACAAGAGCATCCACAAGTTCATCATTCATTGTTACGGGTATAACCTCTTCATCCAATATCTGTAAAGAGTACGCAAGAGCAACTGCAAAAAGAGCAAGTTTAGATAGAAATCAACATAAGATATCTAGTTATTGACAACCCATATCAAAAAAGGATGAGAAAAAAGAAAGCACATACCGAACAGTGGCTGTTGCCAACTCTTCGCCTTGGCAAGCTCTTGATAATTTCTCAAGAAAGTGTCATAGTAACTTTTGAGTTGTGACCCACATTTGTCAACGACAAAAATAGACAAACCAAAGCAGAAAGTGATTCAATATACACATAAACTAAAAAATGAAATAGTGGGACATCCATATAAGAAAGCTTAGAAGACAATGCAGGTCATGAAAAATATTAGCCGAACACAAAAAACACACAGGTAGAAGCTAAGCTAGCACACAAGAGATAGATTCATTTGACTTCCAAGCATCTATTTAAGCAGTTGAAAACGACAAGGCTCTTTAACTAGGCCTTGTCTAAATTCAAACTCGTGTATACAAGATCTGGAAAGTTCAACAACTCAAAGACGGAATCAAATTTAAGCTTCCACAGTTAACTCACCCTCCACCACGGCCCAAACGTCTTCCACTTTTGTCAAATGCAAGTCCTGATAACATACAGAGGAAGTGTGTTGAAGTGAACATGAGACATGGAATTAAGAATGGAATGTTAAGCATGCAAACACATACCAGGCAAGAGGAACAAATCAACTGGTTCAGTAGCCTGCAGTACTGCACCGAGACCACATGTTCACAAGTTATTTTACATGTAAAGTACAGAATATCGGCTATGCCTGAGTCCTATAGATACCGATTTTTAGTGTAGCAAGAGCATTAACTGGAAATTAACAACAAATGAAACATACAGAAAATACTTTGCACCAGAAGTGATGTGGTGCAATAGGTGGTAAATACTAAAGCACAAGGGAAAAGGAACTACTTTTGAGGGCAGTTCTTCCAGAAGCTTTAATATCACTTTGAGAACAGATAAAAGGAATTAAAGAATCGTTACCTTAATGCAATCAAACAGATAACTGAATATATAGCAGCACATGTTGGTAGAATATCCTAGCTTCAAGGATGAAAAACCTTTCACAATTTGTTGAACTTCTCAAACTCAAAAGGTTGGTAGTAACAAAAGAAATCAATTAGGTAGCTCAAATAGCTTAGTAGTCACAACTTAGTTAACAAATATTCAATGTTGAGCTTTAGCCGAACTAACATAACAAAATTTCCTGATTCCGTTAATGCCTTGGCTTCAGTCTTTGACCGACTGGAAAAAGAAATACCATTGAATTGATTTCATTCTCCTTAATCCCTTTGTAGCCACATGCCAACATGTAATAGCTCATGACTAAACATTAGGAAATTCTTCTCCTCTGATTTATTCAAAGAGGAAATCCATCAAGTTTGCGAGGAAGCAAACTTATAAAGTGTCCATCATTCTCCTTCAATAATTGGACAAGCCCCGTCCTTTTTTGAGTTATCCAACCGAGACAATGACATGCAACTCTACGAGGTTATAAATAATTTTCAACTAACACTTACCAAGGATATGTAATTGAGAACAGTCGGCATAAGGCAGTCGAGCTACTTACCGTCTTCCCGTAGATTTCCATCACCGTCAACAGGAGCTGGTTCTAAAATATCCATAGAGTTGGCAATTAGATCATCCATGCTCGAAATGTTAAGCATTTTCATGTGACTATTCTTGTCCTCCACACGCGGTACATAAAGTTTCTTTGCTATAGGTGTACCCCCATCTAGATTGGAAAGCAACACATAAGAAACTCTCCGCCCTTAAGTGACACCACCAAGGAACAAGCTTTTTTATTTGTAGAAGGAAATTATATCAATTTTATGGTGGCCCTTATCCGTTAGTGTGCATTTCAAGCAAAAATCAACTTATTTAGCATCATCGCTCAAACATAGAGAACATACACACCTTCTGGTGAGTTTTTGAGGATTTCAGATAGCAACCTTGATGTATCAACTTCTCGTAGAGCACTGCAGCTTATATAAGCGCATAGTCTCCGACTTGACTTGAACCAAGGAGCTTCCAGAACCACATTCTGAATAGAATCATCTGGTAACCAACAAATCATCTGGTAACCAACAAACAAGAGCAAGAGCTATATATGGACTGAATAAAATGGGTTTCCGTTAAAATGGCGTGAGAATCAGTGGATTACCTTCGTGGGATCGAAGGGAAGGATCCATAGACTTGAGGGTTTTGCGGACTTTGGATCGGAGGATCCGTTTCTGCTTGAATATATCGTCCAGATTGGCTGCGTCGGCATGAGCGTAGTTGTTTCTGTTCATTGTGAAGGTTGTTGGCGGATGGTCGTCGGTATGATCAGAAGAGCGAGACTTGTCCGGCCGTCGGAAATGTTAAGATGTGATGAAGCTGTATTTCGATGTCGCTGACCGTCAGTCTAAGCCGACTGCAGGTAATTAGATCCGTTTCAACGTCCTAACATTATTTTTTCAACCATAATTTTTTAAGATTAAGTTTAATTTTAATTTTTAGTTTGACTTGTTTTAATAAACTTTATTGTAAACAATATTTTTATTAATTAATTAATTTACCAGTTATTATAAATTTTAATTAACTAACTAATTTTAATCAAAATTTAAATTATTATAATTTTTTATATTTTATATTTTAAATTTTATTTAATTTGTAATTAATATTATAACAATCTTGGTTGAATTCGATCGTCTTTTACCGATCAGTCAAAAACGACTTTATACGATTCGATCGATTCATTCATCAAATCGCTTCTCTCTAAATGGTATGTCAATCCGTCGCTTTCTCCTCGGCCGTCTCCATGAGAAAGACCTCCATGCTACACGACGTGAAGACTAAACCTGGCATTATTCTTTCCGTATATAAGGTATTTTTCCATAATTGAAGTCGAGATCGAGCCTAATTGTTTTCTGCATCGATTCCCACCTTCACGGAAAACTTACTTGGCGTCGGAGGGGCTGTCGGGACATCACCCGGACGAGCCTTCCTTGTTTTGCGGGTATATTCTGTAGAAAACGTAGGCGTAGAAGGTTCTCATGGATCCGTGGAGAACGCAATGCTCAACGACTGAATCCGTAAGCAAATTGGCCCACGTGGGACCCGACTTCCGGTGAGCCACGTTCGAACCGCATAAATCAGTAGAAGCGGCGTGACGGGTCTGATGTAAGCATTGTCATGCTGACTAGCGATCTGACGTCTAGGTTTGCGATTCTTCTAATTACGCCTTACCTCATGTCTCGCAGCGGAATCCTCTAATCCTAACGATCAGCAATGAACCTCACACCTTGGAGCAGGAAGAAGCGAGGCGTGGTCAGAGGATAACGTCGCACCCAAGACACACCCAAATCTTCAACACCCGTCAGTCTGAGAACCTATTCCTTTGTGCACTCCGTCCCGACGTAAAAGCAGATCGAGAAGCGATCGATCTATTGATTCGCCAGATCCTGCAGCCGTGTATGCGCAAGACAACAGACGTCTGCTGACAGTTGCTTGACAAACCGGCGATGATGACCGATCGCCACCAAACACAAAACCTAGAAAAATCGTGGACGATCAGTTAATGCGCTATGAAGCTTCGTCGACCGGGCCGCCAAGAAGATGATCTGTCTCTCCTTTACTCGGAGATCTTGGATAGACTCAAGACCACCGGCACAAAATCTGACCCCGAGAAATACACGGGAAGGCCGACCCTGGACTACCTGCGGCACTTCGATCATGATGAACCTACATTGTGTCCCGGACGCTATCCGATGTAAGGCTCGCACGCGGTCTTCGAGAGGGAGCTGGCGATGGTTCAACGGCTTACCTCGGGTTGTATCACTTGTTTGAAGATTTCGAGTTATTCTGAATCGATTATTCTGATAGCGGCCGCGCAGAGGACGAACTTTGGAGGTGATCAACTCACTCGAGGAGGAATGAGAGTTCATGGAGTTCATCACCCGGTTTAACAATGAAGCGGTCGAGTTCTGACCTCACGCTTTCGTCATCTTTGGCCGCTTATGAATATCTGAGGACGAGGAGTTCAAGAAATCATTAGCCTCGATCGGCCTCGATTCGTCCAGAAGTAAGCAGGCGGACGGTACATTCGACGAAGAAGTCTTTGAAAAATCTGGCGTCAGACGGATGATCGCTTTCGCCAAATGATAAGTGAACAATTTACTGGCAAAAAAACTAGTCGAATTTGGAGAAAGTGGTGATCGACGAGATATCGGCAGGAGTTCACTCCACTAAACAAGGCGATATCTTTGAAATCTTGGCGGTGTGAGCGGATGGAAACTATCAAGAGCACGAAAAAATGAAGACCCTTATAAGGGCGAGGAACTAACTTATATTATCGTTTTATAGAGAGATCGGTCACGATACGGAAAATTCTTGGCGGTTGAAAAAAAGATCGAGCTCCTCATTCGAAGGAAGGTTAGGCCGGTTGTGAACACGAGCAGAATGTCGATCGCGAGCAATTCGAACAGAATGATGAGCAGCCGCCAGAATCGAAATAGCGAAATGAAGGCGACGAACACAATCTGGATAATCGACAAGAAGAGAGGTAGGTCAAGAGAAAGGACAGCGGAAATCTTTGGGTAATAAGAAGGCCAAATAAATTTGGGGTCATCAATCGATATTTGGCGAAATGCATCCAGGATCCACCACTAAAGGAAGAAAAGATATGCCAAGCAGTGACAAAGACTCACACACCAAAAGTCGAAGGAGAGCGACGAGGTGATATCATTTGATGAGTCCGGCCTCGATGGAGTAAGTTGCCCTCATGGCGATGCCTCGTGGTAACTACGAACATGGGCGGATCTGAGGTGAAGCGGGTAATGATCGACACGGGCATTTCGGTCGATTCTTTGTCTTATGAGGCCTTCAAGCAAATGAAGGTACAGGAAGCGGCTATTACCTGAGATGGCCCCATTAAAGGAATGGCAAGGCGTCCTACCCGATTAGCGGGTGTATTTGAAGGTGAAGTTTGGGCGGAAACCATATCGGATAGAAAGGGACGTTGAGTTCACCCGGTCGTCATTAAGTTCAAGGGCATATAATGCAATAATCCATGAAGCTACTCAAAATGTCCTTAGATCGGTCGTCTCCACTTACTACCAAGTTATGAAGTTCCCGACACCCCACAGGGGTGAAGCCTTGTCGGTCAACAGAGAATCGCCAGGAATGTTATTTAACGGAGACTAAAACATTAGATGGGGCGGTAGTCTTGTGAGTTCTCTTGATGTAAGAACGGCGAAGAGGCGGAAGATTGAACCCGGTGGAAGAAAGCGGTGGGTCGCGTCTAGATGAAGCCGATCCTTCTAAGTTCACAAACCTAGGTTCCGCTGCAGAGGACTGGTTAAAGGAATCATAGATCGTTTGGTAGAAAACAAGTCGGTTTTAAGGGTGCAGAAAGCGACATGCGAAATTTCTCGATCGGTCGCATCGCACTCTCGGTATTGGCATACCTTATGGTCGATTAGACAAAAGAAGCGATGGCACGAAGGAGGGCGACAGGAAGTGATCGAGAAGGAAGCGAAGATTCTTTGGAGGCGGTTTCATCCGAGAGGTCAAATATCGAGAATGGCTTGCCAATGTCGTCTTGGTGAAAAGAAGAGCGGAAGTGGAGAATGTGCATAGATTTCACGAATTGAACAAAGCATGTCAAAAGACGACTTTCCTTTGCCTAAGATCAACCAGTAGTAGACTCCACCTCGGGCCACGAGCTACTCGACTTTCTAGACGCTTTCTGCTATCATCGATCCAAATGAGCACGGAGGACGAAGAAAAACCGCCTTCATAATCAGCCAAGGCACATATTGCTACCAAGTGATGCCTTTCGGTGCGAAAACACCGGGCGACTATCAGCGGCTAGTCACGAAGTCTTTAAAAAGCAGATTGGCGAATATGGAAGCTTATGTAGGCGATATGGTGGTCAAAAGTAAGACGTCCGCAGAGCATGTACAAGATCTCCGAAGTCTACGGACTTTGAATAAATTCAGATGAAGCTAAACCTAAAAATGCGTGTTCGGTGGCATCCAAAATCCTCAGGATTTATGATCACCAATGGGGAATCGGTTAATCCAGAGAAGATCGAGGCCATCATACGATGCCTTCGCCATGAATGCTCGAAAGATGTTTAGATACTAACCGGAAGGGTAGTTTCATTGAGCAGTTCATCTCCGGCTGGAGACAAGTGCCTCCCGCTTTTCAAAGTCCCGAGGAAGCGAACGTGACCCATTCAATGTTCGGATGAGTGCGAAAGCTTTCCAACACTTAAAGCAATACTTATCCACCGCCTATTCTGCAAAGCCCGGTAGGTAGGGGAGAATCGATCCTATATGGCGATTCTGGAGGGCTCGACGTCACATCTTATCCGTCGAAGGAAGCGAGCAAAGATCCCGCCTACTATGTTAGTAAAGTGTTGACCGCCGTAAACGCGATATACGCCCATGTAGAAGCTCGCCTCTCCTTGATAATGGCGACGTAAAGTCGAGGCCTTATTTCCAAAGTCATACTATTGAGGTATGGACCGACCAATCGCTCGATAAAGGCCTTCAAAAGCCCGAAACTTTGGTCGGTGATAAAGTGGTGAGAGTAGGAGAGTTCGATATACAATACAAGCCATACGACCATTAAAGCGCAGTGTTGGCGGACTTCATCGCGAGATGAGCCAATCGAGCTCGAAGGACGAGCGATTCGCCTGGAGCTTGTTTGTTGATGGATCATCTAATGCCGAGGGATGCGGAGAGGGAGTAATCTTTGGTCACCGCATTTGGAAGAAAAGGTCGAGTACGCCTTCTGGCTAGAATTCAAAGCCTCCGATAACGAGGCGAATATGAGGCTCGATAGTCGGCCTCCAACTCGCCAAGGAGATGGAGGTGAAGCACTGAAGATATATAGCGACGACCAGTGGTGGTCGCCAAGTCACTTACAGGCAATATGAGGCGAGGAACAACATGATCAAGTGTCTGGAGCTAGTAAAAGCAGAGTCGAGCAATTTCGGAGCAAGACTAATCGCAGAATAGAAGAGCTCAAAGCGCTAAAGCGGATGCGCCTCGAAAATGGTTTCCGATCGTGATGCCATAAATAACGCTACGATCGAACGACTTGATCGGCCTAGCATTGAAAATCGAGAAAGTTTTCAACGTAAATCTTGGTCGGTCGAGTTGGGATGAAATAATTACGAAAGACTTTTAGAAGGAAAACAACCGGAAGACGACGGAAGCCAAGAAACTAAGAATAAAGGCCGAAGTACCACGGTAGTTAACGGCTTTTCAGATAAGAGGTCCCACGACCGCCGCTGTTTCGATGCTTGAATGAGGAAGAAGCCGAGCAGCAATGGTCAAGTCCACGAAGGATGTGCGAAATCACATAGGGGCAGAATGTTGGCTCACCGATTGATCGCGAAGTACCATCGCCAAAATGAGAAGAGATTGTCGAAAAGGTCGATAGATGTGAGGCTGCCAGAGAAACAGCAAATTGTCCTACCACCGACCGAGCTTAATGCAAATCGTGAGTCATCCTATCCCTTCGCTCGATGGGGAATGGATATCTGGGGCCTTTCCCCTCGGTCCGGGTAAAGAAATTCTGATAGTGGCGGTGGAGTATTTCACCGAAGTGGGTAAGCGGAGTCCGTCGCCACAATCACCGAGAGGAAGGTGGAAAGTTTCATTAAGAAAAATATACTATGCCGGGATGCCTATGGTGTTGGTCACAGATAATGATCGACGGTTCGACAACCGCAAGTTTAGAGATTTCTGCGACCGACTAAAAGATCAACTGATTGACTTGGTAGCCCATCCCCAAAGCAACGGTCTCGCGGAGAACACCAAAAAAGATAATGAGCGCCCTCAAGAAAGCGCTGGGCCGAAGACACAGGTGGAAGAAATAGACAAAGTATTGTGGGCATATAGAACCACACCGAAGCGGAGCCATAGGGGAGACTCCGATTCAGATGACCTTCAGGCGTAAGCCACGGTTCGATGAAGCGGCATTGCACTGTCCGAGGGTGTCGGGCTATGAGGAAGAGCGGAATGATGAAGCCCTGAGAGCGAGCTCGTTCTCCTTAGCGAGGATAGAGAAAGGCGTTGCTCGCCGAAGCCATCGTGCAAAAGGCGACAAGTTCTATAATGAAGTCATTGCCGAGCGATGTAAGGTAGGTGGGTACGCCCCACGAAAAGTCAGCGGTGGAAAGCATCCAGAAAGCTTCAGGCGGACGTGGGAAGGACCCTATCGAGTGATTAAGCAAGTCGGGCATAGTTCTTACGTCCTCGGCGATGAAAGGGAAGATTCTACCGAGGCCTTCGAACTCGCATGAATTTGAAGGCTTTCTACCAATAGATAAGTTTTATTTTAGTTAATTTTTCCTTATTACCATTTTGTATGCAAGCGTGGGAACCTTTTTCCGTCTCGCCAGATGTGTTTTTAATGGCCCATGCCTTTGTTATCATCAATAAAGCGATTTTCGATTTCTCGCAATGTAAAGCTCCATTACGCTATGATAAAGAATAAAAATTCAATCAACCATCGCCATTGCGGCAAGATGTCATAGGCCGATTTGATCGGTCGGTCGCCAAGACGAGATCCTGGATCCTCGCCATCGCCATTGCCTAAGATGCTCATAGGCCGACTTGATCGGTCGGTCGCCAGACGAGATCCTGGGTCCTCGCCATCGCCATTGCTAAGATGCTCATAGGCCGACTTCGCTCGGTCGGGTCGTCAGATAAGATCCTGGGTCCTCGCCATCGCCATTGCCCGGTATGCTCCATAGGTCAATTTGTCGATTGGTCGCCAGACGAGATTCTGGGTCCCTCGCCATCGCCATTGCGGCATTCTCCATAGCCAACTTTGGTCGGTCGGGTCGTCGGGGCCGAGATCCTCGTCCCTTGCCATCGCCATTGCTCGGCATTCTCCATAGGCCGACTACGGTCGGTCGGTCGCCAAGACGAGATCCTTGGGACCCGAATCGAACTCTACTATGGCCGACTTTGAAATCGACCATTATGAGCAATTTCATCGAACTCAACATACATTGAAAGTAAAGAGTATGAATACGGAAAGAGACATCGAGAAAGAAATGAAGCAAAGGTAAAGATTATATTGATAAAGTGGCCCAGTCACAAGCTTGACCAGTGAGCTTTAAAACTCTATAAAGGAGAATACCCGGGAGTATCTGGGAAGCCCAAATCGGAGGAGGGAAAGTCAGGCGGGGACGAAGCATCATCAGAGGAAGCTCGCCCTCCTCGGCCGAAGCTAAGGTCCATCTCTTCATTCGGGACGGGCCCGCGCCTCCAGGCTCTCTCAAATCACTTCCTCTAGAGAAAGGCCAAGAGCGGTAGGAAGCAACGGTTCGCAAAGTTCTCGAACGAAGGACCATCCGCCCCTCAGAACGCAGACGTTATAACAATTCTTTAGATCACGAGGGGCCGGGTCGCAGAGTACTCCAAGCACTCGCCCCGCAAGAATCGCCCGCCACCGCAGATCGCCTCAATCCTTTGTTCCTTCATGAAGCTTGCACCCTCCTCAACATGTCCTCGGTTTGGGCATGGTCTCGGAGAGCTTTCTCCTTCAAAGACTCTCTCAGACTCCCATCGCCTCAAGAACATCAGATACTCCTCGGACGGCTTGCTCCTCGCCACCATCTCCTTGGTGAGCCGAGCTCTCAAGGCACGCATCTCCTCCTCCCAGATCAACTTCGGGCTTTCAAAACATTTGCCTCCTCCCGACTCTTCTTCTCCTCCTCTAAAGAAGAGTTCTGAAGCTGAGAAGGTCTCTCCTCTTCTACTCGAAGCTCGTCTTCAGAGCTCAGATTTGCTCTTCAAGGTCCCGAACCTCATTGTCCGTAACATCCAAACGCCGCCGCCTCGAACGACATCATTGAACTCCTCGAGCAAGTACGCAAAGCGAGACCCCATATCCTTGTTGCTCTTACGTCAAGTTTTTCCCGCCCACGGAGGAGTAATCCTTTCCATGATATGTCGGACAACGCCGACGCCGATGGTTGAGGAGTCCATGGGCGCTTGATCGAGACTCCCATAGCCCGACGCCACCGCCTTCCCTTTTCCTCGAGTTGGCGAAGGGCGGGAAGATTGGTCGACCACGGAAGGACAAACGACCACCAAAGAGCAAGGAGACCGACGACCACGGGAATTGGGAGATCGGTCGTCCTGAGAGAAGGTCGACGGTTACTTGACCCCCTCCTCCTTTTAAGAGGTCGTTCAACCTCCTCCCCTCTTCCTCAATCATAACCATACTCGGACCGGGAGGGCGACTCAAAGAAACGCCATTGATGGTTTCGGGACAGTAGGAGGAACATCACACCGTCCAGGAGCAATGGGTCAGCAACCAAGAACTAGCCTCTCCTTCTCCGTCGTCCTCTAGCCTCTGAGGACCCGGCAACCTTACGCTACCTTGGCGGACTTGGGGCCGGAAAAAGTGTTAACCTTGACCATGCAATGAACAAAAGCAAGTTAGAAATCGAACAAAAACCTACAAGGAGGAAACAATTCAACCATGAGAGGGTCAACCAAAGTAGAGCGGCTTCCTCTCTAGCCCGCTAACTCATGGCGGGGATCAATCGAAGCGAGTGGTGAGACCCTCCACAGATCCCGAAATAAGTCGATCAAACTTATATTGGCGAGCTCCTTTATACGGCCGACCACTTCTCGTTCCTCTCTAGAAAGGAACAGACTTGATGAGTCATTCCATCACTCGGCTTGGGGATACCTCCACGGTCGGGACTCCTAAGCGACCCTGTTGCTTCACGAAGAAGTATTTAGTTCGCTAGCCAAGAATTTTGCCGACGTCCCTACCGGGCGATACCGCATCCTTATACATCGTGGAAGGATCCCACCCCGTGAGCTCTGACTCTGGCTCATTCTCGAAGTGACGAAGATGCCGATTGAGGCGACACCAAATTGGTGGCACAACAAAGCAAGCCTATTTATGAACCTCCACCCATTCGGTGGAATCGACTCGCCTTAGCGGTATCCAACGCACACCTCATCCACGATCGGCGATCACGGTAGCCTCGGTAGCCGACCGAAAAAATACTCAAAGCGGCTAACCACCCTGCATTATCGCCAATTCCTTCATTCCCGAGGCCAACCTAGGCTCCCAGTCTCGAGGCGTTATTCTAAGAATCGATTGCCTCAACTCCGCCAAGGACATCCTCGATCTACCTTTAGGCGGCTCCTCACCACCAAACCCATCTTTCCGCTCTCTTGTCGCAATCTCTTCAACATCTCCCAACCTCGACATCGCATCGCCCTAACCATAACCTCCGACGACCTCTCGTCAACACTATCGCATTGAAGAAACCCACTCCGGAACCAAGAGACGACATGACTCACTAGGAGGAAATTTAGAAGAGGAGAATGAAGGAAGCAGACGCATACCTATTTAGTGGAAAAAGATCGGAGGTTCATGAACACCAAAGAAAACTTACGAAGGCGAAAGTAAGAGAGTGCGAGGAAAGCAAGAAGACAACAAGAATGAAATGAGAGTGAAGAAACGCAAACCGTCATGCGGCCCTAAAAATTTATAGGAAAGCGTTTTAAGCGCGATCCGTGAACTTCGGCCGTGGAGAGAATCCAGTCGCTCTCGGACACGGCGTCTCGATCTCGAACGGAACCGATTAGGTTAATCGAAATGCGGAAGGGCACGGCGGTTGAAAGGGCGTGAGGAAAATGAGTAATCTTGTTATAAAGACGATACGTTTGATTCGAAAAATCGAGACGGCGGCGGCAAATAATAAATGCCTCAAATGCCTTTACGCTTTCATTAATGGAGACAACTAGTCAAGACCACCAATTGGAACTACCCGGCCGTCCGTGGCCATCGCTATACAAAGACGTGCCGACCGATCGATCATTCCATTTAGTTGACCAACAGATGAGCTATGTCTCGAGGCTCAACCGATCGTCCCACGCCGAGTCGCCCTACGATCGAGCTATATCTGACCTAGATACTCCTCCACCCTTCTCTTCGCTCGGACTCGAGGGTAGGGGGCTTATGGTCGAGGTCGACCGTCTTTGAGCGAACCAGTCAAGACGACCCGTGGGCGATCGGTCCATTCATCAAAGATCGATCTCTACCCAATGGCTATGTCAAGCCCGATCCACGCTCTCCTCGGCCGTCTCCATGAGAGACCTCCATTACACCTGACGTGAAGACCTAAACCAGCTATTGCTCCATATATAAGGTATTTTCCCATAATTGAGGTGCGAGATCGAACCTAATTTGTTTTTCTGCATCGATTCCCACCTTCACCGGAAAACTTACTTAAGCGTCGGAGGCTTAATCGGGACATCATTTTTTGAGCCTTCCTTGTTTTGCAGATATATTTACTGTAGAAAACAACGTAGAAGGTTGCCAACTCGTGGATCCAAGCAAGAACCTTGCGTTCGACTGAATCCGTGAACCAAATCTAATATTAATTGAAATTTAAATCGTAAATTTTTATCTTATAAATTCAACTTTTCAAATATTAACCTTTTGATAATTCAAATTTTAGATTATATTTTCATAAAAATTAAAATTTCTTCTAATAAAGTTTAAATTTGAAGCAAAACTTATAATCCAAAATTAATTAATTAGACTTTAAAGTTGAAATCCTTTTAAATTTTGATCTCACTCAAGCCTGACCCCTGCAACAGGGCCGGGTTAGACCCATGACTGACCCGATGATATTGTGTAAGAAATCCAGATTGCAGGGTTAATAGCATAAATAAAGCAAAAACCAGTGACCAGAGGTGTAAACCTCCCTAAATAATTAATCATGCTATTCTCCTTCACCTAGAAACAAAAAATGGCATGCAATAATGACTAACTCCCTTTTTCTTATCTCCAATATAGCCCTAATTCGGAAATCTCCCCAAATACCAAACCATGAGCTAAACTGAATTCGCAAACCCCTGTTCTAATCAATTCCGAAATCGCCAAGGAAAGGAAGAGACGAGAAGATTCGTCGTCGTCGTCGTCGGAGGATAAACGATGCCGTCTCACGGTGATCTGGACCGTCAGATCGAGCATCTGATGCAGTGCAAGCCGTTGCCGGAAGCGGAAGTAAAGGTCTTATGCGAGCAAGCGAGAGCGATCCTCGTGGAGGAGTGGAATGTCCAGCCGGTGAAATGTCCGGTCACCGTCTGCGGCGATATTCACGGCCAGTTTCACGATCTTGTCGAGCTCTTCCGTATTGGCGGAAACGTCCCCGATACCAACTACCTCTTTATGGGTGATTACGTAGGTCCGTCGTCATGTCTGTGAATTTCATGTTGCAATTTGGAAATGAGAAGTAATAGGATGACGATTTTTGTTCGACGGATTTTTTATTCTGGGTGTTTCTAGAATTAGTTACAAATGTACGATGTTATGCTTTATAGGCGTTAAGAATTTTGTGAATGAAACTTGTTATTTTTGTCGTAGTTTAGAGTTCTAGAAACCTGGAAAGCTCCTTTTTTGTTGAGCACGTCATAGAAACTGTGGAAAGATTTAGTCTACCACGGGGACAATCGGTGGTAGTTTATTTGAGACCGTTTGTTTTTGTATCACATTATATGAAATGAAAAATATACATGTATATATGCTCAAAAGAACTGCTTTGCATGAAAACAATATAAACTTGTTGAAAACATGGCTTTGCCTTGTATGAAGTTGATTGATATAATGCAGGAATCTAGCGGTTCTATAGAGAGAAGAAGAAAGTAAATTTATAAATTAAAACCTTTACGTTGGTTGTTTAACCAATGTAGTCTTTATTAATTGCACAGAATTTGGTTCTATAAGGAGGAAGAGAATTAAATTTATAAGTTTTAAACCTTTACATTATTTGTTTAACCATGTAGTCTTTATGAATTGGATTGAAAGTCTGAAGTTGTTGCAAATATCCAGAAGGAGAGTGTATGTATGGAGTTTGTATTGGAGCCACCTGCATTAACATGATACGATGGCCTTTGGACAACTAGACATGTGCCATCCTTGATGCATAACCCATCAATGCTCTTAAAGGGAATAGAGTTTGCTGGAGTAGATGACTGATATTTGTTAAACTTTGTCTGCTTTTTGAAAATGCCACGATTTCTTTAGGTCAGCATACCTTGTTTTGCTAATTCAGCTTTGATATTGTAAACTCAAACATGCGCTCACAGGCTTTGTTTCATTATTAACAAAAATTCCTCATCATTTCACCTTTGTTAAACATTTTGCAGATCGAGGATATTACTCAGTGGAAACAGTAACTCTTTTGGTGGCACTCAAAGTTCGATATAGAGATAGGATCACAATTCTAAGAGGGAATCATGAGAGTCGTCAGATTACTCAAGTGTAAGTGCTTTATTTGAATGAAATCGTATGAAAACCTGAATATTGGCATGAAATAAGAAGCTGAACTTTCTTCTCTTTCTGTAGGTAATGAGTATGAGCAATAATCTAAACTTATGAGTGTTTGAATTAAGAGATTAGATAGGATAAATGAGAGATAGAATTGAATGTCTTGTTCTACTGCCTTTCTTTCTCTGTTTTAGTCATATTTCATTACTGTAGTTACATTCAACAGCTTTTTTTTTTTTTTTCAGGTATGGATTTTATGATGAGTGCTTGAGAAAATATGGAAATGCTAACATATGGAAGTATTTCACTGACCTCTTTGATTACTTACCTCTGACTGCTTTGATTGAGAGTCGGGTTTTACTTTTTACCCTTTAACATTCAACCTACTTGATATTTCTAATCTCTGAGGTCTCATCTAATCACCCTTGGTCATTATGCTGCAGATCTTCTGCTTACATGGTGGACTCTCTCCTTCTTTAGACACACTAGATAATATCCGTGCCTTGGACCGGATACAGGAGGTACGCCTGCAATTATTTTGTTCCACTGCAGTTTCATTTGTATATATGTTGCTTGAGCCAAATTTTGGAGTTTTGAAATAAATTGTTCTACAACTATGAAATTTTGTTTGTTTGATTTTACCTGCTCATCACATTGTTATAAATGGTATGTCTTATCTAATTAACATTTGATACTGTCAGTGCTGGTAAATATAATGAAACCATTTGGATTATTCTATAAAACTAGCATGAATGGGCTGGTAGTGAATTGATGTTTATGTGATAGGAACCTGACCTTAAAACGAGTTTTACTATACTATTACAATATACTAACCACTACCTTAGAGAAATGTGGTATTTCTCCCCAAACGAGCAGATTTGCTCCTAACCGAGCTCAATAAGCTCCTCGGAAGGTGATAAACCTTCATCACTCTTCTTACAAATATTCTCCTTACCTCTTCCTCCTCTTCTTTCCCTCTTTATGACCTCCCTAGGTAAATTCATTATAACTAACTAGCCACCTCGGTGATACCTAAATCCTTCCTCTGGACTCTCTCTCTCCCGAAGATCCTAACATTGCCACCTCCATGAAGAGCGGCCTTGTCCTCAAGGTGAAGGGATGAACCATGGTGCGGCAATCCGAGTTATACTGTTCTGCATAAACTCGCCCAATGCAATTATTTCTCCATTGTCATCCACGGTTTCTTTGTCATCTAATATTAGCATTTGGGTTGTCGTTACGGACATTGATGGAGGGATGAAATTTCTCCCCACATCGAAGCACAACCCCTTGGCCTTGCGATCCATCGACTCACAATACGAAAGGTGTCGAAGCCTCGATTCTTCTCCATGGATGGCCTTGGTCCCTTCCCGGTCTAGTCGGTGTCGGAGGTGAGGCAAGCGCCTCGGGTCGGCGATCGAAATTTGGAAACTATGGCTGTTGCACTTCGGGTTGGACCCGACCCATCCTCTGTGCAACCCGCTTCATAACCCGTAATATTAGAATACCCGACTCCGTATAAGGAGGTTGACCCCGATTCTGGCCGCTGAACCCCACCTCTCCTCGGTGACACCAGATGCGATGTCTTGGGTTGGATGATTCAAAGCCCCTTTGATCCCCGTACACCTCCGCCTCCACAACTCTCGCTACTCTCATCATCTGAACCCTATTGATTGGACTGAAGGTACGCACCCTTCGTCGGATCTCGTGGCGTAACCCACTCATGAAGTACCTCATGAGCTGCACTTCGGGTAAGCGCCCTACCTTAGAAGACACGAACTCGAACGCCTCGATGTATTCCTCTACCGTACCAGTTTGCCGTAAATCGGAGAGCTCCTCAAATGGGTTCTCAAACCGTCTGCCGCCATACCTGTCGATCAAAGCTTGCTTCAACTTCTCCCACGTTAGCTCAACTTCCGTCTCTCGGAGGAGATTGAACCAGTGGATAGTCGATCCCTCCATGCTTAACAAAGCCAGTTTGATCTTCACCTCATCCGAAGTTCCATGGACTTCGAAATAAATCTCAGCTCGTGTGATCCATCCTACTGGATCAGACCCGTCGAACATAGGTGACCTTCCTCATTGACATCCTATACTCTTCCAAATTACCCAGAGAATACTCTGACTGCTGAGGACGTTGCTGATCCCTTTCTCCTCCCATATTCGTCCTTCTCTCATAGTTCTCACTTCCTTGTCCTTCCTCTGGGCGCTTGCCCATCATTTTACTCATTTCTATCAGTAATGATCGCTGCAGTTCCCCCATAGCCATTCTCATTGACGACTGTATCTCTTCTATCCCAGCTTCAAGACTAGCCATACGTGATTCCAATAACTCCACTCTATCTGACATCTTCGGTGGCATGAAGATGAAATACAAACCCACAAGAAACACTTTCCAGTCCTTCCCGATTAGTATCCGTGAGTCGGACCAATTGATAGGAACTGAACTTAGAACACTTAGAGTTTTACTATACTATTACAATATACTAACCACTACCTTAGAAATGTAGTATTTCTCCCATAACGAGCAGATTTGCTCCTAACGAGCTGAATAAGCTACTCGAAGGTGATAAACCTTCTGTCACTCTTCTTACAAATATTCTCCTACCTCTTCCTCCCTCTTCTTTCCCCTCTTTATAACCTCCCTAGGTAAATTCTGTTATAACTAACTAGCCACCTCAGCTGATACCTAAATCCTTCCTCTGGACTCTCTCTCTCCCCCGAAGATCCTAACATTATGCATCTTGTTTTATGCTTTCTTTTCATGCATGAAACTATGTTTTCCTTTAAAAAAACAATTTTAACTCCTATAAGCAATTGTGCAAATGAAATCTCTTCCTATGAGAAATTTTGGTTGACTAGGCTGATGTGAATAAGTTGATGTCCATGCTAGAATGTTACATGATATGACTAATCTGATTTGCTTAGTCCACTGGGTTCTTAATATTTCATTGTGCTGGATTGCATTAAAAAAAACAGTGGTTTTCACATTCATGTTTTTTATAAGTTGCAGCTATTAATTCTTGTCTGGTCATTAGGTTCCTCATGAAGGTCCAATGTGTGATCTCTTGTGGTCTGACCCAGATGATCGATGTGGGTGGGGAATTTCTCCTCGCGGAGCTGGATACACATTTGGGCAGGATATTTCTTCACAGTTCAACCATACTAACGGTCTGACTCTTGTTTCTAGAGCTCACCAACTTGTCATGGAAGGATACAATTGGTCCCAGGTTTGTTGATCCAAGTTAAGAAAGATTTGGTTTTAGATGTGAAGTTGTGTTGCTATCTCTAATATATTATTCTTGTAATTTTTGCAGGATAAGAATGTTGTCACAGTGTTCAGTGCGCCAAATTATTGCTATCGATGTGGAAATATGGCTGCAATACTTGAGGTTGGGGAGAGTATGGAACATAATTTCATTCAATTTGACCCAGCTCCTCGTCAGATTGAGCCAGATACCACACGAAGGACTCCTGACTATTTTTTGTAATTTGTGTAGTTCCCAGCTTTAAATTTTCTGTTTGTTTATCATGGTTTTATAGATGCAATTATGAAATAGAGAATTTTGATGTTTTCCTCAACAAGGGACAAGAAGGAACGTTTGTTGTTATCATTCTTTGCGTTTGAGTGAAAATTCGTCCCACTGTTTGTTCATTGGTATGACATTATAGGTTTACTGTGTAGGTGAATTTTGTCTGTCTTAGAAAGATAAAGAAAGAAGCAGGAACCACAACAAATTCTTGACCTCATTGGTCCGAGTTTCTGAATGAATCTGATTTTTGAAGTGCATATTTATTAGTTTTACTTTTATTTTTGATTGAAGGCTGTTATAGGACTCCTCTTTTCCTTTTCTGTTTTTGCAAGTGCTATGTTATACTGCATTAGATTTGACCTCGCATGAGATAACTCCTGTCGTGGAGGTAAGAATGTCAGGCTTCTGAATCCTGCCATTTTGTGCGGATGCAACTGAGGTAACAAGCTTATTCATTATTGCATGTGATGTTTCTTAATGTGGAGAATGGCACACACCATTACCATTATCCGGGGATACTAAGCAGTATTTTGAACCACCCTGAATGAAGAATGAGATTCCTTCGGCCGTGGATCCAGCAATTGTTTATTTTTCCGAAGGCAAAACTCTACTATTTTTCATGGATATCGTCATCCGTAGCTACAAATGTGTTACAATCACACTTTTGACATCATTATGTAATTAATTTACCAAGAATTGAAGAGAAAGATGAATATATAAAGAGTTTGAGAGATGGTTGAGAGAAGATAAAGAAAGCGGGAGCGCAGAAAAATGAAGACGTTATTTATGTTGATCTCCTCTCCTACATCTTGATTGTAAGTTTTGTATCACTCTGATGGTTAATTAAATTTGGATATTATATTATCTTTATACATATCGATATTATATTATCTTTATACATATCAATTCTTTAATCACCTCAATTCATAAAATTAGAAATTTCATTATAATTCAAGATCCACGTGCTTTTCTAAAATGTAAAGAACCAAGATAATGGTTGAATGGTAGAGTTTCATTTGTAAAGATGATTTTTAAAGATTCCATTTTGCATAAATTTATATATAAGGAGTAGCTTTTTACACTCTAAAAGAGGCAAGTGAAATAATGAAATAGCACCGAAAATAAAAATTGGAACAACTTATCTGAGAATGCAAAGCGTAGTAAAAATCACTACATTGAGTTAGAAATTTTCCATCTATGGTGCAGTAGAAAAATGGGATCTGACCTTAAGGTTAACGTCTCCTCCACCAACTTCGGTGCACTTCAAAGGGCATGGTAAAATTTGTCTCCAAAAATTAACAGAAACAAAAAAAAAAACAAATAATAGAAAAATAAGAAAATTTGTGTGCAAAAGTGTCTATCTGCGGGAAAAAAAGTTCATGCATTGTATGCAGAAAATGTAAAGGCAAAGCAACAGGGATAGCAGCCAAAACAGAGCAGATGCGTGAGATTTATAGAGAGCAGAGAGGTATTATGTTAATATGTATTAAAGTAAAAGGAATGTTTGGGTAATAAAAAAAACTATATGAACATTATGGTCATTATGAAAGCCCCCAAAAAACATACAACCTAATAGCAGAAAAACATATGACTAGTAGAGGTAACGGACAAGCAAAATTAAAGCAAGTGGGCACTACAAAAATTCATCACAAGAACACCACGCGCCACCGTTGCCAAACCGGGTTAGACGGCACATGCGAGTGTATGTGTGTGGTATACATACCCTCCTCAAGAGGCTTTTAAAAGTCTCACAAAACAATCTAGCATATAAGCTAGGTGAAAGTCTCTTACTCTTTTAATGTGGGACACATACCAAAGCAAGAAAGAGAGATGTTCCAAGTTTTGGAACAACACCAACAATCTCCCACTTGGGCCAAAACTTGAGAAACAAATTGTAACAATTTATGAGAGAGATAGTCGAACAACCAGGTGAACTAGTTCTTAAACCTAGTGTCCAAAAAATTTCGGAGACAAAACCTGCTTAAGAAATAAGCAGCCTCAAAATGCCCCAATCTCATGATCACTCTAAAAAGATAGCCCAAAAACTCTCATAGGAGAGTGACTAGGCTCCCATAATCATGTAGATGAGTCCATCAAGTGTGTACTGCTCATACCACCCAAACTTGGGCTATAAAACTCATTAAGGATTTAACCATCCAACCTCATCAAGCATAGTAAAGTCATGCTATGGGACGCAATTCAACAATTGAATGTCCTTCAGTATTATTCCATAAATAAAATATAAGTAGTCACCATATAACTTCATTTGACCCATTGAACTTAGTTTTCCATGATGGGCGTCTATCACGAGATTACTACGTAACTAGGCTCAACCTCATCCTTTTAGCATGCTCCAAAATTAGTTTCCTATTCAAAGCTTTTGTAAACAGATTCACTAAATTTCTCTCTGACTTGGCATAGTCTAAAGAGATTATACAATGTCTAATTAAGTACAAACAATTTTATGTATCAATCTAATATGTCTACTTTTGTCGTTATATACCTTGTTCTTGACAAAATGAATGGCAGCCTGCGAATCACAATAAAGGAACACAGAAGGAATTGATTTTTCCCAAAGTGGGATATTTGCTAAGAGATTCCTTCGTCACTCAACTTCTCGTCCAACTAGATCCAAAGTCATAAACTCAGCTTCCATTGTTGATCTCGTAATACACGTTTGCTTGGATAATTTCCAAGACATTGCAACTCCTACCAAAGTAAAAATATAACCACTAGTAGAGTATATACCATCACTCTCCATAACCTAGTCAGGATTAGAATACCCATCCAATACAGTAGGATGACTACCAAAAGATAATCCATAATGCATAGTACCTTTCAAATATCTCAACAAACGAATCAATACATTCCAATGCTCTTGACTAGGATTACAAGTATACTTACTAAGTCTACTCACACAGTATGCAATATCAGGACGAGAATAGTTCATCAAGAACATCACACTACCAAGAATTTTAGGATACTCAATTTGTTTTACACTGTTACCAAGATTTTTCTTTAAAGCAACACTGGCATTATAGGGAGTCTTAACTGATTCAACATCATCATAACCAAACTTCTCCAAATTTTAACATAATGAGTTTGATTCAACCTAAAATCAGAGTTAGTCCTATCAACTTTGATTCCCAAAATAAAGTCCATAGGTTAAAGGTCTTTTATATCAAAGGAAGACCTTAGCAAACTTTTGGTAATCAATGACAGATAAGCTCGTACAAAAAATAAGCATACCATCTACACAAGGAGTTATGATCACACAACCATTGGCATCAGATTTCACATAAATGCAAGAATCAGCATCATAAAATGTGAAACTGTGTTTAAAAATCTCACTTTCAAATTTCTCATGCCACTGTTTGGGAGCTTGTTTAAGCCCATACAAAGACTTAACCAACTTGCATACCTTTTGCTCCTGAACAAGCACTCTAAATTTTCTCATCAAGATCATCATTTAAGAAAGTTGTCTTAACATCCATTTGGTGCACATGAAGCTTAAATGCCGAGGCAATAGCAAACAACATCCTTATAAATGCAATTTTGGTAACAGGAGAGTAAGTATCAAAAAATTCTAATCCTTTCTTTTATTTAAAACCTTTGCCTTGAACCTCTTATTGGTTCCTTCAGGTCTCAATTTCTTTTTGAAAATCCATTTACACTCCAAAAGCTTACACCCTCGCGGTAGATCAACTAAAACCTAAGTTTTATTAGACATAATTCACTCTAACTCACTATCTGTGGCTTCCTTCCAAAAAGTAGCATCCACTGATTTCATTGCTTCCTCGTAAGTTTTAAGATCTTCCTCAATAATATAAGTCACCACAAAATTGTCATTTATCTCCTCAGGTTTTTTCACCACAAATGATGTAATAAAGTCATAACCTTGTGGATACTCTAGCTCTTTTGCTTCTCCTTAGTTCAATCCTCTATGTCATCATTGATAGAAGAACTAGGGACAGATTCTGTAGGAGTTTGCACATTTACTTTCATAGGAAATATATCTTCAAAGAGCACTGCATCTCGTGACTCCGTAATTGGTCCATAAGTGTTAGATCCTTCTTCCTTAACCATAAATCTATAGGCAACAATATTAGAGGTATATCCCACAAAAATTGAATCAATGGTCTTTAGCCCAATCTTCTTCCTTTTATGTTCAGGTAGAGCAATCTTAGTTAGATACCCCCACATTTTCAAACAACGCAAATTAGGTGGATAACCTTTCCAAATTTCATAATGGGTTTGATCTAGTTTCTTATGAGGGACTTTGTTTAGAACATAAAAAAGATGAGATAATAGCTACCCCTACATAAAATCATGTAAACCTGAGGAAATTAACTTTGAATTCATCATATCTTTAAATGTTCGATTTTTTCTCTTATTCCATTTTGTTTGGGTGTATAGGGGCTGAAAGCTCATGCTAATCCCAAAATTTTCACAATAATCAACAAGAAAATCAGTACTATACTCACCACCTTGTTCAGACCATAATCTCTTAATTTTCCTTTCCACTTGGTTTTCAACATCAGCTTTGTATTTTATAAACATTTCCTCTGCATCAATTTTATATTTCAATAAGTAAATCTTAGTAAATAGAGAACAATCATGTAACATCTCGTTACCGAAGGGAGCGATATTATAGTAAATTTGGATTGGGTTGTGATTATGTACATGAACTTCGGTATACATGCACTATTGACAATTTTCGACTTTTGTGTCTTTGTGAAAATATGAAATTGTGTGCTAATTGAATTGGATTGATTTCTGTATTCAGCATTAAATTACAAAGTGGGTACCGATGAGATGTTCGGTACTGTCGATGATTGTACTATTGACACTCCAATTAAGGATATGACTTAGGAAATTGATTTTAACATGATCTATTAAAATTTGGAAAGATTTATGAAAGTCAAAGTAAAGGAATGGATTGTATTGGAAATTGATAGGCATGAAAACGAGTGACCCAGAAAGAGGTTGAATTTCAATTACATCCTAAGAGTCGAATTTTGAATTGAAATAGTAAAGTGATAAGAATTGGTATGAGGGCAATTTGGGCAAGACACTTAAGAGAATAAGGGTTAAGGTTAAATGAAGAGGGTAAAATGGACATTTCATAATTAGAAATGGTACAGAAAGGAAAGTAGGTTTTGAAAATGGGGAAAGAAATGAAGTTGCTGTGAAGAAGAAGAGGAGGAGAAGAGGAAATGAATTTTCGATGGAGTTATGAAGAGTTCAAAGAACTTGTGAGCTAAATCAAGTAAGTTTAACCCTCCTTCTTCTTAAAGAGTTGATTGATTCTCGTTTTAAGTGTTAAAAGGTATAGATTTGGGTGTTTTTATGTTGGGTTTTAGGGTTATCGAATATGGATGGTTTTGGTTGATTTGGTAAACAATATTGGGTTAAAGTGGGTTGGAAATGGATTATTGGTGAGGTTTAAGTGTTTAGAATGATTTATGTGTTGAATAGATCGGAAGAGTTGGTTTGAAAATAGTGAAAAACTGGATTTGGGGAAGGAGACGACTCGCACGTCATGGCCTTGAATTTACTGCGATCTCTGGCGTGGGGCATGTCGCACGACGTGAGAGAGCAGCACGCGAGCTTCTCTTCGCCGCGGCAAGGACCCCTGTTCCTGAATGAATATGTTTTGTTTTTTTAGCCATAACTTTTTATATCGTTATTCAAATGAGATAATTTCTGATTTGTTATGAGCTAGAGACAAAGGTCTTCATGCTTTATGAAGACGGGAAATGTTAAATCAGTCTGTAAAGGCTTGAAATCTGGAATAGTGGTTTAGTGAAAGATATGGTTATATGTTGGAGAATAACTTTGGAATTTTGAAACGAATTGACTGATTTGGGTATCAACTAAATTCTGATTTTTAAGGAAGATTTTGAGGGTGAAATATTAGGTTAGTGCCGAGAATGTCACTAAAGTGTGTGATACGTTTATTTGTGTAAACTACTCATGAGTTTTATTACGAAAGGGCAATGTAAACTTAGGGTGTTTGAATTGTGATAGGGGCATTTGGAAAGTCACCTCGGATATTTACGAGACTTCCGAGCGTTAAGCGGAAGCAGGTGAGTGACCTAGGCGGTTCCCAAAATATTAAGCGTTATAATTGAGTGATTTAAATTCTCGAAGTAAAATGATGAGACGATGATTGAATATGAACTCGGATCCAAGATCCAGGAGTATTGAAAATGATAGTATCTGAAATGTTATGAGAATGTGATAGTGTAATTGTGTTTGTGATGTGAAAATTTGGAATAGATTAGAAATGATTGTGATATATGAATACGATAATAAAGTGATTGAATTGTGACACATGTCGTTCATTTATAAATGCAAAATCAGTTAGTGAAAGCTGCGACCAAAGCAGCCACTAATCAGAGCTTTCAGCTCAACATTATAACTGGGCTTCGAGCCATATAGTGGTGCAGAGCTACAAGCTCGACTATTGGAAAAGAGCTTTTTGCTCGAAAAGGGAATAGTGCATACCTAGAGGGCTCTCCTATCCCTAAGATGCTTGGGAAGTAGTTCATACCTAGAGGGCTCTCCTACTCCTAAGACGGGTTTAACGATTAATGAGCCCTAAATGGGACAGTTCAAAGCTACAAGCTCAACGATTAATGAGCCTTAAATGAGACAGTTCAGAACTACAAGCTCAACGATTAATGAGCTCTAAATGGGACAGTTCAGAGCTACAAGCTCAACGATTAATGAGCCCTTGACGGGACAGTTTTAGAGTGAAAAGCTCAACGATTGATGAGTTAGCGCATACCCATAGGGCTATCTTATCTCTAAGACGCGTGGGAAGTAGTGCATACCCAGAGGACTCTCCTACCCCTAAGACGCTCAGCGATTAATGAGCCCTTGATGGGGCGGTTCGAGCCTATGGCTCAACGATTAATAATGCCCTTATAGGGACATTATAGATGTAGTCCTGGCCGATATGAATTGATAATGGGTTCTGATGCATTTTATTACGATATGTTTGATTGAATGATAGGTGAAATGCCCTACTTGGTGTGAAAAGCAGTTATAGGGTACTCTAATTATAGAATGTATGGTGATTGTGATATGCTTAGTATTGTATGGAATATTAGAGTCATTGACCCGAGTTGCCATCGATTAGAGCTTTTATCTCAGCGTGTGAAAATGAACTTGAGTTCATGGTGATTGAGCCTTAGGCTCAGCGTATAATGAACCGGTATCCGAGATTAGATAAGGTCAGCTATTATTGAGCCCATCAATGGGACCTAAACTAGGTCACAGCCATATGATAATTAAATAGTAAGCGAGTGAAATACTTTGCATCGAAAAATGGGATGTATGTACATAGATTTCTGTAAATATGTAAATGGGGAATTCTTGAGAAAATGTATTACAAGATAGAGATACATCTATGGGAATTGAAAAATGAGATCAAATAGAAAGAATGAAAATATAAGTTATTATTTGATTATGTACTTGAGTGAGCGGACCATCGATGATGGTCACTCATTGAGTTTGCAAAAACTTATCCAAATATGCAATTGTTTTGCAGGACTCAGAAGAATACCTCGTTAGGTAATGGGTGTATAGTGATCGCAGAGCGATACTAGAGGGTGGGATTAGTTGCGTCTGTATCAGAGAGAAGACTTTGCTTATATGTTATTGTGTATTTTGTATGAGGACCCTCGTGGTCATTGTATCTACCAGATTGGTTATGTAAACTGTTTTCCGTAACATACATATATGTAAGTGTATAATTGTTTCAAAACAAAATTTTGTCTTGTGTTTTAAGCGAGTGATGTATCATCCCATCCTCGCGGTAGCTGGATTCGGATATCACCATCGATGTAAGATGCAGGTCTTACGGGGTGGGTGCTACAAATCATCCACAAAAGTAACATAATATCTCATTGCTCCTTTACTCACACAATTTTTAAAATAACCCAAATCTGTGTGCACCAAATCCAACAATTGTGACTTTCTCTCGGTCACTGACTTAAAAGGTTTCTTATAGTGTTTAGCCTTAACATAAATTTGACATTTTTCTATTTCATTAGTGATCTGGTTAGGCAATAAATTTACACTTTGCATTTTATTAATTGACCTTACATTCATATGCCCAAGTCTAGAGTGTCATATATCTAGAGACTCAACAATATACGTAGAAGAAGCAGATGTATTCATTTTAACTTCAAGTACAAATAAGCCCTCATTACAAAACCATTACAAAACCTTTTACCAATAAAGTTCTCATTCTTAGTTAAAATTAAATGATCATAATCAAAGGTAAGTTTAACATCAGCTTTGATAAGTAATGCATTAGAAATCAAGTTTCTACATACATTAGGAAAAAATAGAACATTTTATAACTCCAAAACTTTTATAGAAGTGAGTTTGAGAGTGACCTTCCTAACTCCTTGGATAAGAACTTTGCTTTAGTTGCCCATGAACACGAATTCACCATCAGCGGCATCATTTAACTCCTTAAATAAGTCATTGTTGATATAGATGTGTCGTGTAGCTCCTGTGTCAACGATCCAGTCGACTAAGTTTCCAACAAAGTTGACCTTGAACATGATAACAGTAATCATCTCCTCATCATCACCACCAGCAGCTTTGGCCACATTAGCTTGAGGCTTATTAAAATTATTCTAGTTACCTCGTTGGTACCCTTTCTGGTTTCCTTTCCCGAACTGTCATTGTTTCTGTCTTTGACCCTTCTTCTCATGGTTGATTTTGGCTTAGCAAAGAATAGCAGGATGGCCAGACTTGTGGCACCACCAATAGTCATCATCAATCCTTTTACGCTTAAACTGACCATGCTTGTTATTGAAAGAACTATTATGTCCACCATTTTTATTGTAGCTACCTACATTTTTGTGTTCAATGACATTAGCCTTAACAATTGGGACAGGAGTGAGTGATTTGGCCTTGTCCTATATATAGTTGGCATCCTAAATCTTTATATGCCCTATTAACTCTTATAGCTTCATGTCTTTATTTTTATGCCTCAACTAGTTTTATACTCATTCTATGAGGCAGGTAGCTTCTCAATAAGGGCATTAGTTTGAAACACTCATACATGTTCATATCCTCAGTGTTGGACCCCATTTCTGGAGCCCAACTATTCAGATGTATCGTAAGACATGAGTGTATTTTGATTTCCCTATAGGGTTATTTCCATGGGATCTCTTTAGCCATCATTGGTTCATCCTCATTCTCATAACATCTCAAACAACAAAGGGCGAGCCACACCAGTCAATGTAACATCCCATCACCGATGGGAAGGGTAAAATAGTAATTTAGAACGGGTTACGAGTGTTTAAAATTGTCTTGGTATGTTCATGCATACACATACATGTAAATAGTGACTTTTCACATGTAAATGGTATACATGCATTCATGACATTTTCTCGGTATATTGGTCATAAATGTAACTTTTGTGAAAAATGTGATACTTGTGCTTGAAAATTTAATTGGAGTGGGTCATTGTGTGTTTTAAATTTTGGGAGAATTTTAGAAATTTTTTTAAAAATTTCAGGGAAAATTTCTAGACCGAAAAAATTGCCAAGTGACATACTGATTGGTTTCCGGTACTAGAAATGACTGTCCAATAGCATTGAAAAATTAAATACATGATGTTTGGTTTTATTAATTTGAGTCATTAGAATTTGGGAAAAATTTAGAGTAGAAATTGGAGATCAAATGGACTAGTTACTATAGTGGACCAATTGGAAGCATAAGAAATTGACATGCCACCACATATATAGGCCACGAAAGTGATAAATGAAAGACCACATTTTGGTCTTTCATTTAGCCATTTACGATACTTTACATAGGAAAGGGTTAAAGGTGATAGGTGATTTTAGATGGAAGATTTCTTCTCTCATCCGTGGCCTTCCTTCCTCCTTCTTCTTCGATGGTTTCCTCTACTTGTTATGCCCACACAAAAGCTCCTATGTCATACTTACCTTCTCTTCTCTTGTTCACCAAAAATCCATACCTAAGCCTTAAGAGGTTGATAATCGTATATGTGTGGGAAGGTAGAGAAGTTGGAGAGTTTGAAAAATTGAAGAAGTGGAAGCTTGATTTGGCTAAGAGTTCGCAGACAGGCCGTTCCAGAATTTGGAAGCAAATGCTAATCTGGAGCGTACTGTGAGTAGACCGAGATGGTCTCATTTCACCCTTTATTCTATCTTGCTTTATTTTGTATAAATTGATTACTGAATGTGGTGAATAATGGTGGGTTTGAGAATTGATGTGGTTGTGAATTCTGGACAGAAGGTCTGATGACTGTGTATTGGGGAGTTGGTTATAGAAGTGCTCCTTGTATGTGAATTTGCGACCTATATGCCTATGATGTGACTAATTGGGATACATGTGATTACTTAATTGTGATACATAAATGTTGATTGTGGCATTCATAGGCTGATTGATTGTGACACATGCATATAATGTGATTAAATGTGGCATATGCATTTCATTTATGAATGCATAACCAGATAATGACAGTTGTGACCGGAGCAGCCACCGAGAGCTAAAATCTTAACGATTGCGTTCGGGCCTCGAGCCCCAAGTGATTTAGAGCCTCGGGCTCAGCAATTAATGTGCCTATATTGGGACAGTTCAGGCGCTCGATCACAACACCGTAATAAATTGGAAAGTGTCACATGGGCATTTCATATGTATCTGCTTACATATATTTTATTGAGTGAAAGGCAAAATGCCTTATGCTTATGTGAAACAAATGTGTTCTGATGCATTGCATGACATAAGTGTATGAAATAAAATGGCTGTTGTGACCAGAGTCACCACCGATCAGAGCTTTAAGCTTAACGAGTGGAAATGAATTTTGAGCTCATAAGTGATTCAGAGCCTCCGGTTCAACGTTTAATGAGCTCTGTATCTACCAACGGATAAGGTACAGTTATTAATGAGCCCTACAAGGGATAGTTTAGGCACTCGGTCACAACAAACTAATAAATGAAAAGTGAGTTTCATGTGCATGTATCGAATATGAATAATGTGACTGTGTAATTCTGTAAATGTGTGAATGTGAAATATTGTGAATGTGCACTTTGAAATAAAGTGTGATGTATGAATATTGTGTTATGTGACTGGGTGAACCATCGATGATGGTCACACACTGAGTTCGCAAAACTCACCCAAAAATTTGCAATTATTTTTCAGGATCCAGAAGAATACCCCGTTAGGTAACGGACGTTGATTGAGCCAAGTTTATATTATAAATTGGCTACATTTTCATAGCTGCTTATGCATTAGTTGACTCCGATCTCTTTTAATTCACAATTTGCCAGTAAATTGTCATGATTTGATACTTATTTTTC
The DNA here is from genome assembly GCA_029891385.1 of Erythroxylum novogranatense. NCBI lineage: Eukaryota > Viridiplantae > Streptophyta > Magnoliopsida > Malpighiales > Erythroxylaceae > Erythroxylum > Erythroxylum novogranatense. The sequence goes on from JAIWQS010000029.1 coordinate 134,657, forward strand.
TATAATTTTCATGAGGACAATTGATCGCAAATTGTTATTATTTTATTGCGAGAACAAAGAGTCAACACATCGAGAAGTCAGCGGTCATGAGGTCATTCCTTGCGTCGCGACGAATATCAATCCACGTCTCGCGATCCATCACTTCCACGTCGCGATGTATGATAATCCATGCGGCGCGACGAGCGAGCAATCAACATGTCGCGATGAATTTTCATTTATCGTCGCGACGTCTGCGGATATCAATCTTAAATGGAAAGTTTGTCTCAACATTTTATTGCACCCACCATATAAAAATCTTGCTATTTTTAGGTCAGCGAGACTTTGATACGGAGGCTGGAATCGCATATTAGGACGATTACACTATACTCCACCATCATTTCCATTTTCATCATCATCGACCACCATCACCATCATTGCCACATACCCGTCGATATCAATTGCTACCATGAGTATCGCTCCATCTTTAGCAGTTGAGAGACAGACCAGAGCTATGCGTAGCTAAGCCACATTTCCTCTTGAAGATGTAGCAATGGCTTGAGTTCACCGGAAGCTTCAAAGGGGAGTAATCATATAGTGTCTGAAGTTTAGTTATATTTGTGTAAACTCTGAGTTAGAGATTGCATCTGTATAGCTAGATTAGCAAGGTTATAGTTTAGCCGTGTGCTGAACACTATGTTGGGATTTGGACAAAGTGATTTGTAGAATTTTTGATGTTTAATATATGAAGTCTCATATATGTCATTGGATATTGCATTTACTCTATTCATCTGCCTAGTTGTGTTTGATTAAGATTGTTGTGTTTTTATCCTTTTGACCGATTGCATTTACTTGTCCAATTTTCACACTAAGTTTTGTAACAAAGATTTAAATAATGGAGTTCATTAATTAAATCTTTGGACTAAAGAGTCCTTTAGGGTTGATCTTTGAAACTTAGTGAATTCTATCCCGAAAATTCATTTTGATTTGTGATAGCCTCGCCCATTTTCAAGAGGATTTTATCAATTTGATTTCTATCGATTTTGTTAATTGCATTATTTCCAAAATTCCAAAAATATTCTTTTATACTTTTCTTCAATTTTGATTACTTTTATCGGTATTGACCAAATACCAAACCCCATTTTATCAACTTTGATTGCAATTTTGACATTTAGGCTAGCTTAGACCTTTTAAACTTGGTTCCAATTAAGTGAGGCGACACGAGGATTGCAACCTATACCACAATCTTGGAACTTATTATATTTGACCAGTTTCTAAGGATCGATCGTAAGATCGAATCGACATGATCGCGATCAAATTGGAGCCAGTTCTTGGGGAACAAGAAATTGGTTTACCGTAGGATAGCCATTGTCATTCATTTGAATTATCGTTGATAATCGGAATCATTGCTTTTGCTTGCATTTAGCATAGTTTGATTTTCACACTTGTTCATAGTATAGGTTTCATTTCCCTTTGTACAAACATACTCCATACTTTGATTTTGTCTCTTACTTTGCACATTTTACACATACACTCATACATACATCATACACTCATACACTCGCATTCATCGCATTTCACTTTTATCGATTTTGTGTATGTGAGAAATTTTATTACCATTCCTTTTAATTGTGGATTGATTTTGGTGCATGCCGGGAGAGGTAGACTTGTTCAATTCCAACTTTGAAGTTGAGAGATATTTGAGGAGACTTAGGAAGAGAGGAAAGAAACAAAGAAGGAGATTAGTTGGCGAGATAGTGAGAATATGGTGAGAATCAAACATTTCTCAAATCCTGATTTTCCATACACCAACCTAGAAATGAGACTAATGGAGAAATGGTGAGCATGAGAGTAGGAGAGAACAATGAGAACCAATGACGTGGGACAATTAGGAAGCAACAACCGATGTGCATTATGATCCATTTCTTTGCTTGCCCTAATTTTGATGTTAATTTTGAGATTAAAGGTTTGTTGATTAATTCCTTCCTAAATTTCATGGCTTGGCAAGAGAGGATCCATATATGCACCTACAAGCTTTGACGATGATTTGCGAGTATGAAGCCGATAGGAGCTACTTTGGATCAAGTGTTGTGGAAGGTGTTTCATTTGTCTTTGGAAGAAAAGCACGAGAGTGGTACATGAGTCTTAGGGCATGTGGCAAATGCCTATCATATTGAGCCAACTTTGAGGAAAGCATTTTGGAGAAATATTTTCCAGCCTCGGGACATCTTCAATGAGGAAGGAAATTTACTCGGCCGCCAGAGTATGATGAATCAACTTATGACTATTGGGCCGCTTCAAGATCTTACATCCGGATGCCCCATCACTAAATTCTGATGAAAATTAGTGCGATATTTTTATGATGGGTTGAAGAGTCAAGAGAAAGGTATGCTGAATCACGCATCTGGAGGATCTTTGATTGACCTTCTGACATTGGAAGCATGGGACTTGATAAAGAAGATGGCCTTAAACCATCAACAATACGATGTAAGAGATTCGGAGGATTGAATGAATTGGGAGCTTTGGCGGCTCGAAGCCAAGAGAATGGAAAATCCGGAAACCAAGATAGATTCGCTAGAAACGAGGATAACCTCACGATTGTCTTGTATTCTGCGAGTTGAAGAACTTGAATGTGCATCGCCCATCACCCTCTACGGATATTCTGCACCAGTTGTGACAATTGTGGGTCGGTGATGCACATATCAAGTGTATGCCTGGAAGATATGAAGAGTGTGGCGGTATATCGAGGAGAGCTAATCGAAGTGGGACCCATACTCCAACATATACAATGAGGATGGAAGTCAATCTAAGATTTGGTTGGAGGAATGAAGAAAAGCAGGGCTCAAGCAGTTTCCACAAGGAGGAGGGCTGGTACTTCCTAGCAGTTCCACAATCAATAGCAAGCCTTAATGGTTCCACCAAAAGAAGACACCAACGGTTGCTTCACAGTATGATGACTTTGATGAAGGAAGAGGATTCTAATGCTAACGGTTTAATTTCATTGCTTCTCTTATTCAGCGAGTTCCTCAGCTGCCGCTAGGTTCAATGCTTTGGAGAAAAGAATGAAACAATGGGAGACCAAAGCGGAGAACATTAACTCATATGTCACTCAGTTGTCCAACAACATGAGTGAAAATCAAGCGAAATGCAGTGGGACTATTCCTTGAATCTGTGATGAATCAGAAGAGTCTCAATGCAATTGCCCTCCGGAGTGGGAAGCAAGTGAGTTTAATCCTCAAGTAAATGAAGAGGCATGTGATGAGGATGTTGAGAGTGCGAAGTGCCCTACCCGAGGAAAGATTAAGAAATCAGAAAGTGTGAGGAAGAAGAGCTATTGAAGAGAAAAGCATGATTCAAGAAACAAGAAACTACTTGAAAGTTCAAATGATCGAGCTAAAATGGAGAGTCAGCAAACAAACCAGCCTGAGTAAGGAGGTAAGTATTCAAGACCTTCCTTTTCCAAACTCATATGTGATAAGTAAAGCATGAGCAGTTAAACATGAAAAGGAAATCATTGACTTGTTTGGGAAAGTTGAGGTAAATGTGCCTTTGCTTGATTTGGTGAAGAGAGTTAAACCTATCTGAAATATTTGAAGGACTTGTGCCTAACAAAGAAAGTTTAGGCCAAATGAGAGAGTGCAAGTGAGCTCCAATGTGTAAGCTTTGTTCAAACCACAAATACTTATCAAGTGTCAAGACCCTGGATCTTTCACCATTCCTTGTATCTTAGGGAAGGTGACTATAGGAAGAGCTTTGTTAGATCTAGGGGCTGCCATAAATGTGATGCCTAAATCTGTCTACAAGGCCCTAGGAGTGAAAAGTCTAAAACCTACATTTGTAGTTTTGCAATTGGCTGATAGATCCTTTATGCATCCAGTAGGTATCATTGAGGACATTTTGGTCCAGGTTAAGGGTTTAGTATTTCCTGCTGATTTTATGTGCTTGATATGTCTTACGAAGTTGTGCAGGATGCTTCCTTAATTCTCAGGCGACCACTTTTTGCGGATGCAAACCTGATGATCGATATGAAGGAAGGTAAGATCACCATGGAGGTTGGTGACCATAAGGTAAGCTTGACATGTATGAGGCAATGAAGCACCCATGAGGATTATTCACTTTTGGGTGTGAACATGATTGATTTGTTTGTGGAAAATGCTTGCCAAAATATTAGTTACAAAGATTCTTTTGATCTTTGAATTACATTCACTTGATCTTGGAAAAGGTTTTTCGTCCATGTTTGAGAAGCGGGAAGGATTAGCCACGACCACTCACGGGAGACAGACTTCACCGTAAAGAAAGAGGTGATCTCTTTTCTCTTGAACTTCATAAATTGATTCCTTCTATTGTGCAACCTCCTGTGCTTGAGCTCAAACCGTTACCTACTACTTTAAAGTATGCCTTTCTTGAGTCTGATGAGTGATTACCTGTCATAATTGCTTGTAACATCCCATTACCGATGCGATGAGCATATTGGTACGGGTGGTTCTGTTATTACATAATTGTGATCGAGTGCTTTGTGGCCTCTGATTTTAAAGAGATAGATCATTTTGCACATGCATACATAGTGACATGCATTCATGATTGTTCCAACATTTGAATTGTGATTATGAGTTAAATTGTGAATCTTGAGATAATTAGGTTAGATTGTGACTTGATTGAGAATTTAAGAATAATTGAGTGGAATAGTTGAATTAGAGTGAGAATTGAATTTTAGGGAATTGGAAAATTTAGATTTGTGAGTTTAGGAATTATTTTGATGAGCCATTGAGATTTAGAGACTGGAAATTGAATGAATGTGAGGACTATGATCTATAGGTTTAAATCCACCCCTTTATATAGCTTTAGGGTTTGAAATTTGGTAGAAAAAACCAAACTTCCTTTCTTCCTTCCTCTTCCCTTCGACGATCATGATTTTCTTCCCTTGGAATTCTTCCCCTTCATTGTGGTTGATGAGCTGCTAGAAGCCTTGGGAAAGTTGATGTTTTGCTTGGCTTTAGAGAATCATCGTTGGTGTTAGAAGTTGAGAGAGTTTTCGGAGATTTTAGGGTTACCGTTCGATTCTTTGATTTGGTAAGTTTATTGTGTTTAATGTTGTTATTTATTGCTGTTAGATGCATTTATGACATTTATGGTGAAGGATGGAGCTTTGATTGCTACTCTGAGGCTGAGGCCGATGTTGCAGGATCGGATCAGGAGAGTCCAGGATCGGGATCCAGTGTTAGTGAGGTTGATTGATAGGGTCAGATCAGGATTGATTGCTGATTTTGAGTTGAGAGATGGGACTCTTTGGATGGGTCAGAGGCTTTGTGTGCCAGATGTTGATGATGCGGGGCGAGGATTTTGGAGGCGCATGTGGCGCTTATGCGATGCATCTGGTACTACCAGATGTATAATACCCTTAAGTTGCATTTCTGGTGGCCAGGTATGAAGAGGCAAGTGGCAGAGTTCGTTTCTCGGTGTTTGACATGCCAACAGGTCAAGGCTGAGCACCAGGCCCCAGTCGGGAGATTGCATTCGTTTCCCATTCCAGAGTGGAAATGGGAGCGAATCACTATGGACTTTATTATGGGGTTACCTAGGGCCTTAGAGGCGGCATGGCGATCTGGATCATAGTGGACGGTTGACCGTCGGCTCACTTCTTGTCGATCTTGAAAATAATATTCTCGATCGGTTGGCCCGAAGTATGTGGCGAAGTTATGCATTGCATGGGATCGATGTCGATAGTGTCGGATAGGGATCTATATTTACTTCGAGGTTACGGAGGAGCTGCGATCGATTATGGGTTCGAGGTTGAACTTTAGTACAACATTTCATCCTCGAACAGATGGGTAGAGTGAGAGGGCGATCAAGGCTGTTGAGGATATCTTTGAGCTTATGTATTGGAGTTGAGGTCTTGGGATCAATACTTGGGCTCTGGTTGAGTTCGTACAATAATCGATGCGAGGCGGTATTGGGATGGCACGTATGAGAGCCTATATGGGAGGCCGTGTAGATCACCTATTCTTTGGGATGAAGAGGGTGTGAGCATGCTCGAGGGTCCGGCTGATCCGAGATCTGATGGATAAAGTGAGATTAATTGGTCGCATCAAAGGCGGCTCGGGATAAACGAGAAGAGTTATGTGGATCGGCGTCGGCGTGAGATGGAGTTCGATGTGGGCAATAGAGTATTCCTCAAGAGTGTCACCTTGGAGGAGTGCTAAGATTTGGCCGTAAGGGCAAGATTGAGTCCTTCGTATGTCGGTCGTATGAGATTCTTGAGAGGATTGGACCGTTGGCCTATAGATTGGCTTTGCCTAGTGAGATGTCCCGGTTGCACTGATGTGTTTCATGTGAGTATGCTAGGAGATGTCGATTAGACCCGACTCATGTGATTGGCTCGAGAGATTGAGATAGCTAGTGATTTGAGTTATGTTGAGGGCGAAGTGCAGATTATCGGATCGCGGGTCAAGCAATTGAGGAGCATGGTGATTCTATTAGTGAAAGTCCTATGGAAGAACCACTCATCAGAGGAAGCAACTTGGGAGACTGAGGAGCACATGAGGAGACAATATCCTCATCTGTTCGACCAGTCAGGTATGAAATTTTGGGACGAAATTTTTATTTAGGAGGGGAGAATTGTAACATCCCGTTACCGATGCGATGAGCATATTGGTACGGGTGGTTCTGTTATTGCATAATTGTGATCGAGTGCTTTGTGACCTCTGATTTTAAAGAGATAGATCATTTTGCACATGCATACATAGTGACATGCATTCATGATTGTTCCAGCATTTGAATTGTGATTATGAGTTGAATTGTGAATCTTGAGATAATTAGGTTAGATTGTGACTTGATTGAGAATTTAAGAATAATTGAGTGGAATAGTTGAATTAGAGTGAGAATTGAATTTTAAGGAATTGGAAAATTTAGATTTGTGAGTTTAGGAATTATTGTGATGAGCCATTGAGATTTAGAGACTGGAAATTGAATGAATGTGAATGGAAATTGAATGAATGTGAGGACTATGATCTATAGGTTTAAATCCACCCCTTTATATAGCTTTAGGGTTTGAAATTTGGTAGAAAAAGCCAAACTTCCTTTCTTCCTTCCTCTTCCCTTCGACGATCGTGATTTTCTTCCCTTGGAGTTCTTCTCCTTCATTGTGGTTGATGAGCTGCTAGAAGCCTTGGGAAAGTTGATGTTTTGCTTGGCTTTGGAGAATCATCGTTGGTGTTAGAAGTTGAGAGAGTTTTCGGAGATTTTAGGGTTACCGTTCGATTCTTTGATTTGGTAAGTTTATTGTGTTTAATGTTGTTATTTATTACTGTTAGATGCATTTATGGCATTTATGGTGAAGGATTGACTAGTTTAGGGTGTTAAATGTTGAGTTTAGAGAGTGTTAATGGAGGAAAATCGATCGGAGAAGACGAAGATCATTCGCACGTCGCGACGTCTGCAACTGGCCTCGCCACGACGAGCCAGTGCGTGTTCGACGTGACGAGCGGACCGAGTCGTCGTGACGAGCGTGTGGACGAGCGTGTGGATATTCGTCGCGAAGAGCGTGCTTCCACGCCGCAACAAGCGTCCCTTTTCACGCTGCGGCGAGAGGCAGTAAGCCGTGACGAGGGGCAATTTCTGAAGTGAAATAAGTGGGTTTTTGGGGTGTATCTTATGGTATAGACCTCCAAATTGAGGTGATTCTGGATTCGTTGTGAACTAAAGAAAGGAGTCTACAATTGTGGTAAAGACTAAGAGTTTGAATTTTGGTTAGAGGAATCGAAATTATCGAAAGAGAGGCAATTACAGTATCAATGTAACCCAAGAGTTATGTTGTGACAATTGGAGTATAATTAGAGTTTGAATGAGAGATTTATGAAATTGATGGATATTATTGACCTAGTGAATAGTGAATTTTGGTTGTGAAGCAAGAGATAGCGGAATGTGATTAAATTTGGAAAATCATGATCATGCATCGTACAATTTTGAATTAAGACATATGCATTATCAATTTATGTGATTGAGCATATAGTGATGAGAATTCGTTTGAATTGTTATAGGCGCCATTGGATCGTCGATCCACGGATATTCTGGGACTTCGAGCGATAGCTTCGAAAGTTACTGGTGAGTAACCTAGTTGGTTCTCAATCTTTGTGTGATTAAATGTCTTTGTGAATGTGTGAATTGTTGTACATGTGAGTGTTATAAATGTGAAATAAATGTCTTTGAGATTGTGAATATATGTGCTGAATGTGATAAATGGAATTGAGTGAGATATATGTTACTGCTTGTACAAATGTGAGTCCTTGTGATTGTGAATCAGTATATAGAATTATGAGTAAGTGTTCTGAATACGATCAATTGAATCGATTGAATTGTGTTATTGATCGTGCAAGTGTGAGTGCATGCTAAGCATGATTAAAAGCGGTAAATTAACAGTTGTGACTGGAGCAATTAGTGATCAAAGTTTTAAGCTCTATTATCAGTAAAAAGGACCTAAGGCCAAAAAGGGAAATAGTGCATACCCAGAGGGCTCTCCTATCCCTAACGTGAGCGGGCAGTAGTGCATACCCTGAGGGCTCTCCTACTTACCAAAAATGCTATTATTGTGAAATGTACCCGAATCGGGACAATATTGATGCTCAGTCATAACACTGATATAAAATGAGAGCCGGCATGCATTATACATCTGACTGTGTTATGGAAAGTGAGAATGCGTGTAGTATGTGATAACTTCTCAGTGACCTATCTCATGTATGATTATAGTGAAAATGTGTAAAGTGTCCGATAGTGTTTCGATTGTGTATTGTGACTGTGTGATATATTGTGATATATTATGTGTATATGCATGAGTTGGGTGAACCATCGATGATGGTTTTTCATTGAGTTCGCAAACTCGCCCAACATTGCCAATATTTTTCAGGACAACGTTAGTAGATTTTTAGCTCCCGTGATAGAGTTTTCCTGCAGTACGAGTGCTTGGTCAAGTGAAGCGATGGCACACAGGTCGGTCAGCTGGGACAATTTTTGGGGATGACTTAGTATAGACTTTTGTATCAGTTTCCCTTTTGGGATATTGTATTTTAGGCATGAGGAACTAATAGACCTGTCTATATTTTGGATTGATTTCTGAAATGAAATATTATTGTGGTTTTAAATTTTAGTGATTTGCATTTGGTTAATTATATTGATGCCATGCGAGTATTTAGTGATAGTTTGGCGTAGCACTTCCTTCTTTGTAGGGACATGCGTCGGAGCGACCCCAGGCGTCGATTGCATGCTTTCTGCGATGAGAAGCTACATTGCTAGTACTTTGTCTCAAGCGAGGAAGAAAGACTCATGAATGTTTTGAGGGAACATAAAGAGCTATAGGGTGGACCTTAGCGGATATACGGGCATTTGCCTGCTATTTGCACTGCGGGATCTTATTGAGTGAAGGGTCAAAATCGGTAAGGCAACCTCAAAGAAGACTAAACCCACTTATCTTAGATGTCATGAAGAAGGAAATAACGAAGTTGTTGAGTGCAGGGACAATATATCACATATCTGATAGTGAGTGGATTAGTCCAATACATGTAGTGCCAAAAAAGAGTGGGATAACAATGGTAAAGAATTATAGGGATGAGCTCATTCCTACCAGAGTGCAGAATTCATGGCGTGTGTGTGTAGATTATAGGCGATTAAATGGCATACAAAAAGACCATTTCCCCTCCCTTTTATTGATCAAATGCTTGAAAGGCTTGCGGGCAAATCACATTATTGTTTTTGGATGGTTTTTGGATACTTTCGGTACCCATTGCACGGAGGACGAGGACAAAACTACATTTACATGCCCTTTTGGCACCTTCGCATGCTCGAAGGAGGCCTTTTGGTTTATGTAATGCCTGGAACTTTCGGCGTTGTGTGATGGCGATTTCGTGAATTTTAGAGGAATATATGGAAGTATTCATGGATGATTTCACAGTGTATGGTGATTCTTTTGATGCTTGTTTGTCGGCCTTGCAAGAGTTTTACAAAGATGCATTGAAAAACATTTGATTTTGAACTTTGAGAAATGTCATTTCATGGTCGGTGAAGGATTTTATAGACGCTTCATAAAGGATTTCAGCAAAATTGCGTTACCTCTCTCGAAGCTTTTACAAAAGATGAAAAATTTGAATTTGATGATTCTTGCAGAGTGCCTTTAACATCCACGAAATCAAAACTCATCTCTCCACCTATTACATTTGGGACCGATCCAAAGCCGGATCGACCGAAAATCAGGAATCGGATCTGAAGAGCGGCGAATTCAAATTGGATAACTTGAATTAGATAACGATAAACAAATCAACGAAGCGAAGAGGTGAAACAAGCGAATGCACGTTGGATAATTGGAATCCGAAGATGAAAACAAAGCGGATCGAATTACATCAAACCAAAAGTAGCAAAGCGGAATCGATACTTACCAAGCGGAGCCGACATCCGAGAAAAATCAAGAACACGAAACACATTCGGCGTTGAAACCTAGACTATCCAAATCAAAATCCGGTATAATTTTTTCTTTTCTTTTCTTTTCATTCTTTCTTATACCAATCACATCGATATCATTTCCCATAGGAAATTCATTCTTATACCTCAAAACTCAACATTCATACATAATCTTATATATATTCATCCAAATCTCAAAATTATATTTTTATCCCAAATTTTATCAAAAATTAACGACATAACAATTGCATTTATCCTATCTCAAAATTCCTGCAAAGCCAAAATACACTTACAATATCACAAAATCGAGAATCATCGGACTCTCCCGTCCAGGAATCAAACACCGATAAAACACAAATCTATTACCTAACACTTCCACAATTCTCAATTCAGATCAAAACATCCTTATTCAAATTCCTCATTCAATCGAACACATCTAATCATATCTATATATAGTCCGAAGTCACATTCCATAATCACACAAATTCTCATATCTCCGACCCATATACAAGTTCGAAATCACTTACAATCCATAACTCATTTCCATACACAAATTCATATACATATCCATACTAAAATTCAAGTTACTCAAAATCTAACTTATCTGATTACAAAACATATAAATATAAAGCGGCGTCTTGACCATCTTTCATCCAATCTCACCTTTCGAATACGGAGATGGGGATGAAAGGGGAGTAACTCAAGCTAAATGGGTAACATATTTATAAAGCTGAATAATAAGCGAAATCAATTTTCATAAACTTTTTGCCAAAAGGCTTAGTTTTCAAACTTTTCAACTTTCAAATATTTTTCTCAAACCCTTTTCAATTTTCCAAACTTTTCATATCAAATTTCTATAATTTCATGGTTGAAAACCCTTTTCTCATTTTCAAAATTTCTCATAAACATGAATGCAATCACATCGAGAAATTTCTGCGTATAAACAAAATCAAAAATCACATAACATAACAAAATGGTTTGGTTTGGTCTAACGGAGACGTCTGCACATTCCCATAAGCGGTCATATGCGGTAGTGAAACGAAGGAAGTCCGAAATTGGAACTCTAAGCCACTTGTGGGCAGCAGGGAGAAGGCTATCAAGGGAGATAGTGCTGACTCTACGGAGGACTGACCAAATCCATACAATTCACGTATTCATGCTCAAACAATGATTGCCAGAAAACTTTTGAAATTTCACATTTTTTAAATTTTTCATATCATATAATCATAATGTGTCATAAATGACACCAACATATATCCACGTGAATTCATATAACAAATCGAATGCAATTCACTTAAATCACATATTCATCAAATTCATCACAATATATGCACTAATTCTTTAAATCATTTAAATCATAAATCCAATAATTTGAAAACCATGAATTTCATAATTCTTGCATTTCTAAAACTCATTTTAACCCTTTGAAATCATAATATCAAACATTTACAACCTTTTCAACCCATTTTATCAACAATAATTTATCAAAATCAAATTTTGCTTTCTTAAATTTTCAAAATCACATTCTTAGCTTACAATTCAATAAATAAATATACTACCACCTCATATCCATGCTAACAACTTGCTTTGTGTCTCAATTGCTTCAAAGCCTCCTTCTTTCTTCCAATTTAACATTCCTAAAGCAATTTCATCCAAATTCAATCTCATAAATAACAATCCTTCAATTTGATGCATAAGTCATCAATTCATACTAATTCTAAGATATGTACATCATTAATTTCTAAAATCCTTGAAAATCTCCAAATTCCAAAATGCACCTAAACCGATCCACTCAATTCAATATCATAATTAACAATTTCTCAAATTGAGCTTAGAAAACATCAATTCCTCACATATTCAAGCTATTTCAATCTCCAATTTTGAAAATCCCCAATTTTCAAAATTGGCCTAAACTCAATTACACAAATTCCATATCATAAATCACAATTTCTTCTGATTGATTTCATATTTCACCAATTCATACTAGTATTGATGATTCTACACCATTAATTCACAAAATCTCCAAATTTCTAATTTGGCCTAAATTTCAATTTCAATTTTTCAAATTAAACTTCACTAAAGCATAAACATCAAAATTAACTTAGGTTATCTCAAATTCATCACTAATTGAGCAATCTAAAGCAACAATTTCAAAATCCCCAATTTTCAATTTTGGGCATAATCCCCAATTCAAAATTTTCTAAAATTAAACACAATCATAGCCTAATCTCTTCAATTAATCATAGATAAACTAAATCCATAACCATTCCAAGCCATCTAACACCATAAACTCATAAAAAAATTCAAAACTCAACTTTCTCTCACTTACCATTTTTCCACCATTTTTGTTATTTTTGAGCTTCAATGGACAACTTCCATCTTCTTCCTCCTCTTTGCTCTTAAAACCGACGAAAACCCTTGAGAATCATGGAGAAAAAATCAAAAACCTTCCTTCTTCTCCTCTCCATATACGAAGCTTCTCTCTTCTCTTCTCCATTCTTCTTATTTCTTCTTCTCTCTTCTTTTGATTTTCGAAAATTTCTGCTGGTTTTGGAGTTGAGAAATGACAGCCCTTAAGTGTTTCTGCCATGTCATTAAAAATGGAGGGTAATTGACCATCTTGCCCTCACTTATTTGCTTATTTCCAAGTTTGCCCTTGTATAGGATTTTCAAAATCTGATAGTTTGCGTCCTGTTTTCAAGTATCTAAACGAAATAATTTGGACAAACTTTCTTCTTGAAAATTGTTCCTCTAGATCATACAAATCCAACGTTACTAACGACGCTCAATTCGGATTTAAAACGAAGAAGTTATAGCTGAAATACTATCAGACCTTCACAAAATCCGAGACTGAACATTATCATAACTTCAGTCCAGAAAATAACAATCTTAGGGATGAAATTAAATTTCGATCCCTTCACAAGAGTTGTAGCCCTATATCTTAACTTTACTTTCCCTTAAGAATCAACTCAATCGGAGTTGTACAGCTCCCGAATTTCGCGAAATACTGAACTATGTTCAGAAAATTATCCAACTTATAACCTATAACCAAATCTCTTACTTTGGTTCAATCAATCTCTTTCCATTTAATCTCCTAAAATCATAATTCTTCATAAAAATGAAATTAAATGTCTTAGGAATCTAACGCTTCTAGAGTCAAATCAATCGGATGTCGTATGAAGGAATTATAAGCAAAAGATTACGAAAGGGATCGGATAAAGAAACAAAGTAGCGGAACTTCAAAACCAAAAATTTTCAAAATCATATCTCTCGATACCGAACTCAGAATTTAACAAATTTGGTGTCAATAGAAAGATAAAAGGCTCTACAACTTCCTGAAGTACTCAAAATCAAATTAGGTCTCAAAGAGGTTGAAAACTCAATCAAAGATTATGTCCAAAGCGACTTTTCTAAACAACTTCCAATTTTAATCGCTCATAACTCCTAACCCCGATATCGAAAAATTGCAAACTTTATATCAATGGAAAGATAAAAACATCATCTAAAACTTTTATGAAGACCACTTATTCCAATTCAAACTAAATCCATACGACGAGTGGCCTCGAAACATAAAACACACAAATCTATACTTAATAGCATTTTCAAAACAAAGCATATCTTCATAAATTCATATCTTTCAATCCCGACATCGAAAAATAGCAAACTTTATGTCCACAAAAAGCTCTCGACAGGGGCTACAATTTTTATGTTGATCATTTTCTCGAATTTTGTCTAAATAAAAAAAGTCAACTTTTTCCTCAAAAAGTCAAACTTTAAGCGAACTTTGACTGATCATAACTCTCACTTCCGATATCGAAAAATGTCAAACTTTATGGCTACTGAAAGCTCTTGACATAAGCTACAAGTTTCCAGAAGATCATTTTCTCAAATTCTCTCAAAATCAAAAAGTCAACTATCAAGTCAAACATTTTATCTCTAAAAGTCAAACTTTCTAAATTCTTCAAATTTTCACACTTTTTCTTTTTAATTCTTGCTGTTTAACTTCATTTCAATCAACTCATCCACTTTCTTCCCATAATCCATATAAGTTCACTCAAATATCAAAGTCCTCAAAATTAAACAATTCTTTTCTCATAATTTTTTTTAATTTCATCAAATTTCCTTAAATTCATAATTTTCTCACCAATTTCTTTCTCACTTAAATTCATTTTAATATTTCTAATTTTTATCAAAAGTTCGGGGTCCAACATATTCTATTTGCTCCTGATTGGAATTTACCTTTTGAGCTTTCATGTGATGCATCTAATTGTGTTGTAGGGGCTATGCTGGGTTAACGGAAGGAGAGGTTACCAAGAGATATTGCATACGCCTCGAAGACACTGGATCCAACTCAGATCAACTATACAACAACTGAAAAAGAGCTATTTGCAGTGGTTTTGCTTTGGAAAAATTTAGGCAATATCTGTTGAACTCACATGTTACCATTTTCTTGATCATGCAATTGTTTGGTATCTCCTCGAAACCACAATCAAGCCTAGGTTGATCGGTGGGCATTGTTGCTCTAAGAATTTGATATCGAGATAAAGGATCATGCGGGAGCAATGAAACCACGTCGCCGATCATTTGGCGAGCTACCAAAGCGACACACGGAGTGGATTCTTGACCTTACCGTGATTCATTTCTGATTGATCTATGTGCTTCAATTATTAAAGAACCTTGGTATGCACATATTGTTAACTACCTAATGTACGGACTCACTCCTCCTTTTATGTCTCGAACACAGGCTCGGAAGTTTAAAGCGAAGCTCGACATTACATTAGGATGCCCTCATACGTGGAGAATGTGCATTGACCAAGTGATCGAAAATGTGTGCCTCATGAAGAGTATGATGATATAATTTGACTTATCATTCAATGGTTTGTGGTGGGCATTTCGATTGAGGAAAACATCTAGGAAAATTCTGAGTGCGGTTTCTATTGGCTACCCTTTTAAGGATTCATTTAACTTTTGCGGTCCTGTGATAAATGTCAACATTTTGGAGGATTAGGCAAACGACATGAAATGCCACAACAACCTCTCTTATTTTGTGAAATCTTTGATGTTTGGGAATTGATTTCATGGGCCCATTTCTCCATCTTTTGGATTGTGTATATCCTTTTAGCTATGGATTATGTGTCAAAATGGATAGAGGTCATCCCCACTAGAAAAGATGATGCTCAGCGGTGTCTAAGTTTCTTAAATCCAACATTTTTGTCGATTTGGTATACCAAGAGGCATGGTGAGTGATAGGGAACCCATTTTGTAATAGAGTCATTGATAACTTATTTTTGAAATTGGGGTCACCACAAGGTCTCCTTGCATATCACCCACAAACCAATGGATGTCAAGTTTCCAACAGAGAGGTGAAGCATATTTTGGAGAAAATAGTAAAGTCATCAAGAAGGATTGGAGCCTCGTCTCGAGGAAGCATTATGGGCATATCGGACTGCTTATAAATCCCTATGGTATGTCCCTTGCAAGCTTGATTTATGGAAAGGCTTGCCATTTACGTGGAATTGGAGCATAAAGCATATTGGGCAATTAAACAATGCAATATGGGCTTGGAATCTTAGGAATGGAGAGGAAGTTGCAACTTCAAGAGCTTGAGGAATTAAGGTTGGAAGCATATGAGCATGCACAACTCTACAAAGAAAAAGCAAAATTGATGCATGACAAACTCATTCGACGAAAAAGTTTCAAAGAAGGAGACAAAGTCCTATTATTCAAAGCTCGCTTCACTTTTAAACATGGGACTTTCAATACTCGCTGGGAGGGACCGTATTTGGTCACGAAGGTGCACAACTTTGGTATGGTAGAGTTTTTACATGAAGGAACGGGAACAAGACTCAAAGTGAATGGCCATCTCTTGAAGCTCTATTATGAGAACCAAAAACCACCGTAAATATCAGGTTTTTCGTTTCCTTCACTTGTTTCTTTACTTTTTACACTTTCCATTTACTATTTGTCTTTACAAGTTTGAAGGAGAGCCATTTAGATAAATAGCTTCTTTTGTTTTCCTTTCACATTCCAATAACACTTCTTAGTCCCTTCATGAACTTCTATGCATTTGAACTTCATCTACATTTTCATTGAGGACAATGTGTGCTTT
This sequence comes from Erythroxylum novogranatense, assembly GCA_029891385.1. Lineage (NCBI taxonomy): Eukaryota > Viridiplantae > Streptophyta > Magnoliopsida > Malpighiales > Erythroxylaceae > Erythroxylum > Erythroxylum novogranatense. The sequence goes on from JAIWQS010000029.1 coordinate 151,185, forward strand.
AAGTGTGGGGGAGATGTTTCCCATTTATCCTCCATATTGCATGTTGTTGACACTATGTTTATGAATTGCTAGCTATTGGTGCATTCGTCAATAAACTTGGTGAATTTTACATCTTCGTCATTCGCATCTCTTCACCGCATGACAGTGATCACATCATGGTGAAGCCATTCTTCGAATCGTTATATGTCGCGACGTCACCCGTGCATCGTCATGACGTCCGCAATCTCGACGTCTGTTTCCATGCGTCGAGGCGTAACATGTATCATGAATGATTTTGCTTCATTTTCCATTCAATCAAACATTTTCTGACCTTTGGATTTTTTGTGTTTGTTGTCTTCAAAGTTTTACTAGTTTCAAAATGATGCTTGAATTTTGAAAACACCTTCCATTCTTTTAATGATAGTTGGAATTGACAAAATTTTGCTCTTCATGTTTTCAAAACACGGTGAATGGAAGCATGCTAACAAAGTGGCATTTTAAGTTTTGACACTTAAGATTGTTCATAGAGATAATACCACTTGTTGGAAGGATATTTGAGCCAAAATTTTCTTTTATCTTTATGTGCATCGCTTATTTCATTCTCCTCTAGAACTTGTTTTAATTCTTACTTGAAGCTTAATGGAGCAGATTTTTGTTGATGTGATAGGCGTTCCTTCCTCAACCCATTTTCTAAACAGGTCCTTACATATCTATCCTTTGCTAGCCCTTTGAGCCCTCTTGTTATGACCATTTGCATTCATATTTTATGGTGTCATTAGTTATCATAAAAAAAAACAGATAGTGTTCTTCTGTTAAAAAAAAAGAAAGAAAGAAGAAAAGCAAGATCAATGACAATTTATGCAGAATGTATTGCATTTTAAATAAATAAAAAAAGAGAGAAAAATTTATGCATTCTGTTTATGCATACGTTTAGTTTCAGAAAACTATTGACATCAGTTCCTTGTTTAGTGCATGTGCTCATACTATTCTTTCTTTCTTTCACTTTATCGATTCAATTAGCCTACCATACATTACAACCCTAAAAGTCCTCTTGATCTTCAAAATGATAGTTCTTGTGGTGGAGAAATAGAATTGACCTGAAGCTATGGTAGGAGATGGATTAAGCGGTGAGAGCAAAAATATCCCTAGACACTGAGTGAGATGAGCATATACATTATATCCCGAGTGATTCTCTTTTGTTCAATCTCTTGTACTTGAATTCTTTCAATGTTTGTTTTATTAGCACTCTTTCACTTTTCTGTGGTTGATTTTTGAAGAAATGAATTGCGTCAACTTCCTTTTATTGTTTTGAACATGGCAGATATTTTCTTTCCCTCTTGCATTCTTTTTTACTCTTGCAAACTTTGTCCAGGAGTACAAAGGTCTAAGTGTGGGGGAATTTGATTGAGCCAAGTTTATATTATAAATTGACTACATTTCATAGCTGCTTATGCATTAGTTGACTCTAATTGATGATTTTGTGCTTAAATTGATTCCTCATACCGATCCTTTTAATTCACAATTTGCGATAAATTGTCATGATTTGATACTAATTTTCTATAATTTTCATGAGGACAATTGATCTGCAAATTGTTATTATTTTATTGCAGGAGCGAAGAGTCAACATCGAGAAGTCAACGATCATGAGGTCATTCCGCGCGTCGCGACGAATATCAATCCACACGTCATTGAGACACATCACTTCCACACGTCGCGACGTATGATAATCCCCACGACGCGACAAGCAGGCAATTCTACATGTCGCGACGAATTTTCATTTATACGTCACGACGTACGAGCAGATATCCGACCTTAAATGGAAAGCTTGTCTCTTCGCTTCGACCCGACCCGCACCCACCATATAAAAACCTTGCTATTTTTAGGTCAAGCAGGACTTTTGATCGGAGAGGCGGAATCGCATACTCGGACGATTACATTCTACTCCACCATCATTTCCATTTTCATCATCATCGACCACCATCACCATCATTGCCACCGCCACCGTCGATATCAATTGCTACCATGAGTATCGCTCCATCTTGACAATTGAGAGGCAGACGAGTATCGTAGCTAAGCCATATTTCCTCTTGAAGATGTAGCAATGGCTTGAGTTCACGGAAGCTTCAAAGGGAGTAATCATATAGTGTCCGAAGTTTAGTTATATTTGTGTAAACTACAAGTTAGAGATTGCATCTGTATAGCTAGATTAGCAAGGTTATAGTTTAGTAGTGTCTTTGAACACTATGTTAGGATTTGGACAAAGTGATTTGTAGAATTTTTATGTAATATATGAAGTCTCATATATGTCATTGGATATTGCATTTACTCTCTTCATACGCCTAGTTGTGTTTGATTAAGATTGTTGTGTTTTATCCTTTTGACCGATTGCATTTACTTGTCCAATTTTCACACTAAGGTTTGTAACAAAGATTTAAATAATGGAGTTCATTAATTAAATCTTTGGACCTAAGAGTCCTTTAGGGTTGATCTTTGAAACTTAGTGGATTCTATCCCGAAAATTCATTTTTGAATTGTGATAGCCTCGCCCATTTCAAGAGGATTTTATCAATTTGATTTCTATCGATTTTGTTAATTGCATTATTTCCAAAATTCCAAAATATTCTTTTATACTTTTCTTCAATTTTGATTACTTTTATCGAGTATTGACCAAAATACCAAACCCCATTTATCAACTTTGATTGCAATTTTTGACATTTAGGCTAGCTTAGACCTTTTCGCTTGGTTCCGATTAAGTGAGGCGACAGAGGATTACAACCTATACATGCAATCTTGGAACTTATTATATTTGACCGATTTCAAGGATCGATCGAAGATCAAATCGTGAGAACGCGATCAGGCGTATAACAACCGCTATGAGTGAGAGAAGAGGTCGGGATCAATTAAACCTGCATTAGTGTCGATAACTTCAGTATAAAACACAGTATTTTCGAATTTGTGTACAAATGATTAGGTCATTTGTAAAGTCAATGGACTAAATTAATTTGTAATTATGAAAGGGGTCCTCGTGGTCATTGTACTTCTTGGTGATTGTATGTTGATTGATTTCCGTATAGTGTATGTTTATGTTTTCAAAAAAAAATTATACTGAGTTTTGACTGAGTGATGTAGCAAGCCACCCTCGTAGGGCACGGACTCGGATATCACCATCGATGTCGGGTTCGGGTCATGCGAGAATGGGGTGTTAAAGTCAAACACCCGAATAACCACTTGACTTCTTAGAATAATTGTAGCTCCATGTCTCTAGTTTATTTTGAAAGAATAATCATTTCATTCGGAGCTCTACAGATCAAGTTATGATTAAAATACTGAAGTATGTTCAGTAAAAACAACCAATTCATGCTCATCCAATCAACTCCCTCACTTTCTTGTTATCAATCTTTTTCAAATCAACACCGATGGATACCAATTTTCATGTAGAGATATAAAAATGTGTTAGAAATCTATTGGCTCAAGAATCACTTCATTTGGAGATCGGATGATGAAGTTATGGCCAAAGGAATCAAACATGATTATGTCCTCAATCATATTGTACCTATCTTGGGACAATTGGCATAACTTTCACTATAGACATCAGATTAAGGTTATTTTAGAACAGTTTCGAAGAGGACTTCGAGATCTACAATTTTTTATGAAGACTTGAAGAAGATTTTTCCATATAGAGGGTTACCATTGCAAATTTCCAAAAGGTATACGGTGTATGTAGTTAGGCGGTTAGCAATCCTTGCAGCGGACATACACTTGTACCTAATGGACATTCACAGTGCAGGTGTTTTCTAGACCTGTAAAGGTCAACAATGGAATTAATATCCACTTAATGACATGGACTAGGCTGGAGGCATTTTACACAATAAGGTGCATTTAATGGACCTAAAATCTATCTAACGGACATATGTGACACCCAAACTCCTTTAAAGCCTTTACAATGATTCCTACATCCGTTCTAACATCAAGTTCACTTATAATCTTCCCAATTTCGCTTCTTCTAACGCAATATTACTCCTTAAATATTAAATTACCAATTTGATTGCATTAAACTCCCAAATCTCAACTAAATTGATTCATCATCTCTAACAAAATCTCAAAATTTACTCTAGCTGTCCCATATGCATCCTATGCGGCATCACCAACTTATAATGATCATCTCCCAACTCTAATATCCAAAACTTTCATACTTTATATCATTGGAAAGCTAAGAGGATAATATACAACTTCTAAGAAGACAACTTTATCTAGTTCATTGATTAATACAGTTTTCTCTTGAAGTTAGAACACAATTCTATACCTACAAAAGGATTGAAATGCAATATACCAATTTTGAGAATCACAAGTAAAATGCAATCATATTTCATTAATTAATCCAAACAGAGTTTATACAAACTTCCATTACAAATCAATATAAACATCACTACTTAAAACAAAAAACAAAAAATACTCAACGTTGATATGTCGATAAGGCTATCCAAACTGTTCACCAACTTAGTACAAAAGTCTCCAACTATCTTGGAGTTTTCGATGTCTTGCAAGGATTGCTAACCGTCTCGTTCTGCACCTAAGGAGGGAATAGTAGGGTGAGCTACATAACTCAGTAGCTAACATATTTATAGCCACTGGCAATTGACTACAAATTCAAGCATATGTACATGCATATCTAGCAATTCAAGCATTCTTAATCTATTCTAGCAATTCAAGCATTAATCAATTTAGCTCAAAACCCGTAACACATAACATAGACTTTAGCCATTAAACATAACACTCAAATACGTAATACTTGACAATTGAAAGAGGTAATACACAAACAAATTGTAGGAAAATCCCAATGTGAACATCACATGCCCACGGTGCGGAAAACAAAAATTTTTGTTAGGGACCTTCAAAGCCAGGATCCATGTGACTATATAACAAAGTCAAACCAAAACGACCAAAGGAGATCTCTAACGGTATCCACGCGAGATCGGAGAACCTAACGGGACAAACCCTTTGACCCGGGAATAGCTAGAACAAATTAAAGAGTGCTAGCTCTTACCTTTGTCCTTGGAGAGCTTGAAAGAAGAGAATCGATGAAGAGGAAATGAAGAAACTTGAAGATGATGGAGAGTTTGATGATCGATGGTGAGAGAACAACTTTCTCTCTAGGTTTTCCAAAACCTCTCTTCTTTCTTAAAAGCCACGATCATCCTCTCCTTTGTCATCTTATATACTTTGTCTTTAACAATTAAAGACAATAAATGCTAAAGGTGGAGATCCATCCACATTAGCCTTTATATATATATATAAAGTTAAAGCTCATCTCCTTCTTTGCTTCCACGTGATAACATATATATATATATACTTAATTAATTAATATGATATATATATGTATATTAATCTTGAGGTGGTCCGATCATGCAGGGTCGGTCCTAAAGCCTCTGAGGTCCCATATGGAAAAACCACAAAACCTTTTCAACAATATCGATGTCGCGATCTCATCGGAACATATCTCGATCTCATCGGGACATATCTCGATCTCATCGGGATCCATTTAATCTGATTGCTATCCATTTATTGGAACTCTGTCCAAAACTATTTACAAATTCTCCGAGTCACTCTTATGCGTGTGACCCATTAGGTTCCCGGTTATGTTGGCCACTTAGATCAACACTTAATCTAAGCAAGTCATGAGCGGTATCTTGTAATATCCCATCTCCGATGGGAAGGGTCTTATCATAAATTGGGACGGGTTAGGAGTATTGAATTATATCTCGGCTTGAACATACAACTTATCGCCTCTATGATTGATGGTTTGTTGCACTTGCATATGGTAAACATGCATTCATGACATTTTCCGGCTTAGGTTTCAAATTGAGATCTTTTGTAAAATTTATGGGATAATTGTATTTGCAAAATTATTTGGAGTACGCCATTGAGTGTTTTACATTTTTAGGTATTTATAGGAATTTTTCTGAAATTGTCCGAAGAAAATTTCTGGACCGGCAAAATTGCCGATAAATGGCCTAAATGTGTTTTTGTTGTGGAAAATGTGGTTTTCGTGTTTGAACAATTATTGGGAGTGAACTGTCATATGTTTTACAATTTTGGACAATTTAGGTAATTTTCAAAAAAATAATTCGGAGAAATTTTCGGACCGGGAAAAAATCGTCAAGTGGCGAACCGGTTGATTTTCTACTGTTCTTTGGTACTTATCTATTGCATATTGTGGTGGGACCCATAATTGGACCCTTAAACCTAGTGGGAACCGAAATGTGGCTTGAAGTTGTTTCGTAATTGTTTGATTTTTGTAAAAAATTTATCATTGGTTCCTTGACTTTTCTTGTTTCTCCTCCATTTGCCAAGTGTGGCTTCATTTAATGCATTCCCATCTCCTTCTTTCGTAACTTCACTATAAAGGAAAGAAAAGATGAGGTTTGTGATAATTTATTCATGTCTTTGACTTTTCTTATTCATCCTATCACTATGCCATCATGCCAAGTGTCCCAAATGCCTTTATTGTTTTTGGCTTGGCCATAGCCTAGAGTTTTCGGTTGCTTCTCTTAAAAAGGGATAAAAAGATGAGTTGTTGGTTTTTTTTTTCTCATCATCATCCGAAATCCACTTTGCTTCTTCTCCTCTCCATCGATTTTCCTCCTTTAAAATAAATTCTTCTTCCAAACTCAAGCTTTCCTTCATGCAACCAAGTTGTTGTCTTGCCATGATGACCTCCCACTTGTATGTGTTTGAAGAGAGTGAAGAAGGTGTTGAGGTGGGATAGTAAAGGGATTGAAGATTGGAAGTTTTATATAGGTAAAGTTTTAAGTTAAGTGTTTAATTATGCTTGATTTTGTAGTTTAATACATCATGGTATTTAGAAGCATCTAAAGGGGATTGTGGTATTATTATTAAGCTTATTGATGCTTTACCTTGATGAGAATTATAGTGTAAATTGATGGGTATAAATGTATGGTGTGTTAGGATAATGAATGGTTATGGTTGTAACTTGGTTTAGCTTTGAATTTGGTTGGTAGATGATGACTAATCTTGCAAATAAAGTGAGAGTTTAATGCTGCCAATTTGTGAATATTAGCCCTAGTGAATGTATGAATGTTATGGATACTGATTTTTATGCTTGATTGAAATGCATATGGTGTTAGAAGTTCAATTGGCATGATAGGAAGAGGAATTGTATAGTATAGTTGAAAATGTGAGTTTGACCTACTGCACTGTTTTGAGCATAACTCATTGTGTGGTTATGCAAATGAGGCAAAGTTTGTTCCCACTGAAACTTTGGATTGTTGGCTACATTTTTATGTGAAATAGGTGTTGTCCAATTTTAGCTTTAAGAGGTTGCAATCTGGCTTGGAAAGTTACTGCTCTTGACTGGAATGAATAGTACCCACATATATGACCTGATTATTTTGTTGATTTTTCTAAATTAATTGATATGGAATTAGGGAAAATGGTCTTCATGAGAGTTGAAGCCTACATTGTTAGCTTTCCATTTCCACTGATCTTGTAATTTTGCGATCAGTATATTGGGAGTTATGCTTTGTGGCATGTTGACTGATTTTTGTCATGTGTGGAAAGCTAGCCTCATTGTCGATTTTGTGACCTTTCGGATTGGAGGCAATTTTAGAAATTTATGTGGACTGAATTGGTGTGAGTGATCTTCTGAAAAGTTGTAGAGGAAGAAATTATCTTGAAAATGATATATGGCATGTAATTTGTTAAGGTCAGATTTGGGAGTTATGATTTTGTAAAAACTGAACCTAAACTAGGTTGTGAATGGCTGATCATGACAGTAGCTTCCCTAACAGTTTTGAAATTTTAGAAATCGAATTGAGTTTGAGTTCTCATGAAAATTGAAGTTTGAGATCTTATCTTTTCAGGGATATAAGGTAGTGAATTTTGTGACTTTTTGCTAAGAGAATCCTTTGTTTGGAAAATTCTTGTCCAGATTGGTTGATTGCAGTAGGCGATTCTTTGTGGAATTGTTTGACCTTGTTAGCAAGTGAATTTGATTTTGGGTTGTTCATAAAGTTGTAGATAACATTGTGATCTTACTGCCTTAATTATTGTGTAATTATTGACTGAAGAATCAGAGAGTTATTGAATTTGCAATGTACTTCCTGTGTTGATAGGTTTTGAGTAGGCGAGTAGATTTGATAGGATTTTGACACCTTAGGGGTGAAATTAATTTTATGGTCTTCTTGAGAATTGTAGAGGGTTTCATGATCTTTCCAATGAGATATAGTTGGTAATTTTCTGAATTGTGTGCAATGAGTTATTGGTGTTGAAAGTTGGCTTGAAATCGAGAAATTAAAGAAGGGAATAAGGGTTAGGTATATATATAGATATTAATTGTTTAATTTGAATTTTGGGTTCTTTTGTCAATTTCTTTTCAAATCGACGTCGATTGACCTGATTCTTGAGGCATCGGATTGGTAACACATTGAATTTCATTTTGTGAGAAATTGGGAATTTTAGCGAGAAATTGGCGTGGACCGGGTAATTGTTCTATAGTCTTTGTTTTATTTATTTTTGGACGATCGAGGTCCGAATTGAATCTTGTCGATGGCTATAGCTTTCTAATTTTAGATGAAATTATTATGACGGAAAATTTTAGATTAGGGCCGGAATGCCATGAACATGCATTATACACGTTTAATGATTCCGTGTGCATTGCTTGGTCATTCTAACTATACAGTTGGTAATGTGTACTTATTTTTATTGTTATAGAGGCTCAGTTAGAACGTCGTTCTACGGACGTTGCAGAAACTTCCCGGCAATAGCTCGGAAGTAATAGGTGAGTAACCTAGTCGGTTTCTCAATCTATGTGTGTTTAATATGACGCATTGATGCCATGTGGAGATAATGGAGGGATTATGTGTGTTTACTTTTGATTGATTTCGGACCATAGGTATCCGAAGCATTGGAAACTTGTTATCGAAGTGCTATTTGTGTGTATTTGTTTGTGAATAATTACATTGGAGATCTCGGACCAAAGGTCCGAGGAATGAAAATTAACATTGAAGTGTTAATTATGCTGCATTTTGATACATTGGATGTGACTTTTAATATGATATGGTAGGATGCAATAAATTGTAAATGTATATGATGAAACACGGACGAAGGTCCAAAAAGCGAAATTGGTCACCGAACTATAACCTGGTGTAAATGGGAATTGGAGCATATGCATCCATGCATGATGGCATTATCGATAAAGCGATTGTGGCCGGAAAGACCGTATCGGGGCATATCACGCGTAGCGTATATGAGAGCTTTCAACTCAGCGCACGGGACCTCGGGTCCAGCGTATTGAGCCTCGGGCTCGATGTATCGAGCTTCAAGCCTAATATTTCGAGTCACCGGCTCAACGCAATGTGCCCATCATCGGGACGATTTAAAGCACAGTCACAACAACGTAATGAAAATGAAAAGGGTCTCATGTGCATTGCATATATAGTATGAGTAAATGTGGATGGTATGAAAGGCGTCGCCTTACATTTGTGAATTAGGATTATCTGTGATAATTGGTAAATTGTGTGTTTATGCATGAATTGAGTTAACCATCGATGATGGTTTCTCATTGAGTTAAATAAACTCACCCAAAATTACAAATATTTTTCAGGGATCGAAGAGTACCCGTTGAGCACGGAGTATGATTACCAATTGCAAGTCGAGTTAAGGTCGGGATCGGTTCACGTCAGCATTTGTGTCTTTTGAATTATATGTAAACTTGTATTTCAGCAAGATTAAATCTGGTATTCTTGAGTGCCCGATTGATTAATGTTGTATTGTAATTTGATTACGAAATAATGTTACGATTAAAATGATTTACGTATTAGAACGGGCCCAAATTATTTCTTGATATTTATGCACTCGATGGGTTTTAAAAAATTTATATGTATTACCAAGTTTTAAAGCTGCATTATTTGCTTCTAGCATACCACCCTCATGGTCGTGGGCTCGGATATCACAGTCGATGTTGGGTTCGGGTCTCGTGGGAGTGGGATGCTACATTTGTGGTATCAAAGCCCAGAAGTACAATCTTACATGGGCTTTCTGAACAAAAAAAATGTGTCAAGTTACGTACATTTAAGTCATGTCACGGCAGACAGTGACAACTGATCCCCAGTGTAGTATATATGAGTAAATGCACGCATAAGTATGACTCAGTCGTTTAAGCGGTTCAAACAAAAAAAAATGAGAAAAAGGATAATGTGTTAGAATGTGATAAAAGGAAGAAATGGATATCATAAAATAAGAAAAAGTGTATGGTTCGATCAGACGAGATGAATATTTAGTGTCTTGGTATTGATGGATATCTTGTGAAATATACTATTAGAGTGATATGGGTATATCCTTATTTGTGAGTTTGAAATAAAGATTATAGTTGTGAATTAATAGAGGAAAATAGAGATGTGATAATGGTAAGATTTCCAGTGTATAAGGTGAATGAAAATAAAGTGTTCTATGATATAGAGAAGTTACAATTGGGATTGATTACCGTAATAAGAGTTATAAATAAGGATTGGTGATTTGGAGTCAAAAGATATTAAGTGCAAAATCAAGAATGATTTCATATCTGTGATATTGATTTGAGTCTGGAAATATATGGGTATAATGAAATAATGAAAAGATTGAAATGTAAGACAATGAAATTGGTAGATGAAAAAGTTGTTCGGGTTTAATTGATCTGTCTAAGTAGATGCACACCTGATTATGGGAGCCCTATGGTAAGTGAAAATGTTAAGCTGCAATTGATGAGTTAATGGATAATTGCTAGCCAGAAATCTTGTCGGAAAAAAAAACCTCTATGCGTTAGAATAAGAAACGAAAGTGCTTATACTGATCAATTGTATATGAATAGAGATTGTATATGATCCTCACGAGCGAGGACGGGTGTAAACAGGAAGGTTGCTGAGTTCAGAATATATTGTCACTGTAAGTGTATATCTAATAGTGGGATTACTATCACGGGTGAAATGATTAAGCATAAATGAATAATTTGCGTGAATATGATATAGGACGTAATCGGTGGCCTATTACATAAGCTCTGATTATAATGCCAGTAGCTCAAGTGCAAAATGAGTTAGAGTAAGGCATGAGAATACTTGTACTGATTAATTGAGAAAGAAGTGAGACAGTTAAAGATGTTAGCATCGGTAATGAGCTTGAGGAAATAAAATGAGGGACATGAATATAGTAAGGTCCCCATGATCGAGAATTGGTACCAAAAAGAGAATGGTTATCAAGAATTAAATGCAATTAAGGTGTTTTTAGCAGTATGAGCTATTAACGGGCAAATTGATGGGAATATAGAGATATATTGTCAGATAAGATGTGATGATTATGGTGATGTATGGCAAGATAGTAGAAGAAAAGAAATTGTTTAAGTGCTCTTTAGAGATTGATCTTCGTGAAGTATCAAGAGTAACTGATATGTATATCTATATAGTGATGAAAAATAGTTGATTGATAAAGTTTTATGAACTGTATTAAATCTAGCAGAGACTCAATCGTAAGAGATAAAATATGCTACTGAAAAAGTGTACATTACGTTAATGAGATGACTCTGATTATGTAAGAGAAGTACTGAATATTAAGGAAATATTAATTGCGAATTTGAGGGTATGTTTTGAAAGTAAGAGATCGATATAACGATTGTTTATTCAAGTCGGTGAGTGATCTATCAAGAATAAATTAAGTTATGTGGAGAAATTAAGGTAAGGAACATATGGCAGAATATGTTATGCTGAAAAAATTATAAGAAAATTGTTCCTCATTGGAAACGTTCGATAATTAAAGAGTTATATAAATCAAATATGGGTATAAGAAGTTTATTGTATTACTGAAAAGGGACATGTCTCAATTGTGTTTGGAGTGGATAATGGATATACGCATAAGAAATAGATGAATTGGTATAGTTGAGGAAATTGGTGAGCATGCAAGTCTCATAAGAGTGAATCTTAACCTGATTGAATGAATAAGGGATGAATTAGTATACAAACTTGGTATATTGGGAGAATTAATAAAGATATAGGTATTGATAAAATGCGAAAGTTCAAAAGATATGTGTATGCGGAATTTGAAATTTATTAGAACTAACGGAATGCTGGATACGTTCGAAAATTGTCAAAGATTTTACGGTTTTAGTAAATTGACAAGAATATTTGAGTAAAGCGTGTGAATGTTATGGTGATGATCCTGAAAGGAGACATTTGGAGAATTTACTATATATATTGAAGTGTTCGATAGAAGGTTATGATGTGATCTATTTTATGCACCTTGAGACAAATATAATTCCATGGGCGGTATTATGATTGATGATTTGAAATTTGTTATCTTGAGTGTGGCCTAAAATCTTGGAGACATTAATAGTACGAAATAGTTTGGAGATGTCTATGAATATGCAAATCGATAACGATTGAGTTATTTCGTGCATTTGAATGATTTAAAAAGGATTAAGCGACTAATTTCTTCAAACTAAGCTAATGGTGCAATTCAATGGATTGAACGGAACCAAATCTCAATTGCAGAAGATCGAAATTTGGGCAATTAGGTTATCAAATCTAGTGTATTGTGTTCATAGTCGAACTGATAAAAAAAAAGGGGGCAAAAGAAAGTATTATTAGGTATGGGAATTTCAAGTTGGTGTGCATCAAAACGGATTGGCAAAACCCGAAGTGGGGAAGTAGAAATTGTAAACCGTATTGGGGAAATGAAAATAACTCCAATTGCTGAGGTAAGTGATAGGTATAGGTCAAATTAAGAAATATGGGTAATACCCATTACGGGAACTGTTAGTGAAAACTTAAGGAATAATCGAAGCTTTATGCTCTAACAAGAGCGTATGGAAAGTGTAATTGACAGGTTAGAATGGGAAATCGAATGATTATAAGAGAGATTAACCAACAGGCTTGACTGCTGGAGACAAATGTGAAACTGATAATTTTGGAGTTCATTGGGATATGAGATTGATGTCTAGTGTAAAGTGATTGTGGTATGACAATCATTATATTGGTGACGAATAGTGTATAAGGGGTCTGACTGCTAAAAAGAATCGTTATCCCTATATTATGTGATCAGGGCAATAAAGTGATAGGTTAAGTAATTTAAGATGGTGACAATGAATCGAGTTGATTCACACTGAGGTTACAAATGTCATGAGATTTGTGGGTTGATAATAACGAAATCTGATAAGTAATAAATGAAATATTTTGAAGTGTGTCACCCCGGCCACAATGTACTTAGGTGGAAATAAAGGTGTAATGACGAAAAATTGAATTCGTGAGGAGTGGCCTCTATGCGACTGTGGTGTGAATAGCATTATGGATTGGTAAGTTAGGCTAAAACCTAAAAGATGATTCAGATTCACAACGTGATTCATAGCTAGAATTAAGAAATATTGTTAGGATTCAATATATATGTGTTTGATATTGAAAGTGACGAATTGCGCGTAATCATGAGAAAGCAGTAAAATCATGTAAAGTTTGAGAAAGGAAAAAGAGTAATTGGTTGTTTTGATCTCCGTTAAACAGAGAGTATTAATCGAAAAGACTCCCCGCCTACGATCAGTATATAAAATTCAGCATGACGAAATTTTTATTAGGAGGGGAGAATTGTAACATCCCATCTCTGATGGGAAGGGTCTTATCATAAATTGGGACGGGTTAGGAGTATTGAATTATATCTCGGCTTGAACATACAACTTATCGCCTCTATGATTGATGGTTTGTTGCACTTGCACATGGTAAACATGCATTCATGACATTTTTCTAAACAGGTTTCAAATTGAGATCTTTTGTAAAATTTATGGGATAATTGTATTTGAAAAATTATTTGGAGTACGCCATTGAGTGTTTTAAATTTTTAGGGATTTATAGGAATTTTTCTGAAATTGTCCGGAGAAAATTCCCGGACCGGCAAAATCACCGGTAAATGGCCTAAATGTGTTTTTGTTGTGGAAAATGTGGTTTTCATGTTTGAACAATTATTGGGAGTGGACTGTCATATGTTTTACAATTTTGGACAATTTAGGTAATTTTCAAAAAAATGATTTGGAGAAATTCCCGAAAATTTCCGGACCAGAAAAAAATCGCCAAGTGACGAACCGGTTGATTTTCTACTGTTCTTTGGTACTTATCTATTGCATATTGTGGTGGGACCCATAATTGGACCCTTAAACCTAGTGGGAACCGAAATGTGGCTTGAAGTTGTTTCGTAATTGTTTGATTTTTGTCAAAAATTTATCATTGGTTCCTTGACTTTTCTTGTTTCTCCTCCATTTGTCAAGTGTGGCTTCATTTAATGCATTCCCATCTCCTTCTTTCGTAACTTCACTATAAAGGAAAGAAAAGATGAGCTTTGTGATAATTTATTCATGTCTTTGACTTTTCTTATTCATCCTATCACTATGCCATCATGCCAAGTGTCCCAAATGCCTTTATTGTTTTTGGCTTGGCCATAGCCTAGAGTTTTCGGTTGCTTCTCTTAAAAAGGGATAAAAAGATGAGTTGTTGGTTTTTTTTCTCATCATCATCCGAAATCCACTTTGCTTCTTCTCCTCTCCATCGATTTTCCTCCTTTAAAATAAATTCTTCTTCCAAACTCAAGCTTTCCTTCATGCAACCAAGTTGTTGTCTTGCCATGATGACCTCCCACTTGTATGTGTTTGAAGAGAGTGAAGAAGGTGTTGAGGTGGGATAGTAAAGGGATTGAAGATTGGAAGTTTTATATAGGTAAAGTTTTAAGTTAAGTGTTTAATTATGCTTGATTTTGTAGTTTAATACATCATGGTATTTAGAAGCATCTAAAGGGGATTGTGGTATTATTATTAAGCTTATTGATGCTTTACCTTGATGAGAATTATAGTGTAAATTGATGGGTATAAATGTATGGTGTGTTAGGATAATGAATGGTTATGGTTGTAACTTGGTTTAGCTTTGAATTTGGTTGGTAGATGATGACTAATCTTGCAAATAAAGTGAGAGTTTAATGCTGCCAATTTGTGAATATTAGCCCTAGTGAATGTATGAATGTTATGGATACTGATTTTTATGCTTTATTGAAATGCATATGGTGTTAGAAGTTCAATTGGCATGATAGGAATAGGAATTGTATAGTATAGCTGAAAATGTGAGTTTGACCTACTGCACTGTTTTGAGCATAACTCATTGTGTGGTTATGCAAATGAGGCAAAGTTTGTGCCCACTGAAACTTTGGATCGTTGGCTACATTTTTATGTGAAATAGGTGTTGTCCAATTTTAGCTTTAAGAGGTTGCAATCTGGCTTGGAAAGTTACTGCTCTTGACTGGAATGAACAGTACCTGCATATATGACCTGATTATTTTGTTGATTTTTCTAAATTAATTGATATGGAATTAGGGAAAATGGTCTTCATGAGAGTTGAAGCCTACATTGTTAGCTTTCCATTTCCACTGATATTGTAATTTTTCGATCAGTATATTGGGAGTTATGCATTGTGGCATGTTGACTGATTTTTGTCATGTGTGGAAAGCTAGCCTCATTGTCGATTTTGTGAGCTTTCGGATTGGAGGCAATTTTAACAATTTATGTGGACTGAATTGGTGTGAGTGATCTTCTGAAAAGTTGTATAGGAAGAAATTATCTTGAAATTGATATATGGCATGTAATTTTTGAAGGTCAGATTTGGGAGTTATGATTTTGCAAAAACTGAACCTAAACTAGGTTGTGAATGGCTGATCATGACAGTAGCTTCCCTAACAGTTTTGAAATTGTTAGAAATCGAATTGGAGTTTGAGTTCTTCATGAAAATTGAATTTTGAGATCTTATCTTTTCAGGGATATAAGGTAGTGAATTTTGTGACTTTTGTGCTAAGAGAATCACTATTTGGAAAATTACTGTCCAGATTGGTTGATTGCAGTAGGCAGATTCTTTGTGGAATTGTTTGACCTTGTTAGCAAGTGAATTTGATTTTGGGTTGTTCATGAAAGTTGTAGCTAACATTGTGATCTTACTGCCTTAATTATTGTGTAATTGTTCACTGAAGAATCAGAGAGTTATTGAATTTGCAATGTACTGCCCTGTGTTGATAGGTTTTGAGTAGGCAGTAGATTTGATAGGATTTTTGACACCCTTAGGGGTGAAATTGATTTTTATGGTCTTCTTGAGAATTGTAGAGGGTTTCATGATCTTTCCAATGAGATATAGTTGGTAATTTTCTGAATTGTGTGCAATGAGTTATTGGTGTTGAAAGTTGGCTTGAAATCAAGAAATTAAAGAAGGGAATAAGGGTTAGGTATATATATAGATATTAATTGTTTAATTTGAATTTTGGGTTCTTTTATCAATTTCTTTTCCGTCTGACGTCCGATTGACCTGATTCTTGAGGCATCGGATTGGTAACATTGAATTTCATTTTGTGAGAAATTGAGAATTTTAGCCGAGAAATTAGCGTGAACCGGGTAATTGTTCTATGGTCCTTTGTTTTATTTATTTTGGACCGATCGAGGTCCGAATTGAATCTTGTCGATGGCTATGTATTTTGGACGGGTAATGCTTTCAGCTCAACGCTGGGACCTCGGGTCCAACGTATTGAGAGCCTCAGCTCAATGTATCGAGGCTTCAAGCCCGATGTTTTCAGAGCCGGCTCGCTCAATGAATGCCCGCCATCCTTGGGGCGAGCCAGCGCATCAGTCCAACAACGTAATGAAAATGAAAAGGGTCTCATGTGCATTGCATATATAGTATGAGTAAATGTGGATGGTATGAAAGGCGTACGCCTTACATTTGTGAATTGGGATTGTATGTGATAATTGGTAAATTGTGTGTTTATGCATGAATTGAGTGAATCATCGATGATGGTTTCTCATTGAGTTCGCAAACTCACCCAAAATTGCAAATATTTTCAGGATCGAAGAGTACCCGTTAGGCACGGAGTATGATTACCAATTGCAAGTCGAGTTAAGATCGGGATCAGTTCAAATCTGCATTTGTGTCTTTTGAATTATATGTAAACTTGTATTTTCGCAAGATTAAATCTGGTATTCTTGAGTGCCCGATTGATTAATGTTGTATTGTAATTTGATTACGAAATAATGTTTCGATTGAAAATGATTTAGTATTAGAACGAGCCCAAATTATTTCTTGATATTTCTTGACTCGATGGGTTTTTAAAAAATTTATATGTATTATCAAGTTTTAAATCGCATTGATCGCTCTAGCATACCACCTCATGGTCGTGGCTCGGATATCACAGTCGATGTCGGGTTTGGGTCTCGTGGGAGTGGGATGCTACATATCTAGCAACACATCATGACCCCCAATTGACCGGAAAGTAATTGGTTTGACGAATGAACCTATATTCATCATGAACCATATCACGAACCTTTCCATAGACAATTACCGTGCAATTCGTCCTTTCACCATGCTATACCTCACTTGGTTATGAGTATGGGCAAAGTGTCAACTCTTACTAGACTGACTGCGTCAAATCTAGTCCAAGTGATTTCAGTTCTTGTCCTGGGACTCATTACTTAATATATCAATGAAGACACTCTTCATGACATATGTACTCTGATCAGAGATTTCCAAGTAATAACCCTGACAAGAGGCCATAGATATCATCTTCTGCTATCACAGAAGTGGTGAATCCTCTATTGACTACTCAATTACCTTGAATACCTCAAACTGCACCCAAGCACCACCTACGGCGACCTCAGAAGGCAACAAGGAATGGAGTCAAAGCACGTAATCGATATCCAAGATATCCTTAAGTACCTCGAGTCTAAGGATACTTGCACCATTGCTATGATGAGATTATCACCGACATTAGAATAGGACATCCATGTGATGATCTCATAGCAGGTCATCCAATGTACTTACTACCTCTAGTAAGCATCCACATCTCAAGCTGTAAATATCTCATATTTACGGTTTCGAGATCCATTGCTTGATCAAATCAAGGAGCTTGAGATGTGCTAGTCTTTCCGGATTCCGATGTCGATCTCGGTAATCCTATGACTAGGATAATTTGAATCTTGACATAATTGCACATGATAGGAATCTCGGTGGTATGATCACATCATAATTTCCTTCATGCTATGTCATATATCAAGGACTTCATTAATTTGCTTATAGATCAATATCCATTCATAAATAATGAACATCAAATTAATGAAATATGCCTTTCTTTATTTATTTATAAAGTATGTACACAACTTTGTACAAAATGTGCTAAAGGCGATTGCCTTTAGGGCACTACTCTAACAATCTCCCACTTGACCTAAAGCCAATCGCCTTGATATCTAATACCATAGACGAGTACATGAGAATCAAAACTCTTCTGTGACAATGGCTTTGTCAACGGATCAACAATATTACGCTACGTGGAATTCTCTATCTCGCACATCACCTCGACCAATGATCTCCCGATCGGTGATATCTGCGAATGCGTGTTTGGATCGTTGATGAGACCTTGGTTCCTTCGCTGCTTAATAGCCCCATTGTTGTCACAATACAACTGTATAGGCCCATCACTGCTAGGAACCACACCAAGTTCAGTAATGAACTTCTTACATGCATGATCATAAGGACTTGCATGACATGCATATGGCTCCCACTAGTTTCAAAGAATCCATAACCCTCATTACGAATCCAAGAAACATTATGACAAAATGTCCTAGTGGGTCGATATCCGACATTACTAAAATGACCTTGGGTTTACCCAACAAGCCACCTTAGGTCAATCGGTAGGTATCGGTCATACCAATTACATCATAGATATCCGATATTACTAAAATGACCTTGAGTTTACCCAACAAACCACCTTAGATCAATCGACAGGTATCGGTCATACCAATTGCATCTAGATGCAACTATCGACTAGTGCTATCAACTCGTGATGTATGCACACACATTGAGTTATCAACTCTTGATGCGCGTACATCTGATGTACACTACCCAATTTCGCCTCTGTCCACGTTGACCTTGAGTTTACTCAACAAATCAACGCTTCTAGTAAAAACCGACCCATTAATCCGAAAATTTTATTTTCATGGTTCGAACATATCTGTATAGAGTGAGCTTGGGTTTACCCAACAACCCAACTCTATAAGAACTCTGGTTCTCCCCATATTAATGGAAGGCGTTAGTTTTCATATGATGTGTGAGGGTTTTCAGGTCTCATCTTCTTCTTCTCCAAGCTATAGGATTATAGTCACCATGACTATATGGAATGATTTAGGGCAATTCATCAATCACATTGAATATATACCTAAAATCATCCATCATCCCTTCTTTTGCATGTTGTAGTCGATTGGTGCATGTGCTGGTCGATTGGTGCATGTGGTCGATTGGAACATGTGCTAGTCAACTACTATGGATTATCGTGACGAAGCTAGTCGACCGTGCATGTGCGATCGACTACTATGGATTCTTGTGCCACAAGCTGCCGATCGGTTGGTGCATGTGCGATCGACCGTATATATGCTAGTCGACTGGAACATGTACTGGCATGCTCTCTAATCGGCTAATTTTTCAATTCGTGTAGATCAAATTCACAATACCAAGTGTAATATGATTTATTATGATGTACCAATGAAACACTTTCATTGTACCATGCTTACCATATATAGTTATACTATACATGAAACTTGAAATCAATGAATACACTCTTATTCATTTGGATTTCTAAATAATTTTGCGAATATCAAACTATCACCCTAAGTATCTCTAGGTAGTCTACACTTTATCAAGAATAATTCGGAACTGGTCACAAAATTTGTGACGGCCAAAACAATCAAGATAAGGGAATATACTAACGAGACGCTAATGAGACATATTTGACATCCAAAAAATTTTAGAAACCCATTTTCAAGAAAATCAATTTGGCAAGCATACAACATCAATGTAAAACATTTTTAATCACATTAAAAATGATCCAAGGTATTGGAACTGAAAACTACAAAATTAATCATTCCAAACAAAATAGCTCCAACAACTTTCTCAAAACTGTCAAGCTCTGTGTTTTGCTTGAAAATTCATTGAAAAAATTTCAATAAATTCTGAGAAAATTACAGAGGTTACAAAATGTTCACAAAATGTTCCATGAATTTTTTCAGGATTTATTTCCAACAAAAACTCAATCAACCTCAACAACAAAGCCAATATAGAATCTGTGTTCCTCAACACAGTTATTCCCAGCAGCACACAATAAATTCTCAAATAAATAGTAAATCACCTCGAAAACATTTTTCCATCCTCATAGACATTCATAAACATCTTAGAGACATGTCGGTGAAAGAAAATCCGAAAAAACAAATTTTTACAATTTATTCTCGAATTTACAAGCATGCCTGTTCATTGAATGTGCACATACACAGCAACCTGAACATTAGGGAATAAATTAGCAAAACCATATCAAATCACATTGATAAATTCCAAGCTTCCACAGACATATGCAAAAACATCTTGTGAACATATCTGGGTAACAAAATTTTGAAAAATAATATCTCTATACTGATTTCGAATTTGACATTTACAACATGCATCATCGTCACAAGCAATAGGCAACTCCGACCTAGTCATGATTTCTGCGTTATATAAGACACAAGTGGCTCTGATACCACTGTAGGAAAATCCCGGTGTGAGCATCACATGCCCACGGTGTGGAAAACAAAAATTTTTGTTCCGAGACCTTCCCGAAAGCCAAGATCCATGTGACTATATAACAAAGTCAAACCAAAATGACCAAAGGAGACCATCTCTAACGGTATCCACTCAGAGATCGGAGAACCTAACCGGGACAAACCCTTTGACCTGGGAATAGCTAGAACAAATTAAGAGTGCTAGCTCTTACCTTTGTCCTTGGAGAGCTTGAAAGAAGAGAATCGATGAAGAGGAAATGAAGAAGCTTGAAGATGATGGAGAGTTTGATGATCGATGGTGAGAGAACAACTTTCTCTCTTAGGTTTTCCAAAAACCTCTCTTCTTTTCTTAAAAGCCACGATCATCCCTCTCCTTTTGTCATCTTATATACTTTGTCTTTAACAATTAAAAGACAATAAATGCTAAAGGTGGAGATCCATCCACGTTAGCCTTTATATATATATAAAAGCTCATCTCCTCCTTTGCTTCCACGTGATAACATATATATATATATATATATATATATATATATATATATATATATATATATACTTAATTAATTAATATGATATATATATGTATATTAATTTGAGGTGGTCCAGTCCACATCGGGTTGAGCCCTACCAACCAACCGGGTCCCGGTATGGAAAAAACCACCGAAAACCTTTTTCAGCAATATCGATGTCGCGATCTCATCGGAACATATCTCGATCTCATCGGGATCCATTTAATCCGATTGCTCTCCATTTATTGGAACTCTTTCCAAAACTATTTTACAAATTCTCTGAGTCACTCTTATGCGTGTGACCTATTAGGTTCCCGGTTATGTTGGCCACTTAGATCAACACTTAATCTAAACAAGTCATGAGCGGTATCTAGCAACACATCATGACCCCCAATTGACCGGAAAGTAATTGGTTTGACGAATGAACCTATATTCATCATGAACCATATCACGAACCTTTCCATAGACAATTACCGTGTAATTCGTCCTTTCACCATGCTATACCCCACTTGGTTATGAGTATGGGAAAAGTGTCAACTCTTACTAGACTGACTGCGTCAAATCTAATCCAAGTGATTTCAGTTCTTGTCCTGGGACTCATTACTTAATATGTCAATAAAGACACTCTTCATGACATATGTACTCTGATCAGAGATTTCCAAGTAATAACCCTGATAAGAGGCCATGGGTATCATCTTCGCTATCACGAAGTGGTGAATCCTCATTGACTACTCAATTACCTTCAATACCTCAAGCGCACTCCAAGCACCACCCTACGGCGACCTCTGTAAGGCAACAAGGAATGGAGTCAAAGCACGAATCAAGATTCAAGGTATCCTCGAGTACCTCAAGTCTAAGGATACTTGCACCATTGCTATGATGAGATTATCACCGACATTAAAATAGGACATCCATGTGATGATCTCATAACAGTCATCCAATGTACTTACTACCTCTAGTAAGCATCCACATCTCAACCCTAAATATCTCATATTTACGATTTCGAGATCCATTGCTTGATCAAATCAAGGAGCTTGAGATGTGCTAGTCTTCCGGACACCGATGTCCAGCCTCAGTAATCCTATGACTAGGATAATTTATATCTTGACATAATTGCACATGATAGGAATCTCAGTAGTATGATCACATCATAATTTCCTTCATGCTATGTCATATATTAAGGACTTCATTAATTTGCTTATAGATCAATATCCATTCATAAATAATGAACATCAAATTAATGAAATATGCCTTTCTTTATTTATTCATAAAGTATGTACACAAATTTGTACAAAATGCGCTAAAGGCGATTGCCTTTAGGGCACTACTCTAACACAAATGGCTCGAGGGTTCTATGGAAATAGAATGGAGAAATCGAAGTTTACACCATGAACATAATGAGTCCATTTTTGGAGCTCATATCCCACAAGCGAGCAGCTGGGAGAAGACTCTTGTCAATGTGTACGTGATAAATAGAATGGTTTCACTCTCGCCTAAAAAAGCACATAATCGTGCTCAAATCATTTTATCATATACTCATACTTTCATGCTTTTTCTTCTTTTCGTTTATACAAAATGTTATTACCTTTTTCAAGGTATAACATGGTTATCAATCATCAAGTAATTTCCATCATTCATAAACAAGTCAAATTCAAACAATCCATATACACTCATAGGCAATAATTTGCTTAATTTCACAACAACTATAAATACATTGCCCACTTAATTTCGTTTGTAAAAATCCAACTCAAGATTGTCTTTCCTCTTGCTCTTGGGTAGATTCTCTTGGTTTCCTAAAACAAGCAAGATTCCATTCAAATCAACATTCTAATAAAATTCATAAACTTCAATAATCACAAAAATACAATAATCACAAATTAAGCTCAAACCTAACTTACCTATAATCCATTTAGGTTAGAAAACCCAAGACCTAGTTTAGAAACCCAAGGAATCAAATGGGTTCCTTCTTCCTCTTCTTCCAACACGACAACCACTCTCTCTCTATTTATTGGACCCCGAATCTTTTTGGTAAGCTAGGATTATTAAATAAGGATTTTTGAATGATTATTCATGAGTAAAGAAGTTAAGAATTCTTGAAATTTAAATGAAATGGAAGATATGGTTTAAATACGAGATGGATTAATGTAGAATTAATTGACATGTTAATATGCTTAAGGTAAGGTGTCATGAAATTAGGTGGCATGATTTAATGGGAGTCAATTATTGTATTTTGTGGACTTAATTAGCATGTTAAGGAAATTTAATTAACATGTTGATTAGACTAAGACTATATGACATGGATTAAGTGTATTAAGGTGTTATGCAGGTTATAAATATATTAAGGGTTAAATGGGCCTTGGACTCAAGTTGGGCTTAAGTGGTGATATAAAAAGAAGAGGATTAAAAGAGAGTAATGAGTTAGGTGGCATGAGTTAATACAATTAAATGTGTTAGTTGAATTTAAGAGTTTAGAGTTAATTGGGCCTAAGAGAATAATGGGCCTAAATCAAATGAAAAGAAGAAGAAATGGTTTGGATTTAAGTGATTTAGTAGGATGAGAAGAAAGAAGGAAGAATAAATTGGGCTTTGGGTCCAAATGAAATGAATAAAGAAGAGAGGATAAATGAAATGGGCTTAAGTTGTAGTAGGAAAATAAGAGGGGAGGAATTAAATGAAGTGGACTTGGGCTTGAGTAGAAAGAGTTAAATGAAGAAGGAAGGAAGAAGGAAAGAAGAAGGAAGAGTAAATGGGCTTTGGGCTTAAGTAACTTGAGTAAGGAGTATAAAAGGAAGGAGAATAAGTGAATTGGTGTAGGGAAAGAAGAGAGAGGAACGAAAATTAAAAGAGAGAGGAAGAGAATTCGTGGAAGTGGAGAAGAAAGGAGAAAGAAAGCTTCTAGGGTTGGATTTTTCCAAGAGATCAAGAGGGTTTTTGAAGAAAGTTCAAGAGGAAAAAGTGTGGGAAATCACTAGAGCTTCACTTTGAACCAAGGAATCACTTGGTTAGCTAAAGATTCAAGGTAAGTTCTTGATTTAAGGTTAAGTTTTTTTGTTTGGGTTATGGTTGAGAAAGCTTAGAAAATGAATGGGTATTGTGATTCCAAGATCAATTTCATGATTTGTGTCCTTAGGGTTTGTTGGATTTTGGATGACTTTTGATTTGGGAAATTGTGTTGATTTTGAGGAAAATGGTGAGAGGCAAGAGGAATGGAAAGCAAGGGAAGGTCATTCAAGCAAGGAATCATAAGGTAGGTTTTATGTTTATAGTTAAATAATGGGCCATTAATATATTTTTTTTAAAAAACTTTACGAATCAAAAAAAATGCTTTCAAATTCATTGTTTTGAATGCCTTGCGAAATTTCAAAAAAATTGATGTATCATGGTATGAATGATTTGAAAATGTTATGTGGATTGGATGATTGATGCTTTGATATGTGAATGTGGTTGTTATGTGAATTTGCTTGAGGAATGATGATGCATTGCATATGAAATGCTCATGTTCATGAAATGATTTATGAAAATTTTCATGATTTATGCAAAACAAGATTTCCAAGATTTTTTCCATAAGGCAATCAAGTTTCAAGTCATGATTATATGTTAAGTGGGTTAGGTTAAGTCCACCCAAGAAACGTCTCGTGCACGATGACCATGAAGAAGCCTTCGTCCGGCTGCCCAATTGTGGCATAGGATGATCCAAGATACGGACTCCTAAAGATTTGCCCATATAAGATCATTAAATGAGATTATATGGTTGCCAAGAATTGTGGACTTGCCAAACCATTATGATGTGTTAGGTTATATGTGTTATATGATGTGAATTGTGACAAGTTGAATTGCATTCATGATTTCATGAAAGTTTGAAAAATGAATGATTTGTGATCTCCAGAAAATGACAAGAGTTTCTTAGTTTATGATTTTATAAACCTTTGAAAAATGTATGATTTGTGGTTTCAAGAAAGGGACAAGAGTTTTGAAGAAAACAATGTTTTATGATTCAAAGGAGATTTATATGGAAATGGACTTCTAAAACTGTTTTGTTCATTATTTGGTTATAAGCATAGAACCTTCTGGGCTCCCTATGCTCACCCCCCTATTTTCCCAATTTCCAAGTTTTTAGCAAGAAATCAAGTGGAAGTGGATCAAGACAGATTGTGCTTGTTTTATTGTGTATTTGAAGTTTGGTTATGTAAATGTATAATTGTAATTCATATTAGCAATGGAATAAGGTAAATGAGATATTGTTATTGGTCTTGGAAATTTGGCTAGGAAATGCCAATGAAATTGTAAAACTCTTATGTATGATGATTAATGCAATATGGACTTGAGTATGGTTGTGAATGTACAATTGCATCATTGTATAGCTTGGATATGATTAGATGATTAAGAGTGCGGTTGTTGCCTTGATTTGAGTTTGGAGTTACTCTTGGGATTAAGTTATGTTATATGAGGTTGCATGTTGAGTTTTATGCGGTGGAAGTATTAGAATTGAAAATTGGTTAGTTGTATTTTCAAGGAAGTGCTGTCAAATTTTCCTAAAATTTGACAGAACTTCGCTTCAGTTTTAGACCCCATTAGAGATTGATTTAGATCGGGAAGTCTTCATGAATATTGTAGTAGAAGTTCAGAACTTTCTAAGGGTATATCATTTGTCTCATTTGGACTTAAGGTTAAAAAGTTATGAGGGTTAGAACACATTGATTCATCGTTCATGTATCGTTACATTGGTCTTTAATGAGCAAAGGTCCTTTGAGTGGCTTTTGCCTTGATTAATGATGGATTTAGCTTTTGCATCCTTCATGAGAATTGTAGTTCATCTTGTTATCTTTCCATGGAGGTATAGTATGCACATATTGGAGTTAGGATTAAAAAGTTATGAGAGTTGAAAAATGATAGTTACAAGTGGTCTTGAGGAAGAGAGGTTTGGGAGTTTTAGAATTTGGCGTGTCCGTTAAACGGACACAAATGTCCATTAAACGGACAGCCTTGGGTGTCAAAACACCCCTTATCCTACCCGTGTCCGTTAGACGGACATGCATGTCCGTTTAACGGACATTTGCGAAGAGTTTGGTACCCACTCACCCGAATGTGTCTGTTAAACGGACATGGCTGTCCGTTTAACGGACAGCTACGGATCACTTGGAGAAACATGCGTTTTTGACCAGTTTTGAGGCCGAATCTCGCTTCGAGGCCTCTAATACGAGTTGTAGATATTGATCTTATCTTTCAAATGACTTAAGAAAGAACTCATTTGGATATTTGTAGAGAAAGTTATGGCAATCGCACCAAAAGAGTTTCAATTGGATTTTGGAAGTGAGCATGGTCCATTGTTTTGGGAATAAATCCCTCATACGACCTCCAATTGAGGTGAGGCTTGAACCATTGGATTTATAAGACATATATCTTCCTTGATACAAAAATTGGGATTATTTGGAGTTAAATTGAGAAATTTTGCATCAAAGTAAGTTAAAGGTCGGTTAAGAGAGCATGTTTCCGGTATGAACTCTTTTAGGTTTTTGGAGTGTATCTTGAGTTATATAACTCCGATTGAAGCAATTGTTAAGTCAAACCAGACTTCACGTATTAAATAATTTTGATAATAAACAAAGAGAAATATACGGAAGAAAAACAGACGAAAGAAAAGCGATTTGAAGAAAAGCAGGCGGAAGGAAAAGCGAGGCGATACAAAAGTGGCGATACAAAAGGCATTTATACAAAAGCGGGCGGAAGCTTTACGAAGACAAAAAGCAGGCGGAAGAAAAGCGAGCGATACAAAAGGCGATACAAAAGCGAGACGGAAGCTTTACGAAGAAAAAGCGACGATACAAAAGCGATTTTAAGCTTTGAAGACAAAAGCGAGCGATATGAAAATAAGACTAAGAAAGAAACATCGTTTAAGACGGTTACGGAGCTAAACTGAATAACCGTTTCTTTAAAGATTCAAGAAGCAGATAGTCAAGAAACAGTTGAAGTTCCGACTATAAATAAGAGTCTAGAATGAAGAAGAAATAACTTTTGGAAAAAGTGAATGAAACTCTGTGTATTCAATATCTGTCTATCTGAGAGAAATATTGCGAACTATTTTCGAGTGCATATTGTGAAGAGTAACTCTTTTGTAAAAGCTCTTTATCAGTTTTTCATTTTTGAAAAAGTGCTACAGATAACTGAAGAGGCTAAGAGTAAAAGAATACTTCTTTGTTAAGAGACCCAAGAGGCTCATCTAAAGAATACTTATAATCGGTTTGAAGATAGTGAAAATCTCGTAAGAATATCGAGGATTGGACGTAGCCCACGGTTTGGGGTGAACCAGATAAAATTGTCGTGTTTCTCTCTAACTCTTACTGTTCTTAAATCGTAGTTTTCATTATTAACAAAGTTTTCAAACTAGTTAAGAATTGATTTAAGATAAGTTTTACGAAGAACAAGCAATTGTAATCAAGAGATTAAAAAGTTTATCACAATTCAACCCCCTTCTGTGTACCTTGGTCATATTATTACTCAATATATTAACGTGTGATTTACTTCAATTGGTATCAGAGCGAGGTGTTCAAGAATCACTCTAATAAAGTGTGAACTAAAGAAAATGGTGGAATCACACGATATTGCGAAGGGCCTTAGTCACCGGACCTCCAAGATTCAATGGTGAAGACTACCACTATTGGAAGGATCGGATGAGATTGTTTATCGAGTCTACTCACATTGACCTTTGGGACATCATCGAGAATGGACCTTACACACTGAAGATGATGATAAAATCCAATTCCACGAGAAAGATGGACAAATGAAAGCGTAAAGCAAGATTTCAACTAAACTCCAAAGCGAAATTTTCTTGAGTTGTTCATCGAAAGCGAAGGAGTATGACAAAGTGCATGGATGCGATCGCCAAAGAAATGTGGGATACATTATCAATTGCACATGAAGGAACAAATCAAGTGAAGGAGTCCAAGATAAGTATTTTGGTGCATCAAGACGAAGTTATTCAAGATGAAAGAAGAAGAGACCATTGATCAAATGTTTGGAAGATTCCAAACAATTGTTAATGGGCTAAAAGCTCTTGGAAGAACGCATAACAACCAAGACCATGTTCGAAAAATTTTGAGGAGTCTGCCCAAAAGATGGAGACCCAAAGTAATCTTTGACAAGAAGCCAAAGACCTAAGCGCATCAAGCTTGATGAATTGCTTGGATCGTTGAAGATACACGAAGTAGAGCTTGATGCGAAGATAAGACCAAAAGGAGAAGTCCATAGCGCCAAAGCAAGTCAAAAAATCACAAAATCCGAAGAAGAAAACAAAAGGAATACATCAAAGGCGTTAAAGATTGAAGAAGCAAAGGATGATGATTCCAAGAAGTCGAATCAATCAAGTGATGAAGACGATGAGCTATCTTTCATTTCAAGAAAGATAAGAAGAATGTGGAAAAGAAGTCCAAAGGAAATTCAACATTTAGAAGGAACAATGGCAAAGACGATGAAAAGTCGATAAAGCATCCATTACCGTTATGAATGCAAGAAGCCGGACATTACAAGTCCGAGTGTCCAATGTTGAAAAGACAACCCGGAAGGAGTAGAGATAACAAGAAAAGCATGATGGCAACGTGGGAAGATCTGGATTCATCGTAATCGGATACAAGTTCTGGCGTCGTAACATGCTAACATATGTCCGGTAGTGAAGAAGAAAGTGATGAGGAGGTAACTTCCACTATAATGATATACAAGATGCATATTCGAATTGTTAGAGGATTCTCATGCTATTCTAAAAGCAGTACAAGCTGTGAAGAAGAAATATGTGAAAACCTCAAACATACTCATGAGATAGAGAGTGAGAATATAAGTTTGAGAAAGCAAGTTGAGGAATTGAATAACAACAAAGTTGTAGATAGATCTCAAGAGATTAATCAATTGAAGGCGAGAATTAATAATCTCTCAATTGATCTAGCTAAATTTAAAGAAAGTACAAAAAGATGAATAAAATGATAGGAGAATACGGACATCCGAGGATAAAAGCTGGATTAGGGTTTACTAAAATAAGCCCCAAAGATTACGTAGTAAAATCAGTTGCTCAAAAAATAAGAAAAGATATCAATCGATTTTCGGAAAGGTCATCAACATTATCATTCTACACATCATTATCATTCATTACATCGACTAACCCTAAAGGACCCAAGAGAATCTGGGTACCTAAAATAAAATAATATCTCCTACGAAATCCTTCGTTGGAAGAACCAAGAAGCACCATTGGTATATGGACGGTGGATGCTCGCGTCACACATGACGGGAAACAAGTCTATGTTCCTAGATCTTGAGACAAGAAAGGAGGATCGGTAACTTTTGGAGACAACCAACAAGGAAAGATAATCGGGTTTGGTAAGATTGGTAAGAATTCTCATGCATGCATCAATAACGCACTACTAGTTGATGGTTTAAAGCATAACTTGATAAGTATTAGTCAATTATGTGATTCGGTTTTGAAGTTTCTTTTAATCAAAATTTTGTGAAGTCGAAACAAAGATGGTTCCATCTTCTTTTCAACCAAAAGACGAAACAATCTTTATAAAATTGATTTAGGCGTTTTTCGGTCTCAAAATATTTCATGTTTTTATCTATCAAGATGAAAGACCGATCCGCATAAAAACTAGGTCATGTCGCTTTAAACATATTTCAAAACTTTTGAAACATGATTTGGCAACAGTTTGCCACAAATTCGTTTTGACAAAGATTTCTTTTATGAAAGTTGTCGAAAGGGAAACAAGTTAAAACCTCTTTCTCTTCAAAACATTTCATAACTTCTTCTAGACCACTTGAGTTGTTACATATGGACTTATTTGGTCCAACAAGAACAATAAGTCTTGGTGGAAAGAAGTATGGACTTGTGATTGTTGATGATTTTACAAGGTTTTGTTGGATACTTTTTCTATCACATAAAGATGAGTCTTTCAAGTGTTTTAGAAACCTTTCCATGAGATTACAAAATGAAAGAGGAATGTCTATAGCCAGATAAGGAGTGATCATGGAGGAGAATTTGAAAATGAGAAGTTCAGAGTATTCTGCGAAGAAAAAGGAATTTTTCATAACTTCTCTGCCCCAAGGACTCCACAGCAGAATGGAGTTGTTGAGAGGAAGAATAGGACGATTCAAGAGATGGCAAGAACAATGCTGTGCGAGATTAATCTTCCTAAATACTTCTAGGCGAAGTCATCAATCAAAGATGCTACATTCAGAATAGAGTGCTGCTGCGACCAATGCTGAAGAAAACTCCCTATGAGTTGTGGAATGGAAGAAGACCAAATATTTCTTATTTCCATCCTTTTGGCTGCAAGTGCACTTTTACGAACACAAAGGAAGCTCTGGACAAATTTGATGCGAAGACACTTTCAGAATTTTCTAGGCTATTCTCTCACTTCAAAGGCATTTAGAGTCTTCAACCTCACCTCAAAGCATTGAAGAAACTATTCACGTTAAGTTTGATGATAGCTCTCAACCCAATAAGGAAGAGGAATCAGAAGATGATGTTATTCAAGGTGCCCTTGACGCAGATGTAAGGAAGTATCTTCATCAGAACACTTCATGATAAAAGACAGATATCTCTAAGAATTTTGAGTTAAAGAAAGATTGGAGATACAAAAGCTCTCATCTAAAGAGTTAATTATCGGAGAAACCTCGAAGGTGTAAGAACAAGGTCCAAGTTAGGAAGATAAGCCAACGTGGCATTTATATCTCAAGTAGAACCTAAAAAGATTGATGAAGCTCTAAAAGATGAAGCATGGATATTAGCTATGCAAGAGGAGTTGAATCAATTCAAGAGGAATAAAGTCCGTCCTTAGTTCCTAAACTGAAAAGAAATCCATTATTGGTACTAGATGGATATTCAAGAATAAGCTAGACGAATCGGGAAAAGTAAGTCAACAAGGCAAGATTAGTAGCACAAGGCTATAATCGGCAGGAAGGAATAGACTATAATGAGACATATGCTCCAAGAGTAAGACTTGAAGCAATAAGGATACCGCTTGCATATCTTTGTTGCCATGACATAAAGCTTTTTCGGATGGATGTAAAAGTGCATTTCGAATGGCTTTATAGATGAAGAAGTCTATGTCAAGCAACCTCTTGGATTTGAGGATATAAAGTATCCAGATCATGTCTCATGACTTCATAAAGCCTTATATGGATCAAACAGGCTCCTAGAGCATGGTATGATCGTCTGAGCTCATTTCTTATTGAAAATGGATTTACTAGAGGTAAAGTTGACAAAACTCTTTTAGGAAGAACTTGTATAATGATTTTATTATTGTGCAAATCTATGTTGATGATATTATTTTGGTGCCACCTCAAAAGGTTATGCATAAGCTTTGAAAATATGATGAAAAATGAATTTGAGATGAGCATGATGGGTGAGTTAAAATTCTTTCTTGGATTGCAAGTAAAGCAAACTAAGGATAAGATTTTTATCCATAAACAAAAATATGTCAAAGAATTGTTGTCTAAATTTGATATGTGCGATGTTAAAAGTATGTCTACACCGATGCATCCTTCAAACTTGTTGTCGAAAGACGAAAGTGGTAAGAAGGTGGATCAAACCCTATTTAGAGGGATGATTGGTTCTTTGCTTTATCTTACTGCAAGTAGACGACATTCTATTCAGTGTATGCTTGTGTGCAAGGTTTCAGCCGATCTAGAGAATCTCATTACATATGCGTAAAACGAATTTTGAGATATCTCGCAGTACTCACGATCTTTGCTTAATGTATGAGAAAGGTAAAGATTTCAGAGTTGAATGGATATTGCGATGCGGACTATGCCGGTGATAGGATTGAAAGGAAGAGCACGAGTGGTGGTTGTCACTACCTTGGACCAAACACGTGTCATGGTCAAGCAAGAGACAAAGCTCGATTGCATTATCAACCGAAGGTGAATATATATCCGCCGAAGTTGTTGTTCACAATTATCGTGGATCAAGTATCAATTGGAGGACTACTCAATATAAGAGGAAGAGATTCCAATATCTGCGACAACACCGGCGCCATCACTTGTCAAAGAATCCAATTCAACATTCAAGGTGAAGCACATTGAAGTTAGACATCATTTTTCGAGAGATTACGTTTAGAAGAAAGTTGTCGATCTACAATTCGTGGAAACGAAATTTGATTGGGCGATATCTTCACAAAACCACTAAGTGAAGATCGCTTTAAAGAAATCGACGAACCTCAATATGGTGATGTTAACGGACCAATCATCCGGTTTTTCGCAAAGAAGAAAGCAGATGAAGCGGAGGAGATAACGGACCAATCATCCGGTTTTTCGCAAAGAAGAAGCGAGATGAGCGGAGAGATAACGGACCAATCATCGGTTTTTCGCAAAGAAGAAACAGATAGACGGAGGAGATAACGGACCAATCATCTGGTTTTTCGCAAAGAAGAAGTAGATAGCGGGGAGTTAACGGATCATTCATCGATTTTTAAAGACAAAGAGCAGAAAAGGCAGCGAGTTAACAGATTGATCATCGATTTTTCAAAAGAAAGACAATGAAACGGTGGAGTTAAGCGGCGTTGACGGTTTGCACTTAAAACTTCTTTCACAAAGAAAATTTTAGAGGGAAAAAGGTCATTAGATCATCGAGAAGTACAATCGTTCTAGAATTTGCTATAAAATCCTAAAAGCGGCGTTTGGGATCTCTAACAAATTCAGAAATTGCTAGTTCTCGAAATCTCTGAAAATTCTTCAGCGAGTTCCTATTCACTCGAGAATCAACGAGATGAATGTCAAGCCCATTTTGCGAGTTGAGCAGAGCAAACTGGGAAGATTGGTAAACTTTGAAGATCTAAGAAGGAACAAATAGATATAAATAGGAGATAATAGCGGCAGGATGGAGAAACTTCTTTCAAATACGAGAGCAAGTTTATCTCAACGAAGTTTATGAGTTCTGGAAGCATACTAAAAGTGTGGATAATACTATCGTATCGTATGTAGAAACACTCCCTGTTATAGTAACCAAGGAGTTCTTGGAAAGAGTCCTTGAATGTCCGTGTAGTGGAGTTCAACCTACTAACATGGTGAAATGGATGACTAAGCTGAAGTTGAACGAAGATGAAGTTACTCGTCAACTTTATGGTCAGAACGACCCAACTGAAAGAAGAGCCTCTTGGCTTGTACCAAAGGCAAGGGTTTTGTTTCTTTGTTTTGTGTGTATGTGTGTTACCTAGGATAGGTTCAAGACATCAAGTCACTACTTTGGATGAACAATGTATCCTTCATCTCTGAATCACCAACCAATAGATTTACCATTTTGATTTATCAATATATGGTTAAATCAATAAAGGATACAAACACTCTCCGTATGGGATGTTGTTGACAAGGATGTTTAAAGAATCAGAATCGATTGAGTTGGAGTCGACGGAAGGTATCTGTAAGAAGTTATATAGACTCTACATCGATTGCCAAAATGGGTCTGAGATTTTCAGACAAACAAGGAGCAGAAGAATCAAGGAAAGCAACAACCGAGGGGAGCCTAAACCAAGAAATCCTTTATGAAGGAGAGAAGATCACACTCTCGAGTCAAGTCAAGAAGCCGCTCGATTTTTGAATCGGTGACTTAAAGAGGAAAGGGAACCTTTGGTGAGTGACATTCATAAGCAAGCAAGAACGTCACCACAAAGGAAATCGTCGAAGAAGCCATCCTTCCAGAGATTCGAGCAAACCAAAGCATTATGAGCAGCAGAGATCAAAAGCTACAAAATCATCATCATCAATCCTTGAGAAAGTTTGAAACTCAATCTCAAGGAAATGAAGGAAAAGGAAAGTAAAAGAACACGAGAAGAAGAAAGTTCAATCCAAGAGGTCACCAACGTTAAAGAAAATGAGTGCAAGAAAAGAAGAAAATCCAACAACAGAGGCAAAGGCTAAGAAGACAAGGCTAGAAGAAAGCTGTTGTTGACATTTCTAAACAATTTCTTTGCATATCTTTGTTAGTCTTTGTTGAAATTGTTGAAGTTAATATGGAAGCTGCTACTTGAAGCAATTGTGGAAGTGTTTAAGGGTAATATTAAGGATTCTCACAAAATTCTTAATAATCCAATTTTGAAGAAATAGTTCCTACTACTTTTCAGTCCACACTTGTCCATAAACAAGTTGCTACACATGTTTTGGGACAGAAGGCTACTTCGAAAGTTGTAAGTGTGATGACTAATGTTCCATCCAAGTATTTAACTTTTCAAAGAGAAAGTTGGGAACACAGATTGGTTGTAATAGAGGAGAAGAAGACCAAGTCTGTCATCATCCGAGACAAACCAAAGAGATATGTGAAAGCCTTCTTCAAATCGGTTGAATATGATAATGGCATTTTACATCATTGGATAGGGGTTACAAAATTTCTATGATCAAGCGAAGAGAGTTGGGAGAGAACCATATCCACGAGCCATTTGGAGAGCGATATCACTTCTTATCCTATCTTGAGCGGTACAATAATCAAGGTGGTACACGATCTTCAACCACCAAATTTTGTTGAACTCAATTATGAGAAGCTAAAGTGAAAGTTCAACTGAGCCAAGATTGGATGACATGATCTTGCGATCGATTGCAGAGGCGGTAAAATTGATTGATGCGGCATGTAAGGAGAAAAGGAGTGGTAAGTCCATCTGCGTGTATCAAGATCCGGACCAAGTCTAACTAAGGCAAAGAGATGATCCACAGGGAGGCAATATCGAATGGGTCGATGTTGTTCATTACGATTGGCAACTCGAATGTTGTTTTACTATAATACTGAGAACATTATGCGAAATCGACCTCGTGGGTGATCGATTCAATTCGAAGCTATGTCATGGTTTGACGCACTTTTCAACGAATAAGAGATTCCTATGATCTTGATATCAATGAACAAGTCAGATTTGTTCCTCCTCCTCTTCGCAAATCATTGAACCAAATGTCTTTAACAAGGAAGCTTATACAACAACAGTGGCTATCGTTGAAAAGCAAGTTGTTAAGGCAAGTACCTCGATTGCAGATGAATCATCAACTCTAAAGAAGCGTGTTCGGAAGCTTGATAAAGATATGAAGAAGATTAAGAAGATGCTGAAAAAGTTGGTGAAGCAGATTGGAAAATAATTGTTTGATCAATAACAAATAGGGAGAAGGGAGAAGGAAGAGAGAAGGAGAAGGAAGAAATCAAATTTGGAAGGATGAAGATAATTTTTATCTCAATACGCTCAGATAATTCACAAGTATATGATACTTTTCATATTTCTCTAAATTCACAAGTATTTGTTATTATCAAAAGGGGAGAATGTTAAGTCAAACCGGACTTCACGTATTAAATAATTTTGATAATAAACAAAGAGAAATATACTGGAAGAAAAAAATGACGAAAGAAAAGCAGACGGAAGGAAAAGCGAGCGATACAAAAGCGGGCGATACAAAAAGTAGGCGATACAAAAGCGCATTTAAGCTTTACGAAGACAAAAAGCGCATTTAAGAAAACAAGCGGAAGAAAAAAGGCGATACAAAAGGCGATACAAAAGCATTTAAGCTTTACTTAAGAAAAGCGAGCGATACAAAAGCGGGCGGAAGCTTTACGAAGACAAAAGCGAGCGATATGAAAATAAGGCGGAAGAAAGAAACATCGGTTTAAGAGGCAGTTGAGCTAAACTGAATAACCAATTCTTTAAAGATTCAAGCGAGATAGTCAAGAAAGCAGTTGAAGTTCACTATAAATAAGAGTCGAGAATGAAGAAGAAATAACTTTTGGAAAAAGTGAATGAAACTCTGTGTATTCAATATCTGTCTATCGAGAGAAATATTGCGAACTATTTTCGAAAGTGCATATTGTGAAGAGCAACTCTTTTGTAAAGCTCTTTATCAGTTTTCATTTTGAAAAAGTGCTGAGATAACTGAAGAGGCTAAGAGTAAAAGAATACTTGTTGTTAAGAGACCAAGAGGCTCGGTCTAAAGAATACTTAATCGGTTTGGAGATAGTGAAAATCTCGGAAGAATATCGAGGATCGGACGTATTACGGTTTAGGGTGAACCGGGATAAAATTGCATGTTTCTCTCTCTAACTCTTACTGTTCTTAAATCGTAGTTTTCATTATTAACAAAGTTTTTCAAACTAGTTAAGAATTGATTTAAGATAAGTTTTCTGAAAGAACAAGCAATTGTAATTGAAGAGATTAAAAAAGTTTATCACAATTCAACCCCCCCCTTCTTGTGTATCTTGGTCATATTATTACTCAATATATTAACGTGTGATTTACTTCAGCAATTCTTGTCTTAAATTAAACAAGAGTCATAAGGCTATGATTTAAAAGAGAATTTCAAATGAATTTAAGATATTGAGTTTTTCAAATTCGGTAAACGCGTAGTGGAAATAAGTTTAAGTATGATGATTAGGTACATGGGCATACTAAGGGACTTTGGTAAGTAAATATTGGGAGCGTTTTGAGCATGAGAATGAATTTATGAT
The DNA here is from genome assembly GCA_029891385.1 of Erythroxylum novogranatense. Taxonomy (NCBI): domain Eukaryota; kingdom Viridiplantae; phylum Streptophyta; class Magnoliopsida; order Malpighiales; family Erythroxylaceae; genus Erythroxylum; species Erythroxylum novogranatense. The sequence continues at coordinate 187,741 of JAIWQS010000029.1, forward strand.
GTCTTTAAGGGTTCAAGGGATTAAGAATGAAAAAAAAATTATAACCCTTGAAAGTAATACGCACGCTCAGGTTTCACGATTTTAAGCAAGAGAGTTGCATTCCGAAAACGGGATCCAACAGTCAGGATCCGATCTCCGGGTCGGGTTCCAACACTATTCCTTTCATTCTCAACACAACGTTAATAAAGAAAGAAGAAAAGATGATTAACTTACCTTAACAAGCTTGATTTCTTCTTCTTTCTTCTTCCTTCCAAGCTTCTCTTGCACTCTCTCACGAACTCTCTCTCTTCTCCTCTATTCTTTCACATTTTTTCTTCTCTCTTTAGCTTCTCACGACTTCTCTCTTTCTTTCTTATGTCAAGACCATTTATTTGTTCTTTTCCCCTTTTTACCCTTCATTTACTTTTTCCTTCCCATTTTACCCTTTATGTCTATTAAAACTCACATCTTATACTTCTAAGTCGTTAACTAAATCCTTCCAAAGTTTCAAACCTTTTCTGATAAGGTAATTGAAGGAATTTGATAATACTTCATTCTAGAAAAATGATCTCTATTGTCCAAATTTTCTAATGACATCCAAAATCATTCAATTTGGTTCATAAATTGGAAAGTTATACCTCAACATTTTCGAACTGTTCTTATACTAAAATAATATTTTGTGCTCAACTTTCATCCAAAAAATTAAATTCTTAGAGACTGAATTAAAACTCTATTTCATCACAAAAGTTGTAGCCCTACGTATCTAGTTTACTTCAAATAAAAAATAATCTCATTTGGATAACTAGAGAAAAAGTTATGGCTAAAATACCGAAGCATACTCAGTGAACATGTTTCAACTACATTTTTCAGCTTTTAACTTCCAACATTTCACACATAACCCATCTTGTACCTAAACCATCTTTTCTACTTAATTTCAAATTCAAGAATTATCCTTTTTCTTTACTCATTACTAATCGCCAACAATTTCTCATTTAATAGTTCTAACTTTTAAGAAAAGTTCGGGTCCAACACTCAGTAAAAATTTCAGCAACTAGGTTTTCATACTCATGTAATTAGTCTATAATGGGCTTATAATCAACAATAGTAAACTTTAATTACCTATCAACTATATATTTCTTCCTACCTGCATCATCCATCCCATATTTGACTTCTAAGGCATCTCAAATTTCCTTAGCAATTTTGCACTTGTAATAGATATCAAACAATGGGTTTATCATATGGTTGAGCAACACTCCCCAAATAGTACAATTATCCTTAGTTGTTTTAGGGTCAGTATTGTTACTAGGAATTTCTTGAAACAATACATAATCAATTTTATATTGCTAAACATAAATTAAAATTTTCTCAAACCATTATTTAAAATTTTTCCCATCTAAAGGCTCTAATCTAGTTAGGTCAGATATAATCCTCTAAGAGGCAGAACCTATGTGGGGAACAATAAGTGTAGAACCTACATTGGTCTCATTTGCAGACAACATAATGAATTCAAAAATAGTAGGAAGAACAAATAGTATTTCAACTAACGCTTTTTGATTTATACCAAAATAAACTCGTAGTAGCACAGTATTCTGACTTATAATAACACACAATAGAAAGAATGTAATAATTTTCGAACAATAGCATGAATGCAATATTTCAGACAACAATAGCAACGTAATAAAATTTCAACAAATAGTAGGTAGAACATAACAAATATTTGATAACAGTAGCAACGCAACAAGAATTTTCTGACTTAGATTGTAAGTGAAATAATGAAATAACACCAAAAATAAAAATTAAAACAACTTATCTGATAATGTAAGGTATTGTGAAAATCACTATCCTAAGTCAGGAATTCCTCCTCTACGGTACAGTAAGATAATGAGATCCGACCCTAAGGTTAATGCATCCTCTACTAGCTTTGGTGCACCCCAAAGGGCACAGTAGGATTTGTCTCTAAAAATTAACAAAAATAGAAAATGTAAAATAAAAAAGATAAGAAAATTTGTGTGCAAAAGTGTCTGTCTATGGGAAGAAAAATGTGTGCATTGTATAGATGGAAAAGCATGATAGCGGGGATAGCAGTCAAAATAAAGCAGATGAGTGAGATTTATAGAGAGCAAAAAGGCATTCAAAAGGGACGTTTAGGTAATAAGAATAAATATATGAATGTTATGGTCATTATGAAGGGCCCCAAAAAACGTATGACTTAATAGCAGAAAACATGTGACTTGTTGAGGTAACAGACAAGAAAAACATGTATGACTTAAAACAAAAAATTCATGTGACACTTGCACCATGCCCCGTTGCAACCGAGTCGAGCCGAGCAGCACACATACGCAAGTGTGTGTGGTATTCATACCCTCCTCAAGATACTTGATTCAAAGTCTCATAAAACAATCTGATATATAAATTAGGTGAAAGTCCCTTACTCTTTCAATGTGGAACACAAACCAAAGCAAGAAAAAGAGATGTTTTAAGTTTTGGAATATCACCATTAAAACAATCTTCAAGATCTAGGTAAAATAGTTTTCATATAAAGTTCACTTCTAATTTTGATGAAAAGTTGCTAATTTAATGTCTTATCTTAAGCAAACTTTGAGTTTATATATACAAAGTTGTTACTTATTAGATCAAAATTAGGTTGATGTTTGTATTTCTTATATTCACTATATTCCTTAGATTTTTCTATTTAGCAATACATCAATTTTATTATCTAAAGTCCTAATATCAAGAAAGAATTTCCTTGAGCGATTAATATGGCTTAATCTCTACTATTTTAGTTGGTGAATTCACATCTATATCAAAAGTCTTCGAACCTTTTAGCTGCATCATATATGGAACTAATTGTTCCATATGTACTAGGGAGTTCTCTAGGATTCTTATCCAAATGATGAAGTTCGTGACTTAGTTTATCCTTATATTGAACACAAGATTGGTAATGGAGACAAAACCTAACTTTGGTATGATAACTAGTTGGACTCAAGCCCCATTATCCTCAATCCTCAAGTACATCACTTGAAAAACAAAATTCCTCTTAATCTTAAAGTATCATCTTTGATCTATAATGGTTAATGGAGAGGGAATTTAAGAAGTTTTGATACTTTGGCTCAATTCTTTCCATAACTGGCTAATTAGCTGATAGATGATTCAATCATTTGGACCCTCGATCTAAGTAGAAAATTCTCAAACAAATCATGCCATCAGTTACTAGTAAGGGGTTTAAATGAGGTACCTTAATCTTCACTTTTATGGCATAATTCCATTCAACCAAAAGCCTCTTTTATTTCTTGGCTTACGATTAAAAATAGAGTCAAGACTAAAAGCCAATGGCTTAGCACTGTGGATACTACTTGTATTCTATGTAAAATGGAAATAGAGGATAGAGACCACCTCTTTTTTCTTTGCAAATTTTCAAAAGCAGTCTGGAGCAGGATCTTACACATGAAACTAGGTAATGGCTATCCATATACTAAGGAAAAATCTCTAAATTGGACCATTAGAAATTCAAAGACGGGTAAGCCTAATGCAATTATATACAAAGCTGCATTCACTTCTACTATTTACTTCCTCTAGAGGAGACAAACTCTCATAGGTTTACTAACCAGGAATAAGTTTCTAACAGGCTCATTAGTTGGATTAGATCTGCCTTAACTGATAAAATCTACAACTCACTCTCTCTCCTGACATAAAAATTAGATGGAATCTTTAATGAGATTTTATTATGTTGTTATAATCAGTTAATTTTCTTTACTTATTTTATCGGTATGCATAGCTTTAACTTGAACTCAATGTAATGTTGTATTAGTTACGTATATAGATAATGCAATATTCATTTTCAAAAGAAATACAAAAAGTTTTATAGATCATCTATAACTTTGGTTTAATTTTTACGTGAAGAATTTTTAGAGCAATGGCTCATCTTTAATTAACCACTAGAAAGAAATATATACACTGGATGTATAATATTCACACCTAAAATAACGATCAACACTAGGAATTCTTTTCCTAATTTAACTCCTATTAGAACTCCTAAACTAGGAAACTAGATAATATAGAAAATATTACATTTACATATTTATCATATTTGCATATTTCATAATACTCCAGAGCATGTATTTGTGCCCAACTTTTGAAGATATACAAATTGTTATTACCCTAACACTTTAGTAAAAATGTCATCTAACTGATTCTAGGAACGCATATGTTAGGTAACAATGGTCCTTGATTGAATTTGATCATTAATGTAATAACAGTCAACCTCAATATGTTTAATACGTTATTGAAAGATAAGATTAGATGCAATATATAATGTTGCTTTATTATCACAATATAAGTGTACAGGTCTTGAAAGTTCAACTCCCAAAGATTGCAACAATGCCTTATGCTAAGAATGTTCACAACTTGCTGCAACTATATAGCGATATTCAGCTTTAGTCGATAAGCAAGACACTGTTGGTTACTTCTTAGTCTTCTAAGAGATGGGCGAGTACCCTAATAAAAAAAATAACCTATCAAAGATCTTTGATTGAAAGGAAAACTCGCCTAATTTGATTCACAAGTGGCATAGAAATGCAGATCATCATTTACATGTAAAGATACCTCGTCCAAGATGTCCTTTTAATTATCGAACTAAATGCAATATGGCATCCTAGTATTTTCTGCGAGGGTGCTACATAAATTGCACCAATAAGTGCATACAACTCAATTTTGAACTTGTGATGGTTAAGTAAATAAGGCAACTAAATAGCCTTTTACACCTATCAAGATCACAAAGGAATGATTTAGTAGCGAGGGCCGAAGATGATTACACTAAATTGAAAACTTAGCCAGTTTAGAGCCCAACAAACCTATATTTGTAATGATGTCAAGAGAATATTTTCGTTGACACAGGAATAACTCTTTTGAACTTCGTGCCACCTTAATCCTTAAAAAATACTTCAAAACATTAGGAACTTTCATGTGAAAAAACTACTAAGATATGCTTTAAATAAACTTACAGGTGTAACCAACAATAACCAAATCATCAATGTATACAAAAACAGAAAGTGTCACAGCTCCTTTATTATAAGTGAACAATGAATAATCAATATAAGACTGCGTAAAACCAAATGATTTAAGAACTTTAATCAACTTTCTAAACTAGTTTTGTGGAGCTTGTCACAAGCCATATAAATTCTTTTGAAGATGGCATAGCTTATTAGGATGAGAATTGAGAAAACCAAATAGATAATTTCATATAGATTTCTTCATCTAAATCAGTATATAGAAAAGCAATATGCACATCAATATAATGGAGTTCCCAATTCTTGGCAACTGCTACCAATATAACAGTTCATCTTAGCAATTGGAGCAAAATTTTTGTTGTAATCAACATCGTCCACTTAATTATTGCCAAGAATCACTAAACAAGCTTTAAACCACTTAATACTACCATCGAAATTGTATTTGATTTTGTATGCCCATTTACATCCTATATCTTGCTTTTTAGGAAGCAATGGTTTAAATATCCAAGTCCTATTATTTTTTAAGTTGTCTATCTCTTTTCACATGGCTTCCATCTATCTAGGATCGTATATTGCAACAGCGAAACCGATAGGCTCAACCTCAGCTATAATTATTGCAAGAAAATTTATAAGGTTTGTAAAAAACTTATTACAAGTCACAAAATTAACAATAGGATAAGGGTACATATTATATGTTACGAAGTAAGTGAAATAGAGGAGGGTTCTACAGTTATTACTATATTCCAAACATAATCCTATAGTCTTGTAGAAGGCTATTAAGTATGATGTCCCCTGCTAAGCACCTCTACCTCATTTGAACACCTTCTTTAGTAGCTTGTGATGCGTTGTTACTTGCATCACTCCCCTTAATACTTCTTATACTCATAGTTAATGTCATCTCCAATGCTTCTCCTTTCTTGCTCACACCGATGATCTAACACATCAACAACATCATGCCCTTGATTCAGCTCGGCTTCCTTACAACTTTCTTAAATTTCATGTGTTACACCCTCAAATTGCTTGTTAATAACCTCACGTTTATGTAGCCATAACTTATCATCCATTAACAATATGTAAAAGGAGGATGGTTCCTCTTTATCTATATGATTTGAAGTATCAAAGGAAAAATGAAATTCACCTTCTACAAAAGCCACATCCATGAAAACAAAATATTTTTGAATCTTTAAATCAAAAGTTTTTTATTTATTCTTACCATGAGGATAACCCACAAAAACACACTTACAACTCTGTTCTCCAAATTTATCTTTATCACCTCCCTTATGATTTATAAAACACAAGTATACAAATGTTTTTATATGCTTATACGAGGGTGGTTGTCCAATTAGAATTTCATACGAGGTCTCTCCATCATTTAAAGTGGTGAGAGTACGTTAATTAAGTAATATGTAGTCAATATACTCCCTTCCCAAAAACTAATAGGAAGGTTTCCCTGAAATCTCAAGGCATAGTCAACATTTACAGTGTGTCTATATTTACCCTCCACTCTCCCATTTTATTGTAGGGTATCAATATAAGAGGTTTAAAAAACAATTTCATTGTCAAAAAATTCTTAAGAGGTTGCACCAATAACTTGCATTGCATTCACAATAGCAGCTATAGTCCTTTGCCATATCCTCTATGTCCACCACATTTCCTCCTTTTCCTACACATCGGCATCTTTATCCAATACCCCATTATTCTGGGTACCCTATTATCTTATAACAATCCCCAACTTTGTGCCCTGGCTTCTTGCAATTCAAGTATATCACTCGTTCTCATTTAACATCAACTTGATTGTTAAGTGCCTCAAATTTTGTTGAATTATAAAACCCACAACATCATAATATTCCTCACTAAGGATGGCAATGTATCAGGCCTACATAATTGGGCCCAGGCTACTAAGCCTCGAGCTCGAGCCCAAGCTAACCAAACTAAAAGAGCCCGGCTGAGTGAGGCTAACCTAGCTAACCCAAGTGCTAGCTTGAATTTTATATTTTTAAAAAAGTAAATTGATATTTTTTTACACTATCAGGCCCAGGCAATCCAAGCCCAAGCTTAGCCCAAGGCCCAACCAACTCAGGCTTGACCCGTTGACTTTGGGCCTAAACCAGGCCCTTTTTCCATCCTTATTCCTCTTATGACCTAGAAATATGCTTATCCCATTCTTCTTGGATGATCAGTCCATATGAATGACTTGAAAAGACTAAAGGATCAGTGATAAGAATATTTGTTCAAATATTCCCATAAAGGACTGTGTCTAATCCCATTGAAAAATCTACACTTTTTCCTTCTCTTTCGTTTAAATATTCCTTAGTTGATCACCTTGCATCCTTTGCATTTTCAAGTCCAAACTTTTTCATAACCTATGAGTTCCTTCCACACTTTGCCCTTATTGTTTGTAATTCTTGATCACCTCCCTCAGTTGATGTATCCTCGTTAAATATCCTAAAGAAAATCTCTCCTTGAGATCATCCTAGAGGTCCTTTATATTATCTATGTACGTGAGGGTGGACCTAATAGTAGTATCAATTGAATTCATTATCCAGTGAACGAGTATGGAGTTTACACTCCACCAGTCTTTAATCTTACTCAAATCATCGATCAGTCTCTTGATAGTTTTGTCAATAAAACCAACTTTTCTCTTGGCTTTAAATGCATTCATCATATCTTTATCACATATATTCAATCCTTGATTGTCACCAGGATGTATACAATATGGAGATATTGAATCAAGCTTCTTGCTCTTCTTCCTATTGTCACCTAAATCAAATCCATCTCCTTTACTCATGCCTTCAGCCATAATCATTGCTCTCTCACTATATGTTTAGGGTTTTAGATTTTATTCCTACTATGATACCATGAAGAATTTTAAGAGTCAATGGTTTGTCTTTCATTAACAACTAGCAAGCACTATATACACCTTTATGTACAATATTCACCCTAAAATAAGAATCAACATTAAGAAATATTTTCCTAATTTTACTATTACTAGAACTCCTAAAGTTGGAAACTAGATAATAAAGAAAATATTATATATATTTATCATATTCCATATTTTCCAATACTATATATAATCTTAGTGATCTCTGAACCCAAAAATACAAATAGGATCTCCACAATAGTTTTTAATATGTAGATATAAGTTTCTTCATTAATAAATGAATCGCATATGTTACAAGACTAGCATTAATATAAGAAACATCCTTCTCATATTTCAAGTCATTAGTTAGTGATGACACGAATAACAGTGACAATGATGGAAGATATAAAGGTTGAACCAAATCCAGATAGTAATGAAAACATTATACTCCCAAAGTTGGAAGAGCATTAATTTTTTATGAGTCAAAGTGGTTCCTTTTGATCAGATTTACAAATATTTCACACATTGAAAAAAAAGAAAAACAAGATTAGATTTCAATTCATTAGTTATCAATCTATTTCAAATAGTTATGATTAGATTAGTTAAGTTGATTTGTTTTGAATATTAGATTATTTGAGAAAATTTGGATTTATTCATATGTTCCTAAACAATAGGAGTATATTATACTTGTAATCTAGCATAAAAAAAGTTGTGAACCAGAATAAAGTAAGTGGTATTTTTCCTATCAATTTTTCAATTTTGAGATTGAAGAGTTCCCTATTAAACTCTTTTTTGTTTTAATATAGGTCAAAAAGATATAAAAACCAACCATCACAACTCATAAATCAAGTTGCTCCTAAATTTCAAATTGCACAATCTTATAACTAAATCATGGTCACTTTAACAATTTTGTATTAGAGACAAATTGTCATGGGAGACTCTCAAAACTTTTAGCGAAAATTTAAAGCTTTCTTAAAAATGCATCAAGAGGATAAAGATCAAGACAACAAACAACAAGAACAAGATCGTGTAAACATAGAGAATAAATAATGATAATTGGCAAACCATTTTTATGAGCTAGAGTAAAAAATTTATGTAAACAAAGGGGATGAAATCAAAAGCAACATTAATCTAGAATGATGAGATCATCGACTTAGAGGAGGAGATGCACAGGCTAGAAATTATGTTCCTAGGTATTCTAAACTTACTCTTCCTCATTTCGATGGAAATATGGATCCATTAGGATGGTTGAACCACTGTGAAATTTTTTTACCATTACAAATGACTAAAGTTCATAAATATGCCAAATGATTAAAACTTTGGACTTAACTTTACTCAATTTGGCTTTAGACCTCTTCCTAAACGTATGTATTATTAAAATATATAGTTTTGTTTAAAAATAAAACAATATTATTTTAAATATAGTTAGGCCTTGGGCTTTAGGCCAAACTGTGGAGCTTGAGCCAAAACCAAAACCTGATTAACTCGAGTTAAATATGTTGACTTTAGATTAGACCTGATTAGACTATATCAAGATCTGGTTGTTTTGCCATTCCTAGCTATAACTATCCTAAGAAGATTTTAAGGCCAACTGTAATTTCTATTTTGGGCTAACAATCAGAATCAATGAACTAGGATAGATGTATAAGTTTCATCAAAGACGCAAAGTGGAGGATTACTAGTGATGCTTAAATAACTTGCAATATATGAAATATTCTCATACAATAACAAAATTTTGAAATTTTCATTAATGGGTTGAAAGAGACAATAAAAGTAGAAGTTTACATATAGCATCTTGGGGATTTAACCACCACTATAAGCTTAGCCTAGTTGTATGAACATTGGAAAAATATATATTAAAAAGAACCAAGTAGGCTTAAAAAAACACAGCAATAATGCTCAAGGATGGCATTAGGTTAGGTTAAACTTAGGCAATCTTAAAAGTTTTGTAAAGCTCCTGGTCTAGCCCAACACTCAAACGAGCCTGAGGTTCACTGTAGCGCCCCTTACCGCATGGTACACACTGGGACGTCCGTAGGTCATTCCGATACATATCCTACGATAAGGGTGAGCTACGAAAAGTCATGACATAGACCCTGACCTGGGACTGTGGTCGGTTGCCCCGTCTCTCAGTCCGCACAAAGGAACCTCGGCCGCCTTGGGCTCGCCGGCCCTCCGTCTGGATCCACCACCTTTACTCTCTGCACCAGACATTATTCCGCCTGATCTCCCACTAACAAACAAGCCCGAGCTCCTACAAGATGGCAGGGCAATCCCTGTCTCGATGATCCATGGGCCGCATTTAAAGCAGGCTGCAATCAACTGCCAACACTCCCCACTGTGTCTCTTCTCGCAGTGCTCACAAATTGGAGGAATCTGTCCTGTACCTCTCCCACTGCCACTGCCAATCTGAGCAAACCTCCCTCTCTGCCCAAATCCAGACTGCCTGGATCCTCCCGATGACCTAAAGGTCCTGCTCTGGCGCTTGCTAAAACCCCTACCAGAACTGCCTTGAATATCACTCAGTCTCTTACCCCTAGACCCCTAACCAGCCTCTGTCTGTCTCTGTCTCATAAGCTGCTCAACTCGCACTGCATCAGCCCTCAACTCTATAAAGGTGCCCATATCAAATCGGGCCAACCTAGTGCGGATCTCCAGATTGAGATCATTCTCAAACCTCCGGCACCTATCAGCCTCTGTGGAAATCAAAGCAGTAGCGTATCCCATGAGCTCATTGAACCTCATCTCATACTCTGCCACTGTCATCCTACCTTGCTTCAATTCCAGAAATTCTTGCATCTTCATCTCAAGATACACCTTGGGCATGTAATTATCTTTAAATGCCCTCAGAAAATCCTCCCATGTCAATAGGCAAGGCCTGGTGATACTGCCCAGGACAGTCTTCCACCATTGATAAGTTGGGCCCTGCAGGAGAGAGATTGCATAATCAAATCTCTCATCTGGATCACAATCCATCTGGTCGAAGACTCTCTCAGTCCTCTCCAGCCATCCCTCTGCCTCAAGAGGGTCAGTACTGCCATAAAAATCTACAGCCCCATGCTTGCGCAGTCTGTCATACCTCCTCTCCCGTCTCACGGAAACTCTAGGAGACAGCTCCTCCGATCGAGGCACCGAGGACTCCCTACTGGCTCCGACTGATCCTTGGTTAGCTGGTTGATCAATCTGATCACCTAGAACAGATGACCTATAACAAAACAATGATTTCGATTTATGAAACAACCGCGTTATGCTTGAATATTGCATGAATTGAGTGGACCGTCGATGATGGTTACCTCACTGAGTTCGCAAACTCACCCAAAATTGCAACTTATTTTTCAAGACCGAGAGAGTAGACTCCTAGCTCCAGAGGGACTTTTCCTATCGTGTAGATCGTGTTGGCAAGAGAAGTCATGGCTCACAAGTCGGTCAGCTGGGATTTTTGGGGAATGACCTAGTTAGGCTTTTTGTATTAGATTTCTTTTAGAGTAATGTATAAACAGTGAACTATGACATATATGTAAATTTCAGATTCTGATGAAATAAAATGAGGAAAGTTTATGGTTTCAAAAATTATTGATTTTTATATTGATGTATGCTTATAAAACAAAGGGCTCTAAATCTTCCCTTCTTCCACACTACACAACTCTTCACACAAATGTCCAAAAATTACAATTAAGGACTCATTGGAAAGAGCACAGAAAATTCTACAAGTTTCATGAAGGGCTTGAAAACCAATTTCACCTCTAAGGGTGTCAAAAATGCAATCAAAGTTACTGCCTTCATATTAACATTCAAAGCAGTACAACATTTTTCTAACATCATATCTTTCCATTCCTTTTGCCAAAAATTCCAAGCTTTATATCAAAAGAAATATCAGAACATATGCTACAACTTCCATGAACAACTTAGAAACAAATTCAACCTATAAACAAATCAAATTCTCAATCAAAGTTTTTGCCTATATAAGTCATTCTCAACAGTAATACAATCTTCCAAAAGGCATAACTTTCTATCCCATTATCGAAAAATTACATACTCTATATCACTGAAAAAAAATAAACACTCATGCTACAAGTCTTATGAAGGGCTTAGAAGCAAATTCAACCTGTAAACAAATCAAATTCTCAATCAAAGTTTCTGCATATATAAGTCATTCTCAACAGTAACACAATCTTTTACAAAGCATAACTTCCTATCCCATTATCGAAAAATTACATACTCTATATCACTAAAAAGATAAAAACTCATGCTACAAGTCTCGTGAAGGACTCAGAAGCAAATTCAACCTGTAAACAAGTCAAAAGCTCAATCAAATTTTCTGCCTATATAAGTCATTCTCAACAGTAACACAATCTTCCACAAAGCATAACTTCCTATCCCATTATCGAAAAATTACATACTTTATATCACTGAAA
>JAIWQS010000030.1:0-234845 GCA_029891385.1 Erythroxylum novogranatense
TCAAATACCAATGCAGCCCATAAGCTTATCTTGATCTCCATACACATAGAATCTCTTTACATTTTCCAATAGATCACATTATCATCTTTACAATTCATTTCATATTATAACACCAATTCAATTGATACGATCAATACCGAATTGAACATTTCTCTAAGTATCTCTTCTTACAATCATTTGTCATACACTTCACATATTTTCCTTTTAATACTTTCCTTATCATTTACAAATGAAGACCTTTACCAATTTCGGATGTATCCAGATACAATCAATCCCATTATAACTCCAAATTCTTTATATACTTATCCTTTACAATTTCACATTTATCATTTGCCTCTATTTGCATTTAATCTCCCAATACCATGTTCGAATAATAATAATTCATCCACTATGAACACAATTTAAACATTTCACTCTAAACACAAGTAAGATATGTTGCTCTTCAGTAGCATAATGACTCTTCATATCAATAATCAATTTATATCATTTCCTAATTATCGGTTGTCTCCAATGAGGAACAAATTTTCTCACGATCTTTCTCCATTTCATCAGATATATTTTGACACACATTCTTTTACACTGGATTCTCCACATATTTTAATTTATTCACTATCATTTCAAACAAAATTTTCAAAACCACTTTATACTTTCCGATATTCACACAAAATATATCTGACCCGATATTCTCCTCAAATCACAACTGATATCCTTTTACTGTTCAATACTCCTATTACACAATCAAACTCTTTACATTATCGTAACACATACTTTCTTAATAACTTATTCTATTTTTTTCCTCTCCTAAAAGCGACTTTTCATTTATTTCACATTTTTCTCCAATTTGTCCTTTCATTTCTAAACTTTTCAATTTTAATCATCTAATCAACTTAATTCAATTCAGGGAAATTCTTCTTTCAATTCCTAATCATCAACCGTCGTCACATTTCTTATCGATTTCAATTATTCACAATGTCCTGTGACGATCAATCTATACCATAATCCACATAACCAAAGCATCTCTTTTTGATACCGTTCATTGAGGTACACACCATTTACAGTATTACATTAATTTACCACTTAGTCACTTACGCTAAAGACACTTCAATCTCATTTGATCTTTGACCACCTTTTTCCTTTTCGCACCTATCCTCGATCATGAGGCTTTTTCCTTACCAACATCCTAATTACAATCTCAATTCATTTCCAAATATCACTATAAACACTTTTGGTTCTTACTCTATCTCACATGAACTTTTAACTATTTGACTTGGCGGTTATCCACTAATGCACCAATTGATTTCCAACATCATTTCAATTTATCAGGTGTGCATTCGCATAGGCAAATCCGCTGACCTTAACAACTTTTTACTTTTTCTTCTCTCAATACTATTTTCTCTCATTTCGATCCTTTCATCATTTTGTTTTACGCAACCACACTCAAAAATATACATTCATTGTTGCTTTCTCACTTAACATATTCAAATTCTAGGTCATAGACCTCCAATCATAACTCCTTCACGCTCACAATGACTCGATCATAAAACATTTTATTTGCCATCTTTCACATATCTCTATATTTCTTCTATCACTTCACAACTACATATACAATTCACATCCACTTCCCATTCACAGATTTTTCCAATATCACTCTAATGTCGATTTCATAATACGCTTATCAATACCAATACACTAAACCTCCAATCATCATATCGCACAGTATACTTGTTCTTTTCTTTGATTTCTACAATTTTCATTTATCACATTTTCCCATATCATCTTTTCCTCACTATTTCTAACCACTTAAATCACTAGTACAGCTCATGTATGAGACTCATATGCTAGACCGGGATCGACCGTCACTATCTGCGAGACATAACTTATATGCATGCACTTTGACACATTTGTCTCAGAATGCCCATGTAAGATTGTACTGGGCTCGATACCACAAATGTAGCACCCACCTCCGACGAGACCGAACCCGACATCAACAAATGATATCCGAGCCCGTGACCCGCGAGGGTGGCGTCTAGGACAATCACTACCCTTTAAAACTCGTTATAACATTTATCTTCTCTTTCAAAAGCAGTTGAGTCTGTGAAACAATAATGATTTGGCCCAATTATAACAAAACATTTGCAATTACAAAACAATTTCAATTATAAACCAATCTCGGTCATACCATACAAGTACACATAAATCAAAAGGCCCATGAAACAATTCACTACTGTTGATGCAGATGTGACGACATCGATCCCGACCGACCTTCACTGAATCCTGCGAACATACTCCCGCTTCACTAACGGGTATTCTTCATTTCAAAAATAGATGCAATGTTGGGTGAGTTTGCGAACTCGGTGAGAAACCATCATCGATGGTTCACCCAACTCATGCATTCACAATCATATACACATAACACATAGTAGCATTTACTAAAGAATATCGCATGCAATTTCCTTATTCACATTTCACGGTCATTACAATCAATTTACAATTTCGCCAAGAATATACATATGCAATGCACATGTGACGCCTTCCATTTTCTTTTCGTTGTTGTGACCGTGTGCTCGAGCTCATATCGTTGAGCCATTGGCTCAAACATCGGGCTGAAGCCACGAAATGTTAGGCATATACGATCATCGAGTGAGGCTCGAATCGTTAGACACGAGGCCTGTAATGCGTTGAGCTTAAAGCTCGAAAGCGGTGCACCGGTCAGGTCCGCCATTATCTGATCATTTATTATGCATGAATGCACATGTCACTAACCAATTTCCAATCTCAATCATTTGTCACTTGCATTTATTTTCCGTTTCTCATTTCAATATCACTTTTCATTTCTTCGGACCTTTGGTCCGGTATTTCATTCAAATACATTTCCATTCATTTTTCACTAATGCATGTTACAATTTAATTCACTCATGCATTCATACACATTTACTCATCTTTGCACTTTGATATCACAATCAAATATTTCGAACACCCATGGTTCGAAATCAATCAAATCACTCAATCACATATATCCATCCTTGCTTCCTCATAAGAATCAATGCATATAATTAATAAACACATAAGGTTGAGAAACCAACTAGGTTACTCACACCGACTTCCGAAGCTACCACCGAAGTCCCAATATCGTCTGTGGAATGACGATCCATCGGAACCTCTATATCAAATCAAATAAATCACACATTACCAATCATGCCAAATTCAATAATCAATAGCAATTTCGATAAATACTATACATGTTATGACATTCTCAATCCAATTCCCGAATTTCTCAATATGATCACTCTCACTAATCCATAACACTTTCAATTATAATAAACCAATTTACCAATTTCCATAGTCTATAATCATATTCCAATTAAACTCACAATCACTATACGTTTACCACTCAATTTTCGATAATCATCAAATTCAATTCCTATTATCTCAAATGTCATTTTGATCCATAACCAATCCAAATTAGATCCCAAAATTCTCCAATTCAAAAACCTCAAAATCTCATATTCGGAAATCAGTCTCCCTACTTGTGACGTCCGATCCTTCGTCATGCATAAAATCATTGCTGTCATCGCGACGTCGTTGTTGCTCGTCGCGACGTGCGGATAAGCTGCTTTCGTCGTCAAGCACGGCTCCACTAAATCGCGGCGTGCGGCCGATACTCTACTCGTCGCGCACATAAATTGAATATTTAATATTCGCCGCGACGTGCACACTAAGGGGCTCGCCCGGCGTGTTCATCTGCGTCGCGACGTGCAAACCCGTAAACTTCGTCCGAAACTTCGAAATTTCGCAGATCCTCGATATAAATCATCCCAAATCCATTCTAAACACTCTCAATCAGTTTTAAACCTTAAACCCAACTTATTTCTATCCTCGAAACATCATTTAACTCATTTTCATCAAAACCCAAATCAAACTCTCACAAACCCTATCGTCGATGCTTTCAAATTCTCTAAACAATTTCTCACTCAAATCAATGATCAAATGAAACGATTTTAACTCATAAACATATAGAAACTTACTTGATTAAGTTATCAATCCGTTAAGAATCCTTCAAGCAACTCCAAATCCACGATTTCTCACACCTGATCGTCGACGGCGAAGAGAAATGAAGAAATAAGCTTACCTTAAGCTTATACATATATATATATGAGATCCTCCACTTCATGTCCAATTTTAAGGTCTAACACGTCCGATTCTTATTCTATTTTACTCCCGATTTCGCTACTCATAACCAAAATTCCCAAAATCATAATTCAATTTATTTCATATTATTTGTCAATCAATCTGGACCCTAATCACATTAATCGGTCCATAACCAAATTTTCCGATCCGGATCCAAAACTCTAAAATTTTCGGAGAAATTTCCATAAATTCACTAAAATTGAGTAATGCCAATTCCTATGCTCAAATTTCCAAATTTTCATTTTTCTATAATCCATTTTATTCCAAGTTCATATTCAAAACCCAATTATACACTTACTAAATATACAATTTTCACAAACCAAATTCTCATATGTACAATTTTGATAAATTCCCAATAGCACAATTAAGCCAATTCACATCGGACCAATTATAACCAATTTCTAATTTCACAATCAAGTCGGGAATTGTCATACATGTATGTACATATATATATACTTATGTAGTCAATAATCATTTATCAATGACTATCAAAACTGTAATGCATGTGCAATGCAATACTTTGCCTGTACCAAATCCTAACCCGATCCAAATTACCAATCTACCCATCACTCCGATAATGGGATGTTACAAAGAGGCCAAGTGATAGCAGGCGGTGCTTAGCAGAAGGTTCGATGGCGCGAAACAGGCCCTTTAGGTCCTCTGGAGGAGCTAGACAGTCTAGATTTGGACCGAGAGGCGGTTTGTGCAGATTGGTAGGGTAGTGGCGATGCTGAGGTTGAGGCGATTTCCAATCTGTGAGCATTGTGAGAGGAGACACAGTGGGGAGTGTCGGTGGCTGACTGGAGCTTGCTTGAGATGCGGGCTCGATGGACCACTGGTTAAGAATTGCCCGAGACCTTGGGAGCCCAGTCCACTATGACCGGGAGATCTGGCAGCAATACCACGGTGCAGCAGAGCCGTGAAGGTGGATCAGGATTTAGGGGTCGTGGTCGAGGCCGAGGCCGAGCTGAGGGGTCCGTGGCGAGGACCGAGGACTGAAAGAGTGACAAGAATCCAGTGCTGAGTCTATGCCATGACTCGGCGGGAGGCTGTGGATTCCCAGGATGTTGCAAGGGTATGCTTCTGATTTCTGGCTTTGAAGCATATGCATTGTTGGATCCTAGATCCACTCATTCATTTATTGCATCGCATATGGCATATAGACTGCATGGGGATAGGGAGAGATTACAGTATGGGCTAGAGGTGAGTACACCTTTAGGTAGTACGATTGTTTTAGGAGAGGTCTGCAAGGGGTGCCCGATTCAGATTGACCGAGCAGTTTTGAGTGAAGACTTGATTGTTTTGCCTCTAAGGGAGATAGATGTGATTTTAGGATGGATTGGTTGACTGCGCATAGGGCCATCATGGACTGTTACTCTAAGGAGGTTGTATTAGAGTCTCCTGGTCAGCCCAGAGCTATTTTACGAGGAGTTAGTCAGGCAGTGCTAGCCAGGATGATTTCCTTTCTGAGTGCCCTGAGGTTGATGCAGGGAGGATGTGGGGCCTATCTGGCCCATGTTGTGGATACCAGAGTAGAGCAGAGATTGCAAGATATTCCCGTGATCAGGGAATTTTCCGATGTGTTCCCTGATGAGTTACCGGGTTTACCGTTGGATCGGGAGACAGAGTTTTCTATTGACCTCGTTCCAGGTACCGCTCCTATATCTATACCTCCATATAGGATGGCACCGGTAAAACTGAGGGAGCTTAAGGCTCAGTTGCAGGAGCTTCTGGACAAGGGGTTTATCAGACCCAGTGTTTCGTCATGGGGAGCTCCAGTATTATTTGTGAAGAAGAAGGATGGGACGTTGAGGTTGTGTATCGACTATAGGCAGTTGAAACGGGTAACAGTGAAGAATAAGTATCCACTGCCTAGGATCGATGATTTATTTGATCAGTTACAGGGGGCTCAGTTGTTCACTAAGTTGGACCTGCGATCGGGTTATTATCAGTTGAAGATTTCAGAGGCCGATGTGCCTGAGAGTGCCTTTAGGAGCAGGTATGGGCATTTCGAGTTTCTAGTGATGTCGTTCAGGTTGACTAATGCCCCGGTAACTTTTATGGCCTTGATGAATAAGGTTTTTCAGCCCTATCTGGATCAGTTTGTGATAGTATTCATTGATGATATTTTGGTGCATTCGAGGAGTAGATAGGAGCACGTTGAGCATCTGAGGATTGTTCTGCAGGTCATGAGAGAGAGACAGTTGTATGCCTAATTCACTAAATGTGAATTCTGGCTTGATGAGGTCGTATTTTTGGGGCATATTGTGACTAGTGAGGGTATTCAGGTGGATCCTCGCAAGGTTGAGGCAGTGCTGCATTAGGAGGCTCCTAGGAATGTATCTAAGATCCAGAGTTTCCTAGGATTGGCCGGATATTACGGAGGTTTGTCGAGGGTTCTCACGATCTGGCCAAATTTCTCCGACAAACTTCTGGAAGAATGTGCCATTCAAATGGATTGAGGAGTGCCAGAAGAGCTTTGAGGAGCTGAAACATCGGCTGACGATTGCACCGGTGTTAGGCATTCCATCTGGGACTGGAGGCTATGTGGTGTACAGTGATGCTTTCGATCGTGGAGGATGTGTATTGATGCGGCATGGCGAGTGATAGCTTATGCTTGAGGCAGTTGAGGTCTCACGAGGTGAACTATCCAGTGAACGATTTGGAGCTAGCTGCAGTTGTATTTGCTCTGAAGATCTGGAGACATTATTTGTATGGGGAGACGTTCCAGATTTTTACTGATTATAAGGGTTTGAGGTATTTGCTGAGTCAGAGAGAGTTGAATCTGAGACAGAGGAGATGGATTGAGTTTCTGAAAGATTATGATTGTACTATTGAGTACCACCCGGGGAAAGCTAATGTGGTGGCGGATGCTTTGAAAGGTGAAGTCTAATGTTAGTGCAAATTTCGATTCAATTATCGAGGTTACCTAATCTGATTCATTTGAGAGCTCTAAATGTAGAGTTGAATCTGGAGCAAGATGAGGCACTAGTTGCTACTTTGAAGTTGAGGCCAATGTTACATGATAGAATCAGAAGAGTACATAACAAAGATTCTGATATGGTAAAGCTTATAGAGAAAGTGAAGGCAAATCCAGAGTCCGAGTTTGAGTTGAGGGATGAGACTTTGTGGTTGAGACATAGGCTATGTGTACCTAATGTGGATAATTTGAGGAAGGAGATCCTTGAGGAAGCTCATATGGTCGCTTATGTTATGCATCCTGGTACTACCAAGATGTATAACACTTTGAAGCAACATTTTTGGTGGCCTGGAATGAAGAAGCAAGTAGATGAGTATGTGTTTAGATGTATGACGTGTCAGCGAGTGAAGGCAGAGCACCAGGCTCTCGTAGGGAAGTTGAATTCGTTGCCCATTCCAGAGTGGAAATGGGAACGGATCACTATAGACTTCATCATGGGTTTGCCTAAGACTTCGAGGCAGCATGATGCTCTTTGGGTCATAGTAGATCGGTTGACTAAATCGGCCCATTTCTTACCAGTGAGAGAGAATAACTCACTTGATCAGTTGGCCCAGAAGTATGTAAATGAGGTGGTGAGGCTGCATGGAGTACCGGTGTCCATAGTATCGGACAGGGATCCTAGATTTATTTCGAGATTTTGGAAGAGCTTGCAGACTGCCATGGGAACTAAGTTGAACTTCAGTACAACATTTCATCCTCAGACAGATGGACAGAGTGAGAGGACAATCAAGATTGTTGAGGATATGCTTAGAGCTTGTGTATTGGAGTTTAGAGGAGCTTGGGATCAATATATGGCATTGATAGAGTTTGCCTACAATAACCACTACCACAGTAGTATCGAAATGGCACCGTATGAGGCACTGTATGGTAGGAAATGTCGGTCGCCATTGTATTGGGATGAAGAGGGCTTGAGAATGATGGAAGGCCCAAAGTTGATACAGGACAAAGTAGATAAGGTGAAGTTGATCCGAAGCCGAATTAAAACAACTTAGGATAGGCAAAAGAGTTATGTGGATCAACCCCGACGTGATATGGAGTTCAGTGTAGGAGATAGAGTATTTTTTTAGAGTATCACCCTAGAGGGAAGTTTTGAGATTTGGTAAAAAGGACAAGTTGAGCCCTAGGTACATTGGTCCTTATGAGATCATTGAGAGGATAGGACCTTTGGCCTATAAGTTGGCTTTATCGAATGAGATGTCTCAATTGCATAATGTGTTCCATGTAAGTATGCTTTGAATGTACCGATCGGATCCGACACATGTCATTCTGGCTCAGGAGATTGAGGTTGCTAGTAACTTAAGCTATGTCGAGGATTCGATCAAGATTGTGGGATCGCGAATTAAGCAGTTGAGGAACAAGGTTATTCCATTGGTAAAAGTCCTCCGGAGAAACCACTCGACTGAAGAAGCAACATGGGAGACAGAGGAGCATATGAGGAGACAATATCCCCACCTATTCGAGCAAGCAGGTAAAAAAATTTCGAGGACAAAATTTCTTTAAGGAGGGGAGAGTTGTAACATCCCATTCCTAGTGGAAAGGGTAAAATGGTTAATGGGAGTGGCTAATGAGAGTTAGTGATGCACTTCCATGTTCATGCATGATATGTCATACACTTACACATAAATAGTGAATTTATTTGCACATGAAATAATTGTACATGCATTCATGAATAATTCCGGGTATAATTGGATTAATCTATGAATTTTTAGAGTTACGGATGTTTTTGCATTGGAAATATTAGTAATTGGTGGAAATATTGTATTTGTATATGTTGGTAAAGTTATGGAGTATTGAGAAAGATATATTGATAATAAGGAACAAGAAATAAATTAAATGAAGTTTTGGAGATAGTTGGGTTGTAAAGATGACAGTCAAGGGAATTAGTTCAAAAAAAACTAAGTTGGAACTTGGGTATTGGGTAAGTGACAAGTGTCACTTAGACCTTGTACTCTAGGTAAGAGTAGGTTCTATTCCTTGAGAATTGTCAAGTTAAGTCTTGTCCAAGCCCCTTCCTTTTTATCATCTTTCTAAAACTTCTCTCTCTTCAAACACAGAGTTTTTCATCAAAATATCTTCTAAGGGACTTATGTGTTCTTCCTTTCCTTCACCAAACTTACTTTGTCTTTTGTGTCATCTACTCTAAGGAAAAACCAGAAGATGATCATTTCTCTCAGCGAAGTACGAAAACGTATGGAGTTTAGGGCTTGAAGATTTTGGGGTTTTCAGCAGGTAAGTGTTAGAGAAATCCCTTGCTGTTAGGGATTTGTAAAATAAAGTTGTTAAATTACTGTCATCTGCATGAAAAATTTACTTTATGTGTTTGTTCATAAATAATAGGTAGTTAGGGAGAAATAAATTCAATTATAGTGTTGAAAGTTAAAAAAACTGGAAAATTTCTCACTGAGTATGCTTCAGTACTTTAGCCATAACATTTTCTGTGGTTTTCCAAATGAGATGATTCTTCATTCGGAGTAAACTAGGAATATATGGATACAATTCGTATGAAGGCATCGAATTTCATTTCTGTCTCTAAGAGTCTCAAAAGTTGTCTCGAAGTTGAGAACTGGGTGCAGGATGTTGAGAGTTGAGCAAAAATTCATGTTCCAACTTCGGGAGCAAATATGGACCTGATTTAGATAGATTTTGGTCTAGTTTCCTTTGAAAATTTGTATATCTTTCTTTTATCTTTCCAACGGTATAAAGTTTGTAGATTTTGGATATCGGAGTCAAAAGTTATGATTGTTATAAGTGGAGATGTTCTGGAGCAAAAGCAGACGATGGAAATGAGACGAAAGAAAAGCAGACGATGGAAATGAGACGATAGGAAAGCAGACGATGGAAATGAGACGATAGGAAAGCAGACGATAGGAAAGTAGACGATGGAAATGAGACGATAGATGGAAATGAGACGATAAGAAAGCAGACGATGGAAATGAGACGATAAGAAAGCAGACGATGGAAATGAGACGATAGAAAAGCAGACGATGGAAATGAGACGATAGGAAAGCAGACGATGGAAATGAGACGATAGAAAAGCAGATGATGGAAATGAGACGATAGAAAAGCAGACAATGGAAATGAGATGATAGAAAAACAGACGATGGAAATGAGACGATAGAAAAACTCAGACGAAAGCAAGAACTGATTGGAGTCTTTTGGTCATAACTTTTTCTCTAGACCTCCAAATGACCTGATTTTTAAAGCATTGGATTCCTAACACATTTCTTTATCCCTTCACAAAAATTTATGGTTTTTCGTATTAAATTAGAAATGATAAATTGAATCAAAATAAGGGTATCGGTGGAAGGAGCATGAACTGAATATTTCACTGAACGTATTTCAGTATTTTGACGATATCTTGGTATATATGATTCCAATTGAAATGATTCATGATTTTTAGTAAACTAGAGTAATAGGGATACAAATCATATGAAGAAGCTGAATCTCAATCCAGTCTCTAAGGTGTTTAATTTCTGGATGGAAGTTGGATATAGTACTCTGTTTTGGAGAGGAATAGTCCGAAAATGTTTGAGGCATATCTTCCAAATTACTGAACCGAATTGAGTGAAATTAGAGGCGATGGAAAGATATAAGATAGAGGAACACTTTTCTAGAAGAGAGTGAGCTCAAATTTCACAAGTTTTGCCTCCTGTTCGAATGTGAACAGTTAACCCGAAAGGGTATTTCAAAAATTCTGAAAATAAGCCAGTGACAAACGAATTGTGATTTCAATGGTTCTAGAGAGGCAGAAACCTAAGTGTTAGTTATGCTTAAATGAATTTTGGTATGGGATAGTGTTGAGAATAATCAAATAGTGATACCCGAGATTTATCATGAACATGCATTGTACATAATACATCTCATACATGTGCATTGTTGAACACTCTTAATGGTGCAAATTTTGATATCATGTATGCTATTTGTTATAGAGGAGCAACTGGAACGTCAACTTCCAGACGTTGCTGGATCTTCCAGGCGTTAGCTTCGGGAGCAACCAGTGAGTAACCTAGTTGGTTCCTCAATTTCTGATTGTTAAATGCTCTGTGTGAACTGTTTACAAATGTGAATTGTATGATTACGGGAATGGTTAGGATTGAAATGCATGCTTTTGATAAATTGGAATTGACTGCTACGTGCTTTTTGAGAAATTGTGATCAACGGGCTTTCATAGCCATATGACTGTGAATTATTGAGCATTTGCATTTCATGCACAAATGCATGAACAGATAACGAACGTTGTGACCTGAGTCGCCATTAATACTGAAAAGGGCTTTGAGCTCGAACACTGTTACTGAACCGGGCCTCGAGCTCGAGGGGAGTTAGTGCATCCTGTATGAGGGCTCTCCTACTCCCTAGACGCGTCCACTGAACACTGATTACTGATTTAGCGCTCGGTCACAACACTGAAACAAACTGAAAATGAGTCACATATGCACTGCATACAAATGAGTTAACTGATTTGTGATAATTACTAAGTGCTGTGATGACATGAGAAATTGCAAACTGTTATATGATAATTGAATGTTACTGTGATGCGTTGTACGCAATTTGCGTAATGTATGAATTGAATGAACCATCGATGATGGTTTCTCATTGAGTTCGCAAACTCACCCAAAATTGCATCTATTTTTCAGGTATGATAGTTTAGACTCCTAGCTCCAGAGTTAGACTTTTCCTGCCGTGTGAGCGAATTGGCCAGAGAAGTGATGACACACAGGTTGGTCAGCTGTGATTGATTTTGAGGATGGCATAGTATAGACTTTTGTATCAGTTTCCTTTTTTTTAGTATTGTATTTAGACTGTAGGGAACTGATAGACTTGTCTATATTTTTGTTTGATGTTACGATATGAGACAAGCATTTGGTTTTTAAAATTCGGTGATTTTGATATTGCAGATTTTATTGCATTGATGCCATGTGAGTTATAGAAATGATCGAACGTAGTGCACCCTTATTGTGGGATATGTGTCGGAACGACCCACGGGCATCCCAGTGCTTACCCTGCGGTAAGGGGGCGCTACATAGACGACCCTTGACACCAGAACTTGTTAAATTCAAGTTTTTCGACGCATCACTACTAGACCCATAGGGTGGCTTGCCTTCCTTAGTTCTGGAGAGTTTATGTTTCGTAACCACTAGCCCCTCCATACTGTTGGAGTCCCTCATTTGAGTCTCTGCCTCGTTATCTGAACGTTGCTCTTGATGAACCTCACCTTCCATATCCATAGTTTTGGTAGACCCGCCCACAAGTCCACCATTGATTGCCTCCAATGGGACATTGTTTCGTAGCCATTGCTCTCCTACCGAAGAAACACAATGACTAGCTGCTCTCAACCATACCCTATATGGATACTGGTCTTTAGGAATCCTTCCTATATTAAATAGTTTTGGACAGAATTTATTCGAGTGTCCCAGCAGACCCCAAAAAAACAAAAAGTAGGAAGTCGTTCTTTTCTCAGTTAGGTAAGGATTAGTGAGTGAAAGAGTGATGGGTTTGGAGAGTGAAGTTGAGCATGATCTTAGGACTTTGTAAGCAAAATAGCATCAAAGATAAGCTAATAATACTGGAGGGACCAATAACAAGATTAAGAGCTAAGAAGTTCAAAGAAGCGTTTCAATCCTATATGAGACGAATTGTAGATGGCATGGAATCTCAAGAGACAATGAGAGCTACTGACAAGATAAATAATCAAGTTGGGCGGAATGAATAAGAAGACTTTTCTTCTTATTTAATTAATTATTTTACGTTAGAAGTATAATTTTCGGTAGCCCACTACTTGTGTCTTGGGCTTGTTTAAAACTTTTTGTTTTAATGAGTTGTATTTTAGAAATATTAGTTTGGGCTTTAATTATTTTAATCAAAGGCCCATGCTTAAAAGCCTTTTTACATAGTTACGGTTTATTTTCAGAAGGTATAAATACTTCATAATAAACATTGTTTAGGTAAGATTAGATGAATAACAAATTCTTAAGGAGGATTTCTTTCTCTTCATTGCATCAATAATATAATTCTTATCAAGATAAACACTTGTGATGAATTTTTATTCTTGTTTTCAAATCAACCTTATTATATGTGTTTCTGTGTTTCCTTTTATATAATTGATTATGGGTTCATTAGGGTTGGAGATTTAAATCTTGTTCATGTTCTATCTAAAGTGTTGTGTTTAAACAATTTCAAGTTCTTTAATCTTGAGGTTCCATATAATTTGGTATCAGAGTTTAGATTTGGATAAATTTTGATTTATCTTGTGTTCATGTGCTGTTATTACTGTTATTTTCCATTAGAACTCAAAATTAGAGTTCATCTTATTATTGTGTTTTTCTGAAGAAAAAAAATCAGTAGCTAGACAAAACGTTGCTACAGTTAAAAATGTTTTAAAATGAAAAAATAGTTGTTAGACAAAGGAAAAAAAAACGTTACTATAGTAAAAATATAAATAGCAAATGAAAAAAAATCGGTTGAATTTTTTTTTTTGGGGTTGGAGTGATTATAGGATTTTCTTTTACTGGCTTCCAAATTTGTTTAGTGTCTTTTTTTTTTATAAGGAATGAAACAGATTACAAAATGAGTCGAGGGAAACAAAGTCTCGAATTATCCTCTAGGAGGAGAAATTGGCACCCAATGGGTGTAGTATCTAAATAAATAGTTCCTAACTCAAATTGCTCCACATAGTTTGCTAGCAAGTCAGCACATCTGTTACTCTCTCTATAGATATGCCGATGTACAACAGTCCAGTTCTGAGTAAACAATTCGTTAATGCTCTGAACTATGGGATTGAAGATCGTTGACCGTCTCGCCGAGGAATTTGTTTAATATCTTTACATCTTTACATTCAAGTTGATTTTTCCACTAGGGAAATCCCAATTTCTGAATTTATGCATTAATTTCATCATTTTCTTTCATTTTAAGTTTCTATTTTTTTAACTCTTATTGTTTCTTTTTGTTTCCATTTACACCATAATTAACAAAATGATTCTTGTTAATTTAAATTATGTTTCATTATTGGCATCATACATCCTTTCCTCTTGTGTGCCCATTTTGCGTTCATTCATTTTGGTATACTTGCTTCTAGATTTGCGTTCATCTTCTTTCTTAGGTATTTTCATTGCATTTCTAAATCTTAATTTGTTATTTGTGCATTAACTTAACTGGAAACTGAATTCTAAAGTGCAATTGAGGACGTCAAGTTTAAGTGAAAAAAGGCTCGAGTGTGTAACATCCCGTTACCCATGTTAGGGCTAGAATAGTAAATGATGAGGAATTTATGTGAAATTAGGAAAATGCACCTCATGCATAAGTTATTTATGACATGCACATTTTTGTACATTCATATGATTGTACATGCATTCATTGAAAATTTTTGGGTACAATTGAGCTGTTAAATGTGATTAAATTGCATTTTGGTCATTTTGATGTATTTCGGGTATTTGGGAACTTTTGGTGAATTTTGTGAAAAAATCATGATTTATAGACCAATGAAAGAGTGACACATGGCAATAATAGGTAGATAAAAAAATGGTTAGTTAGTTGTGACAAATGGTTTGAAAGTGTGAAGACACGTGAATGACATGCAAAGTATACATGAATATGATGTTTGAGTTAGGAATAATGCACTGTAAGTGTTCTTCTCTGTGAAGAAACACTTAGCATTCGAATAACAATTGTGAAGCTCTCGGTGTTTTTAATTCATTCTCATTGCTAGAATTCATAGCCAAATCAAGTAAGTTGTGTTTAAGTTTGGATTTTGGATGTTGTAAAGGATGTTTTGATGGTTGAAAATAAGTTCATGCATAAACTAAAAAAGTGGAGTAGTTTTGGCATTAATGCAGAGTTGTTGAAAAAATGTGTTAGAAACCTTGTTGTTGAACTGTGATTTTGATGATGACTTGTGTTAGAGATGAATACATGCATGAGAGGGTAAAGTATTAGAGTTCGGTGAAAGCATGTGTTAAATGGCTTAGATGAGGAATCAAATTTGTGAATGTGGGAAAAATGCAGAAGATTGGAATTTGCATATATGAGAATCAAAATTTGTTGTTTAAGTATGAGTCCGGACTTGTGAATTGTATGTGTATTGATGAGCTAAAAATTAGAGTTTTGTTTTGGGTATAGAAATGCATAATAGATGTTGTAGGAATGTCAAATATGGAAAGTTGAGAAGACGAGTCTTTTGTGAAAGTTTGCCGCGACCAACACTCTTTGGGCCGCCGTGGCCAACTCTTTTTAGTTCGTCACGGTCAACTCTTGAGTTCGTCGTGGCCATCCTTTGAAAAATCCAAAGAAATTTTCGTTTCTAGAAAAGTTCGCTGCGACCATCTTTTTGGCTCACCGTGGCGAAGTCTTGTCCTGCACAGTTCAAACATGTTTTGGTATTTTGACTATATCTTGCTCTATAGTTATCCAAATGGGATAATTTTTAATTTGGAGTAAACTAGAGCCATAGGGATATAAAGTTTCTGAGGAAATTGGGTTTTAATTATGTCTCTAAGCATTTCAAAATCTGGCTTGAAATTGAGTCTTGACTGAGGCTGTAATTCTACTTGAGACAGTAATCATATCCTTTTATTATTGAATAAACTATATTGATAAAGGCTGAATTAGACAAAGTTGTCTTCAAAAATGTTGTAGTTAATTCTCTTCTATTTCAATTGGTACTAAGTTTGTAATTTTTGGATATCTGAGCTAAAAGATATAAGTTGTACAATTAGAGGGTATGATCATGTACTAGCCAAAAATTTAAATATACACAGTCTGTGTGTTGGACCCCAATTTTTGAGTAAAAATAAGAAATATTCAAAAGTGGATGAGTTGGTTGAAATTGAGTTGAAAATCAAGAAATAAAGAAAGAAAGTGTAAAAAAATGAAATTTTGTGAAAAGTTTGACTTTTTGGCCTTTGAGGGTTGACTTTTGATTTAGGCAAAATTTGAGAAAATGATCTACATGAAACTTGTAGATTATGTTAATAGTTTTCTGTGGCCATAAAGTTTGCTATTTTTTGATGTCGGGATTGAGAGATATGATTTTCCGAAGATATGCTTTGTTTTGAAAATGCTATTAAGTATAGATTTGTGTGTTCTATATTTCGAGGCCACTCGTCGTATGGGTTTAGTCTGAATTGGTGTAAGTAGTCTTCGTGAAAGTTTTAGATGATGTTTTTATCTTTCCATTGATATAAAGTTTGCAATTTTTTGATATCGGGGCTAGGAGTTATGAGCGATTAAAAATTGAAAGTCGTTTAGGAAAAGCTGTTTTGGACAGAATCTTTGATTGAGTTTTTGACCTCTTTTGAGACCTAATTTGATTTTGAGTACTTCAGGGAAATTGTAGAGCTTCCTTTGATCTTTTTATTGACATTAAATTTTTCAAATTCCGAGTTCGGGATCAAGAGATATGGTTTTTGAAAAGTTCGGTTTTGAAGTTTCATTACTTTGTTTTTAATC
This sequence comes from Erythroxylum novogranatense, assembly GCA_029891385.1. NCBI lineage: Eukaryota > Viridiplantae > Streptophyta > Magnoliopsida > Malpighiales > Erythroxylaceae > Erythroxylum > Erythroxylum novogranatense. Next base: position 16,610 of record JAIWQS010000030.1, read on the forward strand.
CGATCCCTTTTGTAATCTTTTGCTTATAATTCCTTCGTCCGACATCCGATTGATTTGATTCTCAAAGCGTTGGATTCCTAAGACAATTAATTTCATTTTATGAAGAATTATGATTTTTAGGAGATTAAATGAAAAGAGATTGATTGAACCAAAGTAAGAGATTTGGTTATAGGTTATAAGTTTGATAATTTTCTGAACATGGTTCAGTATTTTGCGAAATTCGGGAGCTGTACAACTCCGATTGAGTTGATTCTTGAGGCCAAATAAAATTAAGATATAGGGCTAAAACTCTTGTAAAGGGATCTAAATTTAATTTCATCCCTAAGATTGTCAATTTTTGGAATTAAATTAGCATAATGTTCAGTCTCGGATTTTTCACAGGTCCGATAGTATTTCAGCTATAACTTCTTCGTTTCTGATCTGAATTGAGCGCGGTCTATGGCGTTGGATTCGTATGATTGAGAGGAACAATTTTTAAGAAGAAAGTTTGTCCAAATTATTTCGTTTTGCTTCTCAAATTCTGGACGCAAGGTATCAGATTTTTCAAATGAAGTGCAGGGACAAACTTGGAAATAGGCTTAAAAGGAGGGGCAACTTGTTCATTTCTCCCTCATTTAAAATGACATGGCAGAGAACACGTGGGGTTGATCTGAAACCCACGAAAACAAGGAAAAAAAAGAAAGGAAAGAAAAGATGAAGAAGAGAGAAGATCGAAGAAGAAGGAGAAAGGGACGGCCATGGAAGGAAAGAAGAAGAAGGATGAAGCAAGTCGATTTTTGGGGGGGTTTTCTAAGAGATTTTCGTTGCTTTTCAACGGGGAAGGAAGTAAGAAGAAGATAGTTACTTTAAAGCTTGAAAATGTCGAAAATGGTGGAGAAAATGGAAAGAGAGAGAAAGCTTTGAGTTTTGAATTTTTTTGAGAGATGTTGGTTGGTTTAGCTTTAGATTGTTATGAATTTAAGTTTTCTAAGGTTTATTGAAGAGATTAGGCTATGATTATGTTGATTTTATAAATTTGGGGTTTATGTCAAAGTTTGAAATTTGGAGATTTTTGGAATTGTTGCTTTAGATAGCTTGGATTAATGATGAATTTGAGATTTCTTAAGTTAATTTTGATGTATATGTTTTAGGTTATGTTTAATTTCAGATGGAAATTAATTAAGGTTTAGGCTTAATTTTGTGTTTGGGGATTTTGTGAATTATTGGTGTAGAATCATGGAAAATATTATGGATTGATGAAATATGAAATCAATTTTGAAGAAATTGTGATTTATGATATTGAATTGTGATAAATTGGTTTAGGCAAATTGTGGAATTTGGGGTTTTTAGGAATTTGTAATTTAGATAACTTGAAGATTTGGGGTATTGATGTTTTCTAAGCCCAATTTGAGGAATCATGTGGTTTATGATATTGAATTTTGGATGGATATGTTTAGGTAATTTTAGCGAAGAAGAACAACTGACGCTTTGGTCAAATTAATGATCGGGACGAGTTCCTAGCTTCATTTTGAGGTGGGTAGTATATTTATTTATTGAATTTTAAGCTAAGCATGTTTATTTGAAAATTTCAAGAAGCAAATTTCAAAAAATGTTTTGAGAAAGTTTTGAGAAATCTATTATTATGGATTTTCAGCCGAGAATTGATTGAATCGATTTTAACAATGTTTTGAGAAAGAAGAAATTTGTCAGATTTTTGACTGTGAAATTTTTAGAAATAAATGGCAAAAAGTTTTGCAAAAATGTTTTCGCTTATCGTTCAGTTTATAAATATACTATCCACGAGATTTGTGCTCACCCCCCTTTCATCCCCAATCTCCAGGTATTCGAGCGGGAGATCGGATGAAAGAATGCCAAGTTTGATTTTTACATCGTTCGCATTTTTGTGCAAATTGAGATTTTGATAGTGTAAATGGCTTGCTATGCCATTAAAGTGTGCTGTATATTTCATTTTGAGAATGTATTGAAAATTCTGAGCGTATGTATTTGAGTTAAGTTATGGAATTGGATTTATGTATGATCATGGATTTTGGATATGAATGGGGCTTGATTTATGAGTATGATTGTGAGAATTACTGAAGTGCTTAGTTGTAGGGTTGCGTTTGTTTCTGTTGGGAATTCCGGACAAGAGGTCCGATGATGGTTGTATGGTTGGATATGTGTTTTAGAAGTGTATTTTTGCCTTTGCAGAAATTTTTAGGCTGTCAAAATACAGCCGTTATGCTGCCCGATTTTCGGTAAAAATCGGGTTAAGATAAAAATAAGAATAAGAAGTTAGTTTGTTAAAGATGAGTTTTTAGTGAAGAAGATGAAATTTTTGGGATTTGTGTGATTGGTTAAGAAAAATAATATGAATCAAAATGTTGTTTGAGAATTAAGTGAATTGAAATTTGTGCGAGGATGAGTTTCCAAAAAGGAAATTGTATGGATTGGTTATGTTTTGAATGAGTTTGAATAAAGAAAACAGAAATGTATGAAAAAAAATACCGGATTAAGAAATGTCTTAGGGTTTCCAGCGCGATCGTCGTTTTTCTTCAATAATTGTTCTCGGATGTCGGATATGATTCAGCTCAGTTACTTTGATTGTAAGATCGGCTTCGTTTGTTAAATATCATTTCTGCTTCGCTTCGTTTTGCTTCGGCACTTTTGTATTTTCGATTTCGCATCATATTTATTTCGCCTTTGATTGTAACCGTTTCAATTCGATTCTTTCGATTCTGTATTCGATTTGCTTCCGCTTTCGCTTTGTTTGTCGTTATCGAATTCAATATATCCAATTTGAATTCGCTTTCGCTTCCTTCGTTCTTCGTTTTCGGTTGGGATCCAGTTCCCAGATCAGGTCCCAACACTGTGGTATTATGAGCATAACTCATAAAATACTAAATCAAATTGGATGCTCTTAGAGTCATTAGAAACTTAAGACATTAGAGAACAACTTTATAAAAGGGAGTGTTGTCTAATTTTGTCATTTACTTTATCAGATTAATTATGCAAAGTTGATTAGAAATCATGTGGGTAGAAAATCTGAACTGGTCAATTAGGTTATGAAATTGTTTTCACATTGTTTTATTTTGCTTCAAATTATAAGTACAAATGAGATTAATGAGGACTTTGATATCTGAATGATTTGATAAGAAGCATAGAATTGTCATTGAGCATGCATTGTGCATATTTTATATAAGTACATGTGTATAAAGGAATATTTATACATTTGTGCAAAAATGTGATATATTGTAAATGTGTTGTGTATGATTTAGAGGAGCATATTACACGCCAGTCAGACATTGTCGGACTATCCAGGCAATAACTTATTGGAGCGTACCGTGAGTCAACCTAGATGAATTTCCTAGGATTGATTTAATTTGATTTATTAAGCTTCCAATTATTGAACTGTTGATATTGTTTCTGAATTCCATATTAGAAGTGTTATGATTTGTTTGATAATTCTGGTTGTATTATGCTATGCAAATTCTCAACAAAAGTTGAATGTCGGACTTAGGTCCGATGATTATGAAATTTTGACTATTTTTTATACATGATTGTGATATATGGTAAATTTTGAATTGATGCATTTCATAAAATGCATACTCAGATAAAGACGTTGTGATCGGAGTGGCCAGTATCAAGCATTTACACGTAGAGCTTTGCTCCGTTATATATGATTTGGCACGTAGAGCTATGCTCCGTGATATATGTTTCTAATTGAGCCCAGTGGGCCAGTATTTGTATATGTGATAGACACTCGGTCACAACATTAATAACGAATGTGAAGTCTCATATGCATCGGTATGTGTTTATATATGATATGATTTGCATTGATTAAAGGATGTGCCATGACAGGGTGAGTATTTGAAATATTCATATTTTGTATGAATAATTGTGAAATATATGATTTGTGTATGTGAATCCGGTGCAATCATCAATGATGGTTCACTCATTAAGTTCGTAAAACTCATAAAAATTGCTACGTGATTTTTCAGGTATGAGACAGGAGACTTAGTGTTTATTCTGGATTAGAAGAACGTTTTAGACTAAGTTATGACTCAGAGGTCTGTTAGCTGACGTTAGAGAGTTATAGCTTTTATTTTGTAGTTTTTGCTAGAACCTGTATGAGGTTTTGTAAATATTCATCTAATGGAAACAATTAGACTTTGTGAATAAATGCAATGAATGGTTTAAAAATTTGATGACCTCTGATTATGATGACTTTTGATTATGTTAGATAATGTCATGTGTAAGTTGGATTTGTTTGTGCTCTAACATGCCATGATCATAGGATATGTACTTGAATATTCTTGAATGTTTGGTTATGTACCTTGTGGTAGTGGGATGTTGCATTTTTGATATCAAAGCATGATTTGGCATCATAGGGGCACAATATGATTCATAGTGAGCGATTTCGAAAAGTGATCACAATTTTTGATGGTTATAAGTCACCTTCAATAGGAGATCCAATTGGTGAGTCAACTGACATGGAGTCTGTAGGAGTCAATGTAGAGTCTCCTATACCTGAGTTTGTTCAGATACTGTTGGAACCTGATCTTTTAGTGAAATTTAGAAATATTGAAATGAGTATTTTTGTATATGTATTGTGTTATAGATGTAATTGTGCTTTAAGAAAATTGATGAGAAAAGAATTGAATGGTTTTGATGACTTTGATACTTGAGTAGATTTGTATGGATTATGAAAGTTAAAGTGAATGAGTTAATTGAAATGGAAGTTGAAAATCAAGAAATAAAGAGTGAAAATGTGAGAATTTGTTGAATTATGAAAGTTTGACTTTTTGGAGATGAAGAGTTGACTTTTTGGGCTGAAACTTTGTAAATTTTTCTGGGATGATTTAGGCAGAATTTGATAAAATGATCTTCATGAAACTTGTAGTTTCTGTTGAGAGCTTTCTATCGCCTTAAAGTATGACATTTTTTGATGTCGGGATTGAAAGTTATGACCATTCGAATTTAAGTATATTTTGCTTTGTTTTAGGAAAATGCTCCTAAGTGTAGGATTATGTATGCTGTGTTTTGAAACGATTTCTGGACTGATATGTTTTGAATTGAGTAAGTGATCTACATGAAAGTTAAAGAGAATTTGCATAGCTTTACAATGATGTATAATATGCAATTTTTGGATGTGGGAATTGAAAGAAGTGAATGTGTGAAGTTTGGATATTGTTTAGGTAGTTTTTAACAGGGCATAAACTTTAACTGAAAAATTGACTTATCTAGAGGTTGAAATTTGTTGGACACCAATTTTTGAGTAAAATTTAGAAATATTAAGTGAAAGTAAATGAGTGATTTTATATATGTATTGTGAAATAAAAGTAATTATGCTTTGAGGAAATTCATAAGAAAAGAATGATTTTGATTTTGATACCTTCGAGTTTTGAGTAGATTGGTATGGTTTATGAAATTAAAGTGGATGAGTTGATTGAAATGAAGTTAAATATCAAGAATTAAAAAGAAAAAGTGTGACAAGTTGAAGAATTTATAAAGTTTGACTTTTTGACCATTGAGAGTTGACTTTTGATTTAGTCAAAATGTGAGAAAATGTTCTACATGAAACTTGTAGGTTATGTTGAGAGCTTTCTGTAGCCATAAAGTTTGCAATTTTTTGATATCAGGAGTGAAAGTTATGATCAATCAAAGTTTAGGTGTGTTATCGGTTGACTTATGTTATGGCTAAACCTTTGACTGAGAAATTGACCTAGTTAGTGGTTGAATTTGTTTCTGAGTTCTTCATGATAGATTTATATAATGTTTTGATCTTTATTTTGATATAAAGTATGGAATTTTTCGATCAAGGAATAATAAGTTATGATTTTTACAAGTTTCTGTTATGATTTTAGCATGATTATTAGAGGTCAGAACTTTTGATGGGAAAATTGACTGCCTTAGAGGTCAATTTGACTTTTATGTCCTTCATGAAAGTTGTAGGTGACTTTTTGATCTTCGCAGTGATATAAAATATGAGGTGGAATTCGGAGTTGAAAGATACAAATTTCCAAAGTTGAGTCTTGGTTTAAGGATTTATTAATGTGGCCAAATCTTTGATTAGAAATTTGATCACTTTAGAGATGAATTTGATTTTTTTGTTCTATATAGAAGTTGTAGAGCTTTCTTCAAGCTTTCCATAGAGACCAAATTTGTCAAATTTGGAATTCGAAATCAAGAGCTACGATTTTTGAAAAAAATTCGGATATATATATATATATAATCATATATATATATTTTTTGAAAAAAACATCGAAGCTCTCTCGCTAGGGCGATACGTTGCGCTAGGGAGGAGGGTCCAAAATTGTTATTAATTTTTATTTTTATTTTTTATTTTTTATTTTTTTAATTATTTAATTATTATTTCCAGATTATAGGAAATATGACCCCTCTTCAATATTTCGCTCATATCTTTTCCGTCCGATATCCGATTGACTTGATTTTCAAAGCTTTGGATTCCTAAGACAATGAATTTCATTTGTACGGGAAATTTGTGAATTTTTTAGATTAAATTAAGGATGATTAATTTAATCAAAGTGAGTGGAGTAATTTTTTAAACATGGTTCGGTATTTTGAGAAATTCGGGACCTGTAGAGATCCGATTGAAGTGATTCTTAAGGCAAAATAAAATTAAGACATGGGGCTACAAGTCATATGAAGAAAGTGAATTTCAATTTTGCCCCTAAGACTTTCAATTTCTGAATTGAAGTTCGGATTAGTGTGTAGTTTTGGATTAAGAATATCTAAAAGTATTTTGAGCATAACTTTTTCTCTGGTAATCTAAATGATGTGATTCTTATTTTGAATTAAACTAGAAAAATAGGGCTACAATTGTTATGAAGACATCGAGTTTCAATTTTGTGATTAAGAATGTAAATTTCTGGATGTAAATAACGTGCTGGAAAGTGTGTTAGAACATGAACATATCTGAAATGTTTTGAGCATAACTTTTGATGTAGTGCTCCGAATTGGATGATTTTTATGGAATTATGAAACTAAGACATAGGGGAACATTTCTCTAGAAGGAAGTTTTGACAAATTCCTTCAAATTGATAGTGTGAATCAGATCCGAAAATAAGCATGAATTAAAGTAAAATTCAAGGGCATTTGTGGAACATCACTTAAGGATTTAAGACTTTAGGCTTATGAATAAGGTCAATTTGGTCTTTTATCATTTTTAAATGATTTGGCACTATAAAAGGAAGATGATTGTCGTTTTTGAGAGGAAGGAGCCGAAATTAAAGAACAAAAGAAGAGGAATAAAAGGAGAGAAGAAGGGAGAAGAGTCGGCCATGGAGAAAGAAGTGGGAGAAAGCAAATTTTTGAATTTTTGGGGGCTTTTAGCATGAGTTTTGAGTGGATTTTCAAGAGGAAAAAGATGGAAAATGAAGAAAACCTACTTTGGGAACTAAGAAATCCGAAATTCGGAAGAGAATGAGGTAAGAGAAAATTTTGAACTTTGAGATTTTCTTGAGTTTTTGATTGCTTTAACATGATAATGATATGGGTTTGTTAATTCCATGATCAATTTTGGGAGATTTCATGAGGAATTGATTTAATTTTAGATTTATGTGAGTTAGGGATTATGCCTAAATTGTGATTTGGGGATTTTGTAAATTATTGGTTTAGAATCATAGATAATAGTGTGAGTTTGTGGAATATGATATCAAATTTGAAAATTATGGGATTTATGATATTGAATTTGTGTAAATTGGTTTAGGCCAATTTTAGAAATTGTGGATTTTGGAAATTGGTGATTTAAATAGCTTGAATATGTGAGGAATTGATGTTTCCTAAGCTCAATTTAAGTAATTATGATTTTTATGATATTGAATTTAAGTGAATCGGTTTAGGTCAATTTTGAAATTTGGAGATTTTCAAAATTGATGATTTAGATAGCTCGATTATATGTGGAATAAGTATTTTCTAAGTTCAATTTTAAGGATTAAGTGATTTATGATGTTGGATTTCGTTAAATTGGTTTAGGACAATTTCAATTGGAAGAAAGAAAGAAGAATTTATCAAATTGGAGCTTGGAACAAGTTTCTAGCATGGAATTGAGGTGGGTAGCATATTTATATTTTGATTTTTAAGCCATATTTGACTTTTCGAAAATTCAAGAAAGTGAAAGAAAAGATTTTCGTATTTTATTCGTTTCCGAATGATTTTTGAAAAATTATTACAAGTTTAAATTCATTGTTTTAAATGATTCGATAAATTGATAGAAATTTCTGAAAATTCATATGTTATGAGTGCATTGATAAATTATGCAAATTGTTGAATTTATGGAATTGCTTAACTTGATTGATTGAATTGATTGAATTGTATGAATTATGTGTAACTGTGAATGTATTTAGCATGACACGCATGAAAATCAAGTTTCGATTTATGCCTTGAGCAATCCAAGGTTTCAGATTTGAATTATGTGTTAAGTGGGTTCGGTTAGGTCCTTTCGTGAGTCAACAGACCGCCTCTATTTGTTTATAGCCTTCTCCTACGCCCGCTTAGTGGCATGGAGTCCGATTGGTGAGGTCCTTCGTGAGTCAGTCTCTGTCTCTATTTGTTTATAGCCTTCTCGGCTGCCGCTAGTGGCATGGAGCTCCGATTTCGGACTCCTTCATTCACTACAGTGACAGACCACTATGCGGAATGTGCAGACGCTCGCTTTGACCGAACCAAACCATTTTGATATGTTATGTGTTTTTAATTTGTTTCTGTGCACTGCATTTTTATGTGCTACATTCATGTTTCGAAATTTCTAGTGATTTGTGAAGTTTGAGAAATGAGAAATTGAAGTTTCAACTGAGAAATTTTTGTGAAGTAAATGGACTTTTCAACTGTGAAATGTCTTGAACTTGGTTATGATTATTTGGAAAATTGAGAAATTTTAAGAAATAATTTCTGCTTATTTTTCAATTTATAAATGTGTTATCCACTGAGCCGTCGAGCTCACCCCCCTTTCATCCCCATCTCCAGGTTTTGAGCAGGAGATCGGATGAAAGAATGTCAAGAAGTTTGGTCCGATTTTGTATCGTTTGGATTTTTGTGTGGATTGGGTTTTGGTATTAATTCTGTATATGGCTTGAATTGCCATGTGTGTATATGATTATGTATGTAATTGAGCGTGAAGGATATGAATTCGAGATTTAAGTTATGATTTGCACATGATTGTAATTGGTTAAGCTTGTGGATTTTGACTTATGAGATTGTTTATGGAATTAAGATATGATTGTTAATTTGGTTATGGATATGATGAATTATAAAATTGTATTTATAAAAGAGTGTGATGTTTTGAAATTATGAAGATTGTGGATTTGAGATAAGATATCAATGTTTAAGTGCTTAGAAATAGGTTTGTGTTTGTTTATGCTGAAATCCCGGACAGAGGGTCCGGTGGATTTTGATCATTGTATGATTAATTGGATATTATAGAAGTGTGATTTCGATACTTTGCATGTTTGGGTTAGAATAAATGCAGCCATTATGTTGCCGAAATTTTGATAAAATCTGGGATAAAAATGTAATTTGGGGATTTGTATGGATTTATAAGAATATGATCAAGTATTGAATTTTTTTATGAGTATACAAGCATATGATTAAGTATTGAAATTTGTATATGGATGCTTTTGTATGTGATGGAATAAAGTGAATAAGAATGAAAAAAGAGAAGGAATAAGGAAAAAGAAAAGAAAAAAAATTTATACCGGATTTTCGTATTGGATTAGTTTTAGGTTACCAACGCGATTGTGTTTCTCTGATCTTTGTTCTCGGATGTCGGATCCGCTTTGTTAAGTTTTTGTTCCGCTTTCGTATATTCGATTTGTTTTGATGCGATATCTTTCCGTTTCGATTATTCCATTTGCTTCCGCTTTCACTTTATTCTGTTTCCGTATTTTGTGATTCGATTACGCTTCGTTTTTTCGTTTCGCGTTATCGAATGTTTTGATTTTCGATTCGAAATTTCGATGCGAAATTTCCGTTTCCATTCACTTTCGTTTCCTTCGCTTTTCGTTTTCCGGTTGGGATCTAGTCTTCAGATCGGGTCGTAACAGATATGGTATCAGAGCCCAGTATTAGGTTCTTAACTGGGCACATATGATTGATAAGAGTTTGTGATAAAATGGAATTAGTGGAAATGTGCTTTTGAGGTGAATGACCCATCATGAATTGGTATTGTAAGAATGTGTTGACGAAGATGTCAACATATGATTTGATTTCAGAAATGTGTTAAGAATAGTGCGATTGAAATTTCTTGATGATGGTAGAAATTGAGTTTGATTATGCACTTGTGAGAATGTGATAAGGAAAGTGTTCATAAAATTGAGATTTAAAATTCATGATAAATTAGGCTGAATGAATTTTGATACTGAGGAATATTGGAAAGATGAGTTTGATGATAGGAAAATATTATATGGGTGGTATGTGATTCAAGAATTCAGAAATATGTGTGATAAGGAAAAAGTGTTCATGATGATCTTCGTTTAGAAAGAAATTTTATGTAAGGATGAGTTACTCAGTGTTTCATCACATATGAATTTCGAGGATGAAATTCTTTTAAGAGGGGAAGAAATGTTGGACCCTGATTTTTGAGTGAAATTTAGAAATATTAAGTGAAAGTAAATGAATGGTTTTATATATGTATTGTGAAATAAAAGTAATTATGCTTTGAGGAAATTCATAAAAAAAATGATTTTGATTTTGATACCTTCAGGTTTTGAGTAGATTGGTATGATTTATGAACTTAAAGTGGATGAGTTGATTGAAATGAAGTTAAATAGCAAGAATTAAAAAGAAAAAGTGTGACAAGTTGAAGAATTTAGAAAGTTTGAATTTTTGACAATTGAGAGTTGACTTTTGATTTGGTCAAAATATGAGAAAATGTTCTAGATAAAACTTGTAGGTTATGTTGAGAACTTTCTGTAGCCATAAAGTTTGCAATTTTTCGATATCGGGAGTGAAAGTTATGATCAGTCAAAGTTTATGTATGTTATCGGTTGACTTATATTATGGCTAAACCTTTGACTGGGAAATTGACCTAGTTAGTGGTTGAATTTACTTCTAAGTTCTTCACGAAAGATTTAGATAATGTTTCGATCTTTATTTTGATATAAAGTATGGAATTTTTCGATCAAGGAATAATAAGTTATGATTTTTACAAGTTTCTGTTATGATTTTAGAATGATTATTAGAATCAGAACTTTTGATGGGAAAATTGATTGCCTTAGAGGTCAAATTGACTTTTATGTCCTGCATGAAAGTTGTAGGTGACTTTTTGATCTTCGCAGTGATATAAAATATGAGGTGATCGGAATTCGGAGTTGAAAGATACAAATTTCCAAAGTTGAGTCTTGGTTTAAGGATTTATTAATGTGGCCAAATCTTTGATTAGAAATTTGATCACTTTAGAGATGAATTTGATTTTTGAGTTCTATATGGAAGTTGTAGAGCTTCCTTCAAGCTTTCCATAGAGACCAAATTTGTCAAATTTAGAATTCGGAATCAAGAGCTACGATTTTGAAAAAATTTGGATATATATATATATATATATATAATCATATATATATATGTATATATATATATATATATATATATATGTATATATATATATATATATATATATATACATATAATCATATATATATGTACATATATATATATATATATATATATATATATATATATATATATATATATATACATATAATATATATATATATATATATATATATATATATATATATAAATATATAATCATATATATATATATATATATATATATATATATATATTGAAAAAAACATCATAAGTTTTCTCGGTAGGGCGATACGTCGCCCTAGGGAGGAGGGTCCAAAATTGTTATTAATTTTTACTTTTATTTTTATTTTTTATTTTTTTAATTATTTAATTATTATTTCCAAATTATAGGAAATATGACCCCTCTTCAATCTTTCGTTCATATCTTTTCCGTCCGACATCCGATTAACTTGATTTTTGAAGAGTTGGATTCCTAAGACAATGAATTTCATTTATACGGGAAATTTGTGAATTTTTTAGATTAAATTAAGGATGATTAATTTAATCAAAGTGAGTGGACTAATTTTCTGAACATAGTTTGATATTTTGAGAAATTCGGGATCTGTAGAGATCCGATTGAAGTGATTCTTGAGGCAAAATAAAATTCAGAAATGGGGCTACAAGTCATATCAAGAAAGTGAATTTCAATTTTGCCCCTAAGACTTTCAATTTCTGAATTGAATTTCGAATTAGTGTGCAGTTTTGGATTAAGAACATCTGAAAGTATTTTGAGCATAACTTTTTCTCTGGTAATCGAAATTATATGATTCTTATTTTGAATTAAACTAGAGAAATATGGATACAATTGTTATTAAGATATCGAGTTTCAATTTTGTGATTAAGAATGTCAATTTCTGGATGTAAATAATGTGCTGGAAAATGTGTTAGAACATGAACATATCTGAAATGTTTTGAGCATAACTTTTGATGTAGTGCTTCGAATTGGATGATTTTTATGGCATTAAGAAATTAAGGCATAGAGGAACAGTTCTCTAGAAGGAAGTTTTGACAAATTCCTTCAAATTGATAGTGCGAATCAAATCCGAAAGTAAGCATGAATTAAAGTAAAATTCAAGGGCATTTGTGGAACATCACTTAAGGATTTAAGACTTTAGGCTTATGAATAAGATCAATTTGGTCTTTTATCATTTTTAAATGATTTGGCAATATAAAAGGAAGATGATTGTCGTTTTTGAGAGGAAGGAGCCGAAATTAAAGAACAAAAGAAGATGAATAAAAGGAGAGAAGAAGGGAGAAGAGTCGGCCATGGAGAAAGAAGTGGGAGAAAGCAAAATTTTGAATTTTTGGGGGCTTTTAGCATGAGTTTTGAGTGGATTTTCAAGAGGAAAAGATGGAAAATGAAGAAAGCCTACTTTGGGAACTAAGAAATCTGAAATTTGGAAGAGAATGAGGTAAGAGAAAATTTTGAACTTTGAGATTTTCTTGAGTTTTTGGTTGCTTTAGCATGATAATGATATGAGTTTGTTAATTCCATGATCAATTTTGGGAGATTTCATGAGGAATTGATTTAATTTTGGATTTATGTGATTTAGGGATTATGCTTAAATTGTGATTTGGGGATTTTGTGAATTATTGGTTTAGAATCATAGATAATAGTGTGGGTTTGTGGAATATGATATCAATTTTGAAAATTATGGGATTTATGATATTGAATTTGTGTAAATTGGTTTAGGCTAATTTTGGAAATTGTGGATTTTGGAAATTGGTGATTTAAATAGCTGGAATATGTGAGGAATTGATGTTTCCTAAGCTCAATTTAAGTAATTATGATTTTTATGATATTGAATTTAAGTGAATCGGTTTAGGTCAATTTTGGAATTTGGAGATTTTCAAAATTGATGATTTAGATAGCTCGATTATATGTGGAATAAGTATTTTCTAAGTTCAATATTAAGGATTAAGTGATTTATGATGTTAAATTTGGTTAAATTGGTTTAGGAGAATTTCAATTGGACGAAAGAAAGAAGAATTTATCAAATTGGAGCTTGGAACAAGTTTATGGCATGGAATTGAGGTAGGTAGCATATTTATATTTTGATTTGTAAGTCATATATGACTTTTCGAAAATTCAAAAAAGTGAAAGAAAAGATTTTCGTATTTTATTCGTTTCCGAATGATTTTTGGAAAATTATTACAAGTTTAAATTCATTGTTTTAAATGATTCGATAAATCGATAGAAATTTCTGAAAATTCATATGTTATGAGTGCATTGATAAATTATGCAAATTGTTGAATTTATGGAATTGCTTAACTTGATGGATTAAATTGTATGAATTATGTGGAACTGTGAATGTATTTAGTATGACACGATGAAAATCAAGTTTTCGATTTGGCCTTCGGCAATCCAAAGTTTCAGTTTTGAATTATGTGTTAAGTGGGTTCGTTAGGTCCTTCGTGAGTCGCTGCACTGCCTCTATTTGCTTATAGCCTTCTCCGATCGCCCGCTAGTGGCATGGAGCTCCGATTTCGCAGACTCTGCTCACTTCCGCATGTGACCGCTATCTTGAATGTGCAAGACGCTCGCTTCGACCGAACCAAACCATTTTGATATGTTATGTATTTTTAATTTGTTTCTATGCGCTGCATTTTTATGTGCTGCATTCATGTTTCGAAATTTCTTGTGATTTGTGAAGTTTGAGAAATGAGAAATTAAAGTTTTAACCGAGAAATTTTTGTGAAGCAAATGGACTTTTCAACTGTGAAATGTCTTGAACTTGGTTATGATTATTTGGAAAATTGAGAAATTTTAAGAAATCATTTCTGCTTATTTTTCAATTTATAAATGTGTTATCCATTGAGCCATCGAGCTCACCCCCCTTTCATCCCAATCTCCGTGTTTTTGAGGTGAGATCGGATGAAAAAATGTCAAAACGTTTGGTCCGATTTTGTATCGTTTGGATTTTTGTGTGGATTGGGTTTTGGTATTAATTCTGTATATGGCTTGAATTGCCATGTGTGTATATGATTATGTATGTAATTGGTCATGAAGGATATGAATTCAGGATTTGAGTTATGATTTGCACATGATTGTAATTGGTTAAGCTTGTGGATTTTGACTTATGAGATTGTTTATGGAATTAAGATATGATTGTTAATTTGGCTACGGATATGATGATGATGTTTTGAAATTTTGAAGATTGTGGATTTGAGATAAGATATCAATGTTTAAGTGCTTAGAAATAGGTTTGCGTTTGTTTATGCTGAAATCCCGGACGGAGGGTCCGATGGATTTTGATCATTGTATGATTAATTGGAGATTATAGAAGTGTGATTTCGATACTTCGCAGGTTTGGATTAGTTTTAGGTTACCAACGCGATTGTGTTTCTCTGATCTTTGTTCTCGCATGTCGGATTCGCTTTGTTAAGTTTTTGTTCCGCTTTCGTATATTCGATTTGTTTTGATGCGATATCTTTCCGTTTCGATTATTCCATTTGCTTCCGCTTTCACTTTATTCTGTTTCCTTATTTTGTGATTCGATTCCGCTTCGTTTTTCGTTTCGCATTATCGAATGCTTTGATTTTCGATTCGAAATTTCGATGCAAAATTTCCGTTTCTATTCTCTTTCGTTTCCTTCGCTTTTCGTTTTCTGGTTGGGATCTGGTCTCCGGATCGAGTCCCAACAAAATTGCATTTAAGTTTTTCATGAAAGTTTTAGATTATGTTTTGATCTTTCCATTGAGGTAAAGTATGGGAATTTTGGGCTATCAAATAGGAAGTTATGATTTTTACAAGTTGTTACTGTTTGGAAAGAGTATTAGTGGACAGGAATTTTGAAGTGATTTTTGACTCCCTTAGAGGCCAAATTGATTTTTTTGTCCTTCATGAAAGTTCTAGGTTGCGTTTTGATCTTTGCATTGATATAAAATATGACATTTTTGGACTTTGGAGTTGAAAGATAGAAAATTTTCAAAGTTGAGTTATTGTTTAGGGAGATATTATTTGGAAAGAAAGTTTGAGTGGGATTTTGATACCTTTAGAGACGGATTTGACTTTTGAATTCTTCATGGAAGTTGTACGCCTTGCCGCGTTTTTCTTTGATACCAAGTTTGTAAATTTTGGACTATTGAGTCAAAAGATATGATTTTTGAAAAATTCAGTATATATATATATATTAGTGGAAAAAAATAGTTAAAACGAAAACAGGAGAGGGATTGACCTCGCCCTCTCGAGGGCGAGCGTCAAACTCGTCCTCGCGAGGGCGACCGCGCGCTCGCCCCAATGCGACGCCGTTTGATTCTTCTTCTGATTTTGTGTTACTTTTCCTTCGTAATTCGACCCTTATTCAATCTTTTGCTTATATCTTTTCCGTCCGACATCCGATTGACGTGATTTTTAAAGCGTTGGATTCCTACGACAATTATCTACATCATCATGGAAAATTTATGATTTTTGAGATTAATTTGAGGATGATGGATTTAATCAAAATGAGTTGGGAAATTTTCTGAACATGGTTCAGTCTTATGAGCAATTCTTGATCCGTGGAGATCCGATTGATCTGATTCTTGTTGAAAACTAAAATATAGACATGAGGCTACAAGTCATATAAAGGAATTGAATTTCAATTTAGCCCCTAAGACTTTCAATTTCTGAATTGAAGTCGGGTTTAATGTTCAGTCTTGGATTAATAAGAGCTGAAAGTATTTTGGCCATAACTTTTGCTTTAGTCATCCAAACGAGGTGATTCTTGATTTGGATTAAACTAGCAAAATAGGGCTACAAATGTTCTGAAGGACTAGAGTTTCAATTTAGTCATTAAGAATGTCAATTTTCGGATGGAATTAAATCGCTGGAAATTGTCTTAGCGTAAGCATAGTCCGAAATTTTTAGAGTATAACTTTTGGAGTAGTGCACCAAATTTAATGATTTTAGTGGCGTTATGAAATTGAGACAATGAGAAACATTTCTATAGAAGGAAGTTTTACCAAATTCCTTCAATTTGATGATTTGAAAAATATCCTAAGTTAAGCATGATTTGATGAATTTTGAGACTTTATTATATTTATGATTTTGAGGACTTAATTAGTATGTTAATGTGATTAATTAGCATGTTAAATTGAGTAAGAGCATATGGGATATATTGAGTTGATTAAATTAAATTAAAGTGTTAGAAATTAAAGTGTAAAGAAGGCATGAAGGGCAAAATTGGAAGGTTACTTAAGCTTTTAAGTTTCTAGGCTTTTAAGGAAGGACATTATGGTCTTTTTACATTCATTAAAGGCAAGAATTAAGGGGCTGTCATTTTTAAGAAGGAGGAGCCCAAAACTTTAAGAGAAGAACAAAAGTAAAGGAGAAAGAAGAGAGAAGAGGAAGGAGATTTCATATGGGAGAAGAAGAAAGAAGAAAGGAAAGTCTAGGGTTTCGATTTTATTGGGTTTCAAGGAGAATTTTAAAAGGATTCAAGAGAAAAAAGGTGGAAGAGCATGAGAGCTTCCTATGGAGCTAAGAAATTCCGAAAATGGTGAAGATTAAGGTAAGATTGAGATTTTGATTTGTTAATTTTTGAAAGGTTTTGGTTCATATGGCTTAAGCTTGGTATGGGTTTGTGATTTCTAAGCTAAATTTTGGTGATTATGCGTTATGTGATGTTGAATTTTGGATGGTTATGAATTAGGGATTTTTGTCTTGGATTAGGAAATTGAAGTGAGGCTTTGGAGAAATTGATGCTTAGGACAAGTTTCAAGCATGGAATTGAGGTGGGTACCTGTTGGACCCTAATCTTTGAGTGAAAATTTGAATTATGAAAATGAAATTTAAGGAGTGCTTGTGATGTCTCAGAGAAGAGATGACTTAAAATTTAAAGAATATTGAGAAGAAAAGAAATGATCTGATTTTGATATCTTTGGGGTTTTGAGTGAATTGGTGTGGTTTATGAAATTAAGTGGATGAGTTGATTGACATTAAGTTGAAAATCAAGAAATAAAGAGAGAAAGTGTGAGAAGATGAAAAATTGTAAAAAGGTTGACTTTTTGACCTTTAAGAGTTGACTTTTGATTTAGGCTTAATTTGATAAAATGATCTTCTGAAAACTTGTAGATTATGTTAAGAGCTTTCTGTAGACATAAAGTTTGCAATTTTCGATATCGGGAGTGAAAGTTATGATCAACAAAGTTTATGTTTGATAGGTTTGACTTTTATTATGGTTGAACTTTGACTGAGAAATTAACCTAATTAGAGGTTAAATTGAGCTTTGATGTTCCTCATAAAATTTGAAGAATTTGTTTTGATCTTTATTTCGATATAAAATATGCAATTTTTCGATCTCTAATAATAAGTTATGATTTTATAAGTTTATATTGTGGTTTTAGCATGATTATTAGAGGATAGTATCTTTGACCGGAAAATGAACTCCCGTAGGAGTCAAATTGATTTTTATGTCCTTCATGGAAGATGTAGAGCTTCCTTCAAGCTTTCTATAGAGACTAAGTTTGTCAAAATTGGAGTTCGGGATTAAGAGTTATGAATTTTGAAAGTTTTGGATTTCTTATGTGAAAAAAGAAAAAAAAAGAAAATGTATCACCCCGTTGTTAGGGCGACGCGTCACCAGGGTGACGGCGAAGGCTTGCTCGCGTCTCCAGGGCTTACGCGTCACCGTGGTGGCCTCGCCTAATACGACTGCTTTGCTCCTTTAGTGTTCTTGCTTCCTCCTCCGATTCGACCTTTGTTCACTATTTTCTCATATCTTTCCGTCCGACATCCGATTGAGTTGATTCTTATGGCGTTGGATTCCTAAGAGAATTCCCTACATCCTCATGGGAAATTTGTGAATTTTTGAGATTTAATTAATGGTGATTAATTTAATTAAAGTGAGTCGAGAAATGTTCCGAACATAGTTCAGTATTTTGTGAAATTCGGGATCTGTAGAGATCCGATTGAAGCGATTCTTGAGGCGAAATAAATATAAGACAAGGGGCTACAAATAATATGAAGACATGAAATGTCAATTTTGCCCCTAAGACTTTTAATTTCTGAATTTAAGTTCGGATTAGGGTGTAAATTTTGGATTAGGAACACCTGAGAGTATTTTAAGCATAACTTTTGATCTGGGAATCAAAATGAGGTGATTCTTGTTTTTAATTAAACTAGAGACATAAGGCTACAATTGTTATGAAGACATTGAGTTTCAATTCTGGGATTAAGAATGCGAAATTTTAGACGGAAATAATCGTACATGGAAAATGTGTTAGAATATGGATATACCCGAACTGTTTTGAGCATAACTTTTGATGTAGTAATCGGAATTGAGCGAGGTCAGTGGCGTTGGATTTGTATGATTAAGAGGAAAATTTCTATAGAAGGAAGTTTTAACAAATTCCTTCAACTCAATAGTGCGAATCAAACCCGCATGTGAGAATAGCATAAAGTAAAGTCAAGGGCATTTTGGTCTTTTAATTAAATTTTAATGACATGGCACCATTTTAAGATGTGTAGCCGTATGGGAAAGGTCTGGAAATTTTTAAAGAAGAGAGAAATCGATTATTCTAGAGAAAAGAAGAAGAAATGAGAGAGAAAGTGAAGAAGAAAGTTTCGTATATGGAGCAAAACGATGGAAACTTAGAGATTTTTGAATTTCTAAGACTTCAAGCTTATTTTTGGAGTAGATTCAAGGGAAAAGGAAGGCATAAGGTGAGAGCTTGCCTTCATACCCAAGAAATTTCGAAATTTGAAGGAGAAAGAGGTAAGAGAAAATTTTCAACTTTGAGATTTTGTTGAATTTTTGATTGAGAAACATGGAAATGATATGGGTAGGTGATATATAAAGTCAATTTTGATGATTGTTAAGGATTAAGGGTTTAATTTTAGTTGGAAATTAATTTGGGGTTTATGCCTAATTTTGTGATTTGGAATTCTTGAAAATTAGTAGCTTAGAATTATAGGAAATATGATGAATTGGTGATATATGAAAGCAATTTTGAAGAATTTGTGAATTATGATATTGAATTTAGATAAATTGGTTTAGGCCAATTTTAAAATTGGGATTTTCAAAATTGGAGATTGAAATAGCTTGGATTTATATGGAATTGGTGTTTTCTAAGTTTAATTTGAGTAAGTAAGTGATTTATGAGATTGAATTTGAGTGAATTGGTTTAGGTCAAACTGTGAAATTGAGGATTTTAGAAATTCGGTTTTAGAAAGCTTGAAAATATGGTGCTTATGAATTTCCTATAGTTAAGTTTGAGAATTATGCAAATTATGATGATGAATTTGGATATTTATGGCTTAGGAATTTTAAGTTAAAGAAAGAAGGAGGAATTTGGAGAATCGACGATTTGGACAAGCTTCCGCATTAATTCGAGGTGGGTAGTATATTTATTTATTGAATTATAATCTAAATGTGAATTTTTGAAAATTAAAGAAAGCAAAATTTGATTTTTGATAAATTATTATTGATAAAATGTTTAAAAGGATGTAAATGTTTGAAATTATGATTTCAAAGGAGTAAAATGAGTTTTAGAAAATGCAAGACTTATGAATTTCATGGTTTTCAAATTATGTGATTTATGATTTGAATGATTTAAAGAATTAGTGCATATATTGTGATGCATATGTGATTTACGTGAATTGCATTAGATTGATTATGCAATTACGTGGATATATGCTTGTGTCATTTATGACACAATTTGATGTTACGAGTTGAAAAGGGTAAAAAATCAAGATTTTCAAAAAGTGCCTTTCGCAATCAATTTTAGTTATGTGTTGTGGGTTTGGTCAGTCCTTTTGTGAGTCATTGTCTCTACTTGTTATAGCCTTCTCGATCGCCGCTAGTGGCATAGGAGTTCGATCTCGACTCCCTCTCGTTCATGGTCGCATGTGAATCGCTATGCGGAATGTGCAGACGTCTGCTTGGACCGAACAAAACCAATTCTGATGTGTTATGTGTTTTTAATTTGATTATGATGTGGTACACTATGATGTGATGCATTCATGTTTAAGCCTGTGCATGTTTTGAAAAAGATTTGAGATTTTGATAAACGAGAAAGTAAATTTTCAAGCATGAAATTCTGAAATCGGATATAAATGTTTTGAAACAAATGAAAATTTTGAGAAAATCTTAGAAAGTGTTGATGAAATTGAAAAGTTTGAAATGAGTTTTGGAGAAATTCTTAAATGGGAAATGTTTGAAAAGTTTGAAAAATAAAAGATTTTTCCGCTTATTGTTTAGTTTATAAATATATTATCCACGAAGCCCGAGCTCACCCCTTTCATCCCCATCTCCGTGTTTTACGCAGAGATCGGATGGAAGACGAGTACGATGTCAACCCGATAGTTTTTGTATGCTTTGTTTTATGTGTAATGTTGGAGTTTAGTTTTGAAGTTGTGAAAAAGGTTTATGGATTATGTATTGCTTTTGTTTATGGCTTGAAAAGTCATTATGTAAATTTATGATGTATTTCAGTTATGAGTGATGTATTATTGTGGAATAGATTTTGTACGTAAATTTGAATTGAGATGGATATAAATGGCAATTGGAATGTATATGAATGGCTTGTGATTGAATTGTGGATATTTGAGTTGACATGTATTATGGAATGCATTTATGAAGTGTTTAGAACTAAGGTTGTGTTGTTGCTAGTGTTTGGATTCCGGACGGGAGAGTTCGATGATTCTAGATTTTGTGATATTAGAAGTGTATTTTGCTTTTGCAGGAATTTTTGGGGTAGGATAAATACAGCTGTTATGCTGCTGAAATTTTTGTAAAATTTCGGTAAAATGGGTTTAAAGAAATGAATTTGAGGATTTATATGATTGTATAAGAAATGATTAAGATGAATTAAGTGAATTGAAATTGGTGAGGATGAGTTTCCAAAAAAGGGAATTGTATGGAATGGTTATGATTTGAATAAAGTGATTAAGAAAGAAAAGACAAGGAATAAGAAAGAAAAAAAAATTTATACTGGATTTGAAATGTCGTAAGGTTTCCAACGCGATGAGTTTGCTATGCTTCATGTTTGAAACGAATGTCGGTGTTTGTTTCGATTTACTTCCGTTTCGATTCTGTATTCTATTCGCATTTGCTTTGCTTCCGCTTGCTTTGTGATTCGAGTTCGTTTTTGCTATTGGCTTCCGCTATTTGTTTCCGTTTCCTTCGTTCGTTCCGTTGAAATAATTCAAATTTTCGATGCGAAATTTCCGTTTATGCGCTTCGCTTTCGATTCTTATGCTTTGTATTCTGATTCAAAATTTCGATACAAAATTTCCGTCTCCATTCGATTCTGTTTTCCGTTCTGCTTTTCCGGTTGGGATCCGGTTCCCGGATCGGGTCCCAACATTTATGGTATCAGAGCAAGAAGAGTTTATAAGGAATCATGCATACGTATGAGGGAATCTGTATGAGTAGTTGGGTTCCGAATGCGGGATCCAACAGTACCATGTTTATATTTTGATTTATAAGCCAATTATGTGATTTCGAAAAATCAAGAAGAGAAATGTTTTGAAAATTATTATTTGCGAATGATTAAATTGGTTGATTTTGTAATGATTTAAGAAATTGATAATGGATTGTTGCGAATGATTGAAAATTGTTATATGAATTTATGAGAAATTGTGAATGTCAATGTGTCTGATCTGACATAATATGAAAACTGGATTTTTCGAAATGTGCCTTCGAGCAATCCGATTTTTCAAGTATGAAATGTGTTATGTGGGTTTGGTTAGGTCCCATAAATTGAGTCAAGTGCACTTGTCTTCTTTTTATAGTCTTCGCCCGCCTGCTCGCTAGTGGCATTGGAGTACGGACTCCCATAAGTTCATGGCTACACTGGACCGCTATGTGGGAAAGTGTAGTACGTTCTGTTCACGGCTGCATAGGACCGCTATGTGAAAATGTGCAATACGTTCTGTTTTGGACCGACCCAAACCATTTTGATGTGTTTATGTGTTTTTGATTTTGTTTATATGTGATGCATTTATAATGTGATGCATTCATTTTTTTGATTTGTTCGTGAATTCATTGATAAATTGAGAAATTTTTGAAAAAAAAAAGAGTTTATTTGATAAATTTTCTACTGTGAGTTTTTCATAAAATGGCAAAAGTTTGGAAAAATAATTTTTGCTTATTTTTTGATTTATAAACATGTTATCCACGAGCTGTCAAGCTCATCCCCTTTCATCCCCATCTCCAGGTTTCGAGCAGGAGATCGGATGAAAGAAAGTCAAGACTTTTGTTCGATTTTGCATACCTTGTATTTTGTGTAATTTGAAATTTGATATGGGTATTGTATATGGTTTGGAATGTCATTAAAGTTTGTAGTGCATTTATTTTAGAATGTAAATGACTTCGGACTTGTGTATGGAATTGAGATATAAGTTTGTGTATGGTTATGATGTATGAATGGACCGATTGAATTATGGATTTGTATATGGAATAGAATATTGAATTATGGTTTTGTATATAAATTCTATATTGATTGTGTTTTAGATTTCGGATAGGAGGTCCGATGATACTAATTATTGATTGAGAATTATTGAAGTGTTATAGGTATTTGAATGTGTTTGTTTATCTTTGGGATTCCTGACGGAGGTCCGATGAATTGTATTGTGGAATTGAGATATCAAGTGCTTATGTGTGTGAATTATGGATATGGATTTGTGTGATTGTTTTATGGAAAAAATAGAATAATAAGATTTTTGTTCAACATGATGGGATATGATCGTATAAGAGAAATATTATGAATTTCGATTGAGGATGAATTTCAAAAGGGAAATTATATTGTTTTGATTTGTATAAGATTGAATAAAGATGAAAAGAATGAATTTTTTTTTACCGATTTGGATTATTTTAGACAGATTGTTCTTATGGTTTCTAACGCTAGTTTTCATTAAGATGCACGTTTTCAGATGTCGGATCCACTTTAGAATTGTTTCCGCTTTATGATTTGATTGAACCATTTTGTTTGCTTTCGATTCCGAGCCATTCGACTCGTTCGCCTTTTGATCCGATTTGTTTACTTTGACTTTATGCTTATGTTCTGCTCTTTCGAATTCGCTTTTGCTTTTGATTTCGCTTTCTGCCACTTTGTTTTCCGATTTATGTTTTCGTTCCTTCGATTCGTGTCGATTTGTGATTCGCCTTTCGTTTCGCTTTGTTATAATTTTCTTTCGCCATATGTTTCCGTTTCGGATTCCTTCGTTTTTGTTTTCGTCCGTTCATTTGTTTCGCAATCCGTTCCTTTGTTTTCCGTTTTGTTTTCCAGTTGGGGTCCAGTTCTGAAATCGAGTTCCAACATTTATGGCATCAGAGCCAAGTATTAGGATCTTACATGGGCGCATGTGTTTGATAAGAGTTAGTGAATGGATAAATTGAATTAGTGAGAATGTGATATTGATGTGAATAAGTTTTCATGAATTATTTGAGGAATTAAAGTGATTGTTTGATTTAGGTGTCAATAGTATGATTGATTATAAGAATATGCGTATGGAAATTAAGATTAGAAATTCATGATGACTTTGGATGATTTGACTTCGAATATATGTGAGATGCCGTAACGGATATTTGGAAGATGAGTTGAATGACAGAGATATAGCTATGTATGGAAGTCCAAAAAGATTGAATTGAATGGTTTTGGTCCATATCAAGGTTATCAAAAAAATTTGACCATTGACATATGTTAAGAAATAGTAATTTGATATGATACTGGTGTATTTGATACAAGAAGGGAAGATTTGAGAATAAATTGAGAGAATAAGTTACATGGTGATTTCATAAGTATGAATTTCGAGGACTAAATTCTTTTAAGAGGGGAAGAAATGTTGGACCCCAATCTTTTAGTAAAATTTAGAAATATTAAATGTATGAAATGAGTATTTTTGTATATGTATTGTGTTATAGATGTAATTGTGTTTTAAGAAAATTGATGAGAAAAGAATTGAATGGTTTTGATTACTTTGATACTTGAGTAGATTTGTATGGGTTATGAAAGTTAAAGTGGATGAGTTAATTGAAATGGAAGTTGAAAATCAAGAAATAAAGAGTGAAAGTGTGAGAATTTGTTGAATTATGAAAGTTTGACTTTTTGGAGATGAAGAGTTGACTTTTTGGGCTAAAACTTTGTAAATTATTCTGGGATGATTCAGGCAGAATTTGATAAAATGATCTTCATGAAACTTGTAGTTTCTATTGAGATCTTTCTATCGCCTTAAAGTATGACATTTTTCGATATCGAGATTGAAAGTTATGACCGTTCGAATTTAAGTGTATTTTGCTTTATTTTTAAAAAATGCTCCTAAGTGTAGGATTATATATGCTGTGTTTTGAAGCGATTTCTGGACTGATATGTTTTGAATTGAGTAAGTGATCTACATGAAAGTTATAGAGAATTTTCATAGCTTTACAATGATGTATAATATGCAATTTTTGGATGTGGGAATTGAAAGATGTGAATGTGTGAAGTTTGGATATTGTTTAGGTGCTTTTTAGCAGGGCAGAAACTTTGACTGAAAAATTGACTTAGCTAGAGGTTGAAATTGCTTTTAAGTTGTTTATGAAAGTTTTAGATTATGTTTTGATCTTTCCATTGATGTAAAGTATGGGAATTTTGGGCTATGAAATAGGAAGTTATGATTTTTACAAGTTGTTACTGTTTGGGAAGAGTATTAGTGGACAGGAACTTTGAAGTGATTTTTGACTCCTTTAAAGGTCAAATTGATTTTTCTGTCTTTCATGAAAGTTGTAGGTTGCTTTTTTATCTTTGCATTGATATAAAATATGACATTTTTGGATTTTGGAGTTGAAAGATAGAAAAATTTCAAAGTTGAGTTATTATTTAGGGAGATATTATTTGGACAGAAAGTTTGAGTGGGATTTTGATATCTTTAGAGACGGATTTGACTTTTAAATTCTTCATGGAAGCTGTACAACTTCCTTTCAGTTTTCTTTTGATACCAAGTTTGTAAATTTTGGACTCTTGAGTCGAAAGATATGATTTTTGAAAAATTCGGATATATTATATTAATGAAAAAAATTTAAAACGGAAACAGGAGAGGGACTGACCTCGCCCTCGCCCCAATGCTACGCCGTTTGATCCTTCTTCTGATTTTGTGTTACTTTTCCTTCCTAATTCGACCCTTGTTCAATCTATTGCTTATATCTTTTTCGTCCGACATCCGATTGACGTGATTTTTAAAGCGTTAGATTTCTAAGATAATTATCTACATCATATTAGGAAATTTATGATTTTTGAGATTAAATTGAGGATGATGGATTTAATCAAATTGAGTTGGAAAATTTTCTGAACATGGTTCAGTCTTATGAGAAATTCTTGATCCGTGGAGATCCGATTGATCTGATTCTTGTTGCAAAATAAAATAGAGACATGGGGTTACAAGTCATATAAAGGAATTGAATTTCAATTTAGCCCCTAAGACTTTCAATTTCTGAATTGAAGTCGGGTTTAATGTTTAGTCTTGGATTAATAATAGCTGAAATTATTTTGGCCATAACTTTTGCTGTAGTCATCCAAACGAGGTGATTTTTGATTTGGATTAAACTAGAGAAATAGGGCTACAAATGTTCTGAAGGACTCAAGTTTCAATTTAGTCATGAAGAATGTCAATTTTTGGATAGAAGTAAATCGTTGGAAATTGTCTTAGCATAAGCATAGTCCGAAATGTTTGGAGTATAATTTTTGGAGTAGTGCACATAATTTAATGATTTTGGTGGAGTTATGAAATTGAGACAATGAGGAACATTTCTATAGAAGGAAGTTTTATCAAATTCCTTCAATTTGATGATTTGAAAAATGTCCTAAGTTAAGCATGATTTGATGAATTTTGAGACTTTGTTATATTTATGATTTTGAGGACTTAATTAGTATGTTAATGTGATTAATTAGCATATTAAATTGAGTAAGAGCATATGGGATATATTGAGTTGATTAAATTAAATTAAAGTGTTAGAACTTAAAGTGTAAAGAAGGCATGAAGGGCAAAATTGGAAGTTTACTTATGCTTTTAAGTTTATAGGCTTTTCAGGAAGGGCATTATGGTCTTTTTACATTCATTAAAGGCAAGAACTAAGGGGCTGTCGTTTTTAAGAAGGAGGAGCCCGAAACTTTAAGAGAAGAACAAAAGAAAAGAAGAAAGAAGAGAGAAAAGGAAGTAGATTTCAGATAGGAGAAGAAGAAAGAAGAAAGGAAAGTCTAGGGTTTCAATTTTATCGGGTTTCAAGGAGAATTTTAAGAGGATTCAAGAGGGAAAAGGTGGAAGAGCATGAGAGCTTCAAATGGAGCTAAGAAATTCCGAAAATGGTGAAGATTAAGGTAAGATTGAGATTTTGATTTGTTAATTTTTGAAAGGTTTTGGTTCATATGGCTTAATATTGGTATGGGTTTGTGATTTCTAAGCTAAATTTTGGTGATTATGCGTTATGTGATGTTGAATTTTGGATGGTTATGAATTAGGGATTTTTGTCTTGGATTAGAAAATTGAAGTGAGGCTTTGGAGAAATTGATGCTTGGGACAAGTTTCAAGCATGGAATTGAGGTGGGTACCATGTTTATATTTGGATTTATAAGCCAATTATGTGATTTCGAAAAATCAAGAAGAGAAATGTTTTGAAAATTATTATTTTCGAATGATTAAATTGGTTGATTTTGTAATGATTTAAGAAATTGATAATGGATTGTTGGGAATGATTGTAAATTGCTATATGAATTTATGAGATATTGTGAATGTTAATGTGTCTGATCTGACATAATATGAAAATTGAATTTTTCGAAATATGCCTTCGGGCAATCCGATTTTTCAAGCGTGAAATGTGTTATGTGGGTTTGGTTAGGTCCCATAAATTGAGTCAAGTGCACTTGTCTTCTTTTTATAGGCTTTGCCCGCTTGCCCGTTAGTGGCATTGGAGTTCCGTTACAGACTCTCATAAGTTCACGGCTACACTGAACCGCTATGCGAGAAAGTGTAGTACGTTCTGTTCACGGCTGCACAGGACCGCTATGCGAAAATATGCAGTACATTCTGTTTTGGACCGACCCAAACCATTCTGATGTGTTTATGTGTTTTTCATTTTGTTTATACGTGATGCATTTATAATGTGATGCATTCATGTTTTTGATTTGTTCGTGAATTCATTGATAAATTGAGAATTTTTTTTAAAAAAAAGAGTTTATTTGATAAATTTTCTACTGTGAGTTCTTCATAAAATGACAAAAGTTTGGAAAATTGATTTTTGCTTATTTTTCTATTTATAAACATGTTATTTACGAGCTGTCAAGCTCACCCCCTTTCATCTCCATCTCCAGGTTTCGAGCAGGAGATTGGATAAAAGAAAGTCAAGACTTTTGTTCGATTTTGCATACCTTGTATTTTGTGTAATTTGAAATTTGATATGGGTATTGTATATGGCTTGGAATGCCATTAAAGTTTGTAGTGCATTTATTTTGGAATGTAAGTGACTTCTAGACTTGTGTATGGAATTGAGATATAAATTTATGTATGGTTATGATGTATGAATGGGACTGATTGAATTATGGATTTGTATATGGAATAGAATAGTGAATTATGGTTTTGTATATAAATTGTATATTGATTGTGTTTTGGATTCCGGACAGAAGGTCCAATGATACTGATTATTGATTGAGAATTGTTCAAGTGTTATAGGTATATGAATGTGTTTGTTTATGTTGGGATTCCGGACAGGAGGTTCGATGAATTGTGTTACTAGAATTGAGATATTGAAGTGCTTATTGTGTGTGAATTGCGGATATGGATTTGTGTGATTGTTTTTATGGCAAAAGAAATAGAATAATAAGATTTTTTGTTCAACATGATAGGATATGATCGTATAAGAGAAATATTATGAATTTCGATTGAGGATGAATTTCCAAAAGAGAAATTATATTGTTTTGATTTGTATAAGAATGAATAAAGATGAAAAGAATGAATTTTTTTTACTGATTTGGATTATTTTAAATAGATTGTTCTTATAGTTTCTAACGCTAGTTTTCATTAAGATACACGTTTTTTGATGTCGGATCCGTTTTAGAATTGTTTTCTCTTTATGACTTCATTGAACTGTTTTGTTTGCTTTCGATTCCGAGCCGTTCGATTCATTCACCTTTTGATCTGATTTGTTTGCTTTGACTTTCGCCTTATGTTACGTTCTTTCGAATTCGCTTTTACTTTTGATTTCGCTTTCCACCACTTTGTTTTCTGATTTGTGTTTTCGTTCCTTCGATTCGTTTCGATTTGTGATTCACCTTTCGTTTCGCTTTGTTATAATTTCCTTTCGCCATATGTTTCCGTTTTGGATTCCTTCGTTTTTGTTTTCGTCCGTTCATTTGTTTCGTAATTCCTTCCTTCGTTTTTCATTTTGTTTTCCGGTTGGGGCTCGGTTCCAAAATCGGGTCCCAACAGATACCTCTGAGAATTCCAGAAAGGCAAGAAAGAAGAGATGTTAAATTGAGGAAGCAAGGGGTTGTGGACTTCTACGAAAGTACAGACCCAGCTGAAGCATAAGGGTGGCTTCACCAAACTGAAAGAGGGTTCGACCAGATGGATTGTGAGGCTGATGAGAGGTTTGATTATGCAGTCTCACTCCTACAAGGTCCTGCATATCATTGGTGAAAAATTGTTCTAGGCAATACCACTAGATCTTGTAGCTTGACTTGGGAGGATTTTTTGAGAGTGTTCCGAGAGAATTATATGCCGAAGATTTACATGCATCGAAAAATGAAAGAATTTTTAGATCTGAATCAAGGCATAATTACAGTGATAGACTATGAGATAAAGTTTAATGAGTTAATGGGGTATGCAACTGCACTGATTCCAACTAAGCAAGAAAAATGTAGACTATTTGAGGATGGTTTGAACATGGAGATTAAAACGAGACTGAACATTTATAATTTGGGCAATTTTACAGAACTCTGAGTAGCCTCAATCAGAATTGAGCAGTTGTTGAAGGATAGCTAGGGAGAGTACAGATAGGAGGTTAAAGGTAAGAGGCAAGATGAATCTTAGGCTAATTCTGGAGGAAGCTCCAGAAAACGTCAGAACAGATCGTCTCGATTCTAGTCTAGATCAAGACAATCTGGATCTCAATCAAGAGGTAGATTTGTTCAGTCTGGGAGTAGTAGAGGACAAATGCCCTCCATTCAGTCGCAACAATTGCCTGAATGTGAGCACTGTGGTAAAAATCATAGTGGTGAATGTTGGAGGGTAACTGGAGCTTGTTTCTATTGTGGCTCGATAGAACATCTGATCAGAGATTGTCCTGAGATGTTAGGATCACAGCTTGGAGTTAGAGGAGGAACAATGATTGAGACAACAGTTCAACAGAGTAGAGCTGGCAAGTCTGCACAGAGAGTTAGAGGTAGAGGCAAAACTCAATCAGCAGGGCTCAGTGCCAGGACTAAGATGCGAAGTAACCAACCACAAACTCAGGCTAAGGTCTATGCCATCACCAGACAGGAGGCGTAAAACTTCCTAGATGTAGTAACAGATGTGTTGAATGTTTTTCATTTTGAAGCATATGTATTAGTAGATCCAAGATCTACACATTCATTCATCACACCACATCTAGCATCTAGATTACATTGTGATCGAGAGATACTGAAATGTGGTTTAGAGGTGAATACTCTAGTGAGTAGTACAAAAGTGGTTGGTGAGGTATGTAAAAGATGTATAGTTCAGATTGATCAGGCAGAGTTAGAAGTTGATTTGATTGTCTTGTAGTTAAAGGAAATTGATGTAATTCTTGGCATGGATTGGTTTATAGCTCAATTGGCTGTAATGAATTGCTACACCAAGGAAGTAGTTTTTGAATCTCCCAACCAGTTGAGAGTGGTGTTTCGAGGAGTTAGTCAGGCAATGTCAGCCCAAACTAATTTCATTTATGAGTGTGCTAAAACTGATTCGAGGTGGATGTGAGGCTTATTTGGCCCACGTAGTTAACACTCAGAATGAGCAATCCATTCAGGATATTCCAGCTGTTAGGAAATTCCTGGATGCGCTTCCTACAAAATTACCAGGTTTGCCCCCATAAAGGGAGACGGAGTTTACTATAGACATTATTCCAGGTACAGCTCCTATATTAATTCCTCCATATAGGATGGCACTTGTTGAACTAAAGGAATTGAAAACATAGTTGCAGGAGTTGTTAGATAAGGGTTTTATCAGGCCTAGTGTGTTACTTAGGGAGCTCTGGTATTGTTTGTAAAGAAGAAGGATGGAACACTGAGATTGTGTATTGATTACCGGCAGTTAAATCGTATCACAGTTAAGAATGAATACCCATTTTCAAGGATTGATGATTTATTTAATCAGTTACAGGGAGATCAGGTGTTCACAAAGTTAGATTGAGGTCGAGATATTAACAGTTGAAAATAGTTGAGGCTGATATTCCCAAAAGTGCATTTAGAATCAGATATAGGCACTTCGAGTTTTTGGTGATACCGTTTGGTTTGACTAATGCTTGGGCAACTTTTATGACATTAATGAATAAGGTATTTCAACCTTATTTAGATCGCTTTGTGATTGTTTTTATTAATGACATTTTGGTGTACTCGAAGTGTAGAGAATCATGCTACACATTTGAGATTGGTTCTCCAGATAATGAGAGAAAATAGTTTTATGCCAAGTTCAATAAGTGCGAATTCTGGCTTGATCAGGTGATATTCTTAGGTCACATAGTGTCTGGATAGGGCATTCAGGTGGACTCAAAGAAAGTAAATGCAGTGATGAAGTGGGAGTCTCCAAGGAATGTGTCTGAGATCTGGAGTTTCCTTGGATTAGTTGGTTATTACAGAAGGTTTATATAGGGGTTTTCACTAATCTAAACCCCTTTGAAAAAACTTCTGAGAAAGAATGTGGCTTTCAGGTGGAGTGATGATTGTTAGAGGAGTTTTGAGGAGCTAAAGCATTGGTTAACTATTGCACCTGTGTTAGCTATCCCATCAGGTTCTGGAGGTTATGTCGTGTACAGTGATGCGTCTCATCAAGGTTTGGGATGTGTACTAATGCAGTATGGTAAAGTCATAGCATATGCATCGAGACAATTGAGGTCTCATGAATTTAATTACCCAGTACATGATTTGGAACTCGCTGCAGTGGTATTTGCTTTAAAATTTTGGACACACTATCTGTACTAAGAAACTTTTCAAGTGTTCACTGATCACAAAAGTTTGAAATACCTGTTGAGCTAGAAAGATTTGAATATGAGACAGAGAAGATGATTGAATTGTTATAAGATTATGATTGTACCATTGAGTATCATCCTAGCAAAGCTAACATGGTAACTGATGCATTAAGCCAGAATTCTAATAGCAGTGTGACTTAAGTACAGTTATCGAGGTTATCGAGCCTAGTTCAATTGAGAGCATTGAATGTTGAATTAAATCTGGAGCAAAATGATACATTGATAGTCACATTGAAGTTGAGACCTGTGTTGCTTGAAAGAATTAAAGAGACTCAGAGCAGAGATGCAGATTTAATGAAGATAATTGAGAAGTTGAAAGTGAAGTTGGATTCTGAATTTGAAGTTAGAGATGATACATTATGGTTAGGTCAAAGATTATGTGTGCCCGATGTCTATAATTTGAGAAAAGAGATTTTGAAGGAAGCCCGTGTAGCAACTTATGCTATGGTACCACCAAGATGCATAATATGTTGAAACAACATTACTAGTGGTCGGGAATGAAAAAGCAAGTTGCGGAGTTTGTTTCTAAATGTATAACTTGCCAACAAGTTAAGGCTAAGCATTAGGCTCCTGTTGAAAAATTACATTCGTCACCTATTCAGGAGTGGAAATGGGAACGAATCACGATGGATTTCATTATGAGTTTGTCGAGAACTCCGAGGCAATAGTATGTCATTTGGGTCATTTTGGATAGACTGACCAAATCGACTCATTTCTTACCAGTGAGGGAGAATTATTCTTTAGATCAATTGGCTCGGTGATATGTAAATGAAGTTGTGAGATTGCATTGGGTTCCAGTGTCCATTGTGTCGAACAGGAATCCTCGATTTACCTCGAGATTTTGGGATAGCCTACAAACAGCTTTAGATACAAAGCTGAATTTCAGTACTACATTTTATCCTTAGACAGATGGTCAGAGTGAGAGAATGATTAAGACTGTTGAGGACCTGTTCAGAGCTTGTGTTCTAGACTTTCAAGGAGCATGAGATCAGTATGTGGCTTTGATTGAATTTGCTTACAATAATTAGTATCACAGTAGTATCGATATGGCTTCTTACGAGGTGTTGTACGGCAGGAAGTGTCGTTCGCCTCTATATTGGGATAAAAAGGGTCTAAGAATTATTGAAGGCCCAGAGATGATTCAGGATACTGTTGATAAGGTAAAATTGATTCGTAGCAAAATTAAAGTTGCATAAGATAGACAAAAAAGCCATGTGGATCAACACAGACGAGATATAGAGTATCAGGTTGGTGATAGAGTATTTATGAGAGTATCACCATGGTGAGGTGTACTGAGATTTGGCAAGAAGGGTAAGCTAAGTCCGAGGTATATTGGTCCATACGAGATAATTGAAAGAATTGGACCATTAGCTTATAAGTTAGCCTTACATTCAAAAATGGCTCAGACACATAACATGTTTCATGTGAGTATGCTTAGGTGATATCGATCGAATCCAACTTATATGATACCGACCCAGGAAATTGAAATCTCTAGTAATCTGAGCTATATTGAAGAACCTGTGAAGATAATTGGCTATCAAAATAAGCAATTGAGGAACTGAGTGATTCCAATGGTGAAAGTCCTTTGGAAGAATCATTCGAGTGAAGAAGTCACATGGGAAATGGAGAAGCACATGAGGAATCAATACCCCTACCTATTCTATCATTCTGGTAAGAATTTCGATGACGAAATTTTTGTTAGGAGGGAAGAATTATAACATCTTATTACCCATATTAGGGCTATAATAGTAAATTATGAGGAATTTATGTGAAATTAGGAAAATGCACCTCATGCATAAGTTATTTGTGACATGCACATTTTTGCATATTCATATGATTGTACATGCATTCATTGACATTGTTTGGGTACAATTGAGTTGTTAAATGTGATTAAATTACATTTTGGTCATTTTGGTGTATTTTGGGTATTTGGGAATTTGTGGTAAATTTTGTGAAAAAAAATCATGATTTATGGACCAATGAAAGAGTGACACATGGCAATAATAGGCAGATAACAAATGGTTAATTAGTTATGACAAATGGCTTGAAAGTGTGAAGACACATGAATGACATGCAAAGTATACATGAATATGATGTTTGAGTTAGGAATAATGCACTGTAAGTGTTCTTCTCTGTGAAGAAACACTTAGCATCCGAATAACAATTGTGAAACTCTTGGTGTTTTTGATTTGTTCTCATTGTTGGAATTCTTAGACAAATCAAGTAAGTTGTGTTTAAGTTTGGATTTTGGATGTTGTAAAGGATGATTTGATGGTTGAAAATGAGTTCTTGCATGAACTGAAAAAGTGGAGTAGTTTCGGTGTTAATGCAGAGTTGTTAAAAAATTGTGCTGGAAACCTTGTTGTTGAGCTGTGATTTTGATGATGACTTGTGTTAGAGATGAATACATGCATGAGAAGGTAAAGCAGTAGAGTTCGGTGAAAGCATGTGCTAAATGGCTTAGATGAAGAGATAAATTTGTAAATGTGAGAAAAATGCAGAAGATTGGAATTTGCATGCATGAGAATCGGATTCTGTTGTTTAAGTATGACTTCGGACTTGTGAATTGTATGTGTATTGATGAGCTAAAAATTAGAGATTTGTTTTGGGTATAGAAATGCATAATAGACGTTGTAGAAATGTGAAATCTAGGATAAAATCTGGAAAGTTGGGAAGACGAGTCTTCTGTGAAAGTTTACCGCGGCCAACACTCTTTGGGTCACTGCGACTAGATCTTTTTAGTTCTCCACAGCCAACTCTTGAGTTTTCCGTGGCCAACCTTTGAGAATTCTCGAGAAATTTTCTTTTCTGGAAAAGTTCGCCGCGACCATCTTTTTGGCTCACCGCGGCGAAGTCTTGTCCTATACAACTCGAACATGCTTTAGTATTTTGAACATATCTTGCTCTATAGTTATCTAAATGGGATGTTTTTTAATTTTGAATAAACTAGAGACATAGGGCTACAAATTGTTTGAAGAAATAAAGTTTTAATTTTGTCTCTAAGCATTTCAAAATCTGGCTTGAAATTGAGTCTTGACTGAGGCTGTAATTCTACCTGAGACAGCAATCATATCCTATTGTTATTGAATAAATTATATTGATAGAAGCCGAATTAGACAAAGGTGTCTTCACAAAGGTTGTAGTTCATTCTCTTAGATTTCAATTGATACTAAGTTTGTAATTTGTGGATGTCTGAGCTGAAAGATATGAATTGTACAATTAGAGGGTATGATCATGTACTAGCCAAAAGTTCAAATATATATAATCTGTGGTATTATGAGCATAACTCATAAAATACTAAATCAAATTGGATGATCTTGGAGTCATTAGAAACTTAAGACATTGGAGAACAACTTTCTAGGAGGAAGTGTGATCTAATTTTGTCATTTACTTTATCAGATTAATTATGTAATGTTGACCCAAAATCATATGGGTAGAAAATCTGAAGTGGTCAATTAGGTTATGAAATTGTTTTCACATTGTTTTATTTTGGTTCAAATTATAAGTACAAATGAGATTAATGAGGACTTTGATATCTGAATGATTTGATAAGAAACCCAAAATTGTCATTGAACATGCATTGTCCTTATTTTATATAAGTACATATACGCACAATGCATAAAGGAATACTTATACATTTGTGCAAAAATGTGCTATATTGTAAATGTGTTTTGTATGTTTTAGAGGAGCACATCAAATGCCAGTCAGACATTACCGGACCATGCAAGCAATAGCTTATTGGAGCGTACTGTGAGTCAACCTAGATGAATTTTCTAGGATTGATTTAATTTGATTTGTTAAGCTTCCAATTATTGAACTGTTGCGATTGTTTTTGAATTTTGGACTTAAAGTCCGAGGAGAATATATATTTGGGACTATATTGAAAGTGTTTTGATTTGTTTGATAATTCTGGTTGTATTATGCCATACGAATTCTCAATGAAAGTTGAATGCCGGACTTAGGTCCGATGATTATAAAATTTTGACTGTGTTTTTATACATGATTGTGATAGGTGGTAAATTCTGAATTAATGCATTTCATAAAATGCATGCTCAGATAAAGATGTTGTGACCGGAGTGGCCAGTATCAAGCGCTTGCACGTAGAGTTTTGCTCTATGATAATGATTTGGCACGTAGAGCTATGCTCCGTGATATATGTTTCTGACTGAGCCCAATGAGCCCGTATTTGTATATGTGATAGGCACTCAGTCACAACATTAATAATGAATGTGGAGTCTCATATGCATCAGTATGTGTTTATATATGATCTGATTTGCATTGATTAAAGGATGTGCCATGACAGGGTGAGTATTTGAAATATTCATGTTCTGTACAAATAATTGTGAAATATGTGATTTATGTATGTGAATCTGGTGAAACCATCAATGATGGTTCACTCATTGAGTTCGCAAAACTCATAAAATTTGCAACATGATTTTTCAGGTACGAGATAGGAGACTTAGTGTTTATTCTGGATTAAAAGAACGTTTTGGATTGAGTTATAGCTCAGAGGTTTGTTAGCTGACGTCAAAGAGTTATAACGTTTATTTTGTAGTTTTTGCTAGAACCTGTATGAGGTTTTGTAAATATTCATCTAATGGAAACAGTTAGACTTTGTGAATGAATGCAATGAATGGTTTAAAAATTTGATGACCTCTGATTATGATGACTTCTGATTTTGTTAAATGATGTCATGCGTAAGTTGGATTTGTTTGTGCTCTAACATGCCATTATCATAGGATATGTACTTGAATATTCTTGAATGTTTGGGTATGTACCTTGTGGTAGTGGGATGATGCAGAGTATGTAAGCTTAAAAGAGGCCAAAAGTCAATTTTGAGTGAAACTTAGAGTGAAGTGTCATCTTTTGAGTGAAATACATAAGGGAGTGACTTGTGAGTTTATCTTTTATTGCTAACCATTTTTCTTGCAGCTTTTGTTATAAGAATGGCCAGTAGAAGGGATGGAAAAGAAATATTACATAAGGAGGACAACAATGTGCCTGATTTGAAAGTGATGTATAAGGCATTCATGAATGAGTTCAATAAGTTATCTACTAGGATGTCCAAAACCGTAGTAGATCAATTGATAGCAATAGGAATCGGGAGGAAGGATTGGAAAGAATGTATGACGACTATGAAGATGAAGTGCAATCTGTGAGGTGTAGAGTAAGAAGGGAAGAAAGAGTGGAGAGAAAAGATAGCAACATAAATGCCATCAAGATGAAAATTCCATCCTTCAAAGGTAGGAATGATGCTAAAGTGTACTTGGAATGGGAAAGAAAGGTGGATATGATTTTTGTTTGTGATAACTATTCTGAAGATAAGAAAGTGAGATTAGTAGCGGTGTAATTCTCTGATTATGCATTAGTTTAGTAGGATTAATTGGTAAAGAATAGGAGGTGGAATAGGGAATCACCTATATCCACTTGAGAAGAGATGAAAAGAGTGATGAAGAAGAGATTTATACCACCTTATTACTATAGAGAGTTATACCAGCAATTGCATAGGCTCACACAAGGAACTAGATCAGTAGAAGATTATCACAAGGAGATGGAGATACTATTGATTAAAGCTAACATAGAAGAGGAGGAAGAGGTGACAATGGCTCAGTTCATGAGTGGATTAAATAGGGAAATTGTTGATGTGGTTGAGTTGCAACATTATGTGGAGATGGAGAACTTATCGAACATTGTCGTGAAAGTGGAGAGACAAAAAAAACTAAAAAAGGTAGCAAAGTCTTTCTCAAACTCTAGCAATAAATGGGATCCAAAATGGAGCAAAAATGAAGATAAGAAGAGGGAGCATTATGTGAATTCCAAGGAGAAAGGCAACAAGTTAAGCGAAGGCAAGGAGAGGAGCACTTTAATTCAAAAAGCACCAGATTCATCCTCTAATCCTTCTAAACATAAGGATATTAAGTGTTTTAAATATCAAAGGCGTGGTCATTATGCATCTAATTGTCCTAATATTAAGACTATGTTTATCCAAGGTGGTGAAATTGTTTTTGAGTCTGATGATGGTAATGAGTCTGATGGTAGTGACTTAAGTATGTCACCTTTGGAAGATTTTTTTGATGGTGATGAGAATGTTGAGTATGTTGTGAAGGATGAATCTTTAGTTAATAAATGTGCATTGAACATGAATGTGAAGGAAGATGGCCTAGAACAAAGGGAAAACATATTTCACACGAGATGCCTAGTAGGTGAGAAAGCTTGTAGCATGATTATATATAGGGGTAGTTGTACTAATGTAGCTAGTTCTTCTTTGGTAGAGAAATTGGGGCTAAAATGTGATAAACACCCTAATCCATATAGACTACAATGGTTGAATGAAAGTGAAGTTAAAGTTACTAAGTAAGTAGTTATTGCATTCTCTATTGGTAGATATGCGGATGAGGTTGTGTGCGATGTCATGCCTATACAAGCTGGTCATATATTACTGGATAGGCCATAAGAATTTGATAGGCATGTTATGGATGATGGGTACATAAATAGGTATTCTTTTATATATAATGAGTGGAAAGTTATCCTTGCTCTTTTATCACCCAAAGAAGCATACCTTGAACAATTGAAAATTCAACAATCATCAAGCAGGGATTCATGTAGTGAGGTGAAAAAGAAAGAAGAGAGAAAAGAGGCTATGAGAGAAAAGAACAAAATTAAAGGCCCAATGGTGTGTGACTGCATAAGTGAGGAAAAAAAAGGTGGGATGTATAGGAAAGAAAAAGTTAGTGAGTGAAAAGAAAGAAAAGAACGTAAAAAGTGAGCATAGGAAAATTGAGAGGAGTGAAAAAGTTAAGACACAATCATATTTTTATGCAAAAGAGAGAGAGTTAAAGAGTACATACTTAGGAAAGAGAGCTTTAATCTTGATTCGATTTAAGGAAACTTTGTTTACTAACACTGATCATGAACCAAGTTTGAGTGTGTTTGTGACCTTGTTGTAGGATTATGATGATGTTTTCCCTGAAGAGGTACCCCATAGGTTACCACTTTTGAGAGGGATTGAGCACTAAATTGAATTAGTACCAGTAGCTCAAATTCCTAATCATCCAGCTTATTGAAACAATCCAGAGGAGATGAAGGAATTATAAAGGCAAATGGATGAATTGTTTAAGAAGGGGTACGTGAGGGAGAGTATGAAGGGTACGTGAGGGAGAGTATGAGTCTTTGTGCTGTGCCAGTTCTTTTAGTACCAAAGAAAGATGAAACTTGGAGGATGTGTGTGGACTATAGAGTGATCAATAAGATAACTATAAAGTATCGTCATCCTATTCCTAGATTAGATGATATGCTAGATGAGTTGCATTATGCTTGCATATTCACTAAAATTAATTTAAAAAGTGCCTATCATCATATTAATCATATTAGAATGAAAGAGGTGATGAATGGAAAACTGCATTTAAGATCAAATATGGATTGCATGAGTGGTTAGTTATGTCTTTTGGCTTATCCAATGCACCTAGTACTTTCATGCGCTTAATGAATCATGTTTTTTATGAATTCCTTGGTAAATTTGTGGTTGTTTATTTTGATGACATCTTGATTTACATAAGAATTTAAATGAACATATCATGCATGTTAAGACTGTTTTGGATATGCTTAGGAAAGAGAAGTTTTCTGCAAAACTTAAGTAGTGTTCATTTTGCATGGATAAAGTTGTCTTCTTAGTATTTGTGGTAAGTTCTAAAGGAGTTGAGGTTGACTCTGAAAAGGTGAAAGCTATTCAAGAATGGCCGACACCTAAGTCAATTAGTGAGGTTAGGAGTTTCCATGGCTTAACAGGTTTTGATAGGCGATTTGTTAAAGATTCCTCTATTATTGCTACTCCATTGAATGAAATCATTAAAAAGAATGTTGGTTTTAGATGGGAGAAAGAACAAGAAAATACATTTAACACTTTAAAGGAAAAGTTATATATTGCACCTGTTTTACGTTTACGTAATTTTTCTAAGACTTTTGAAATTGAATATGATGCTTTTGGGATTGGTACAGGGTCAATTTTAATGGAGGAGAATCATCTCGTAACATATTTTAGTGAGAAGTTAAGCGGATTAGTTTTGAACTACTCCACTTATAATAAGGAGTTTTACGTCTTAGTGAGAGCTCTTGAAGTTTGGGAACATTACTTACTACCTAAAGAGTTTATGATATATAATGATCATCAATCTCTCAAGTACTTGAAGGGATAAGGGAAATTAAGTAAAAGGCATGCAAATTGTGTGGAGTATCTTGAAACATTTTTGTATGTGATCAAATACAAGCAAGATAAGGAAAATGTTGTGGCTAATGTATTATCGAGAAGGTATGCTTTGATTTCTATGCTTACTTTTAAGTTACTTAGATTTGAGCATTTGAAAAAGTTCTATGTTGAAGATGTTGATTTCGCTAATGTATATCAAGCTTATGAACACGCTGCATTTGATAAGTTCTATAGGTATAAAGGATATCTTTTTAGGGGTAAACAAATTTGCATTCTTGCATGTTTTATTAGAGAGATGTTTATTAGTGAATCACATAATGGAGGGTTAATGGGACATTTTGGTGTGCAAAAGACCTTAGATATGCTTAGTGAACATTTTATTGGCCAAATATGAGAAAATATATGGAAAGGGTTTGTGTCAAGTGTACTGCCTGTAAACAAGCTAAGTCTAGGTCTATGCCTCGTGGTTTGTATACACCTTTACCTATACCTAGTGAACCTGGGACTGATATATCTATGGACTTTGTATTGGATTTACCTAGAACTAAGAAAGGTAAAGATAGCATATTTGTTGTTGTCAATAGATTTAGTAAAATGACTCATTTCATTGCTTGCTAGAAAACAGATGATGCAACAAACATTGCTGATCTTTTCTTTAAGGAAGTGGTTCAGTTTTATGGTATGCCAAGGACCATTTTTTCAGATAGGGATGTTAAGTTCCTAAGTCATTTTTGGAGAGTTTGTTGGAAAAGTTGGGTACTAAGCTTTTATTTTCTACTACATATCATCCATAAACTGATCGATAAACTGAGGTAGTTAATAGGACTTTAGGAACCATGTTATGCAATTGTTAGGAAGAACTTTAAAACTTGGGAAGATTGTTTACCGTTCATTGAGTTTGCATATAATCGTTCTATACATTCTTCTATAGGTTATTCTCCATTAGAAATTATGTTTGATTTTAATTCATTAATTGTGTTAGATTTGATGCCTTTACCTTTAACTGAGATTATTAGTTTCGACGGCAAGAAGATAGTTGACTTGGTTAAAACAATACACGAGAAAGCATGTGCACAAATTGAAAACAATAATCGCATATATGCACCAAAAGCAAATAGAGGTAGAAAGTAAGTTCTCTTCGAACCAGGTGATTGAGTTTGGGTGCATATGCGAAAAAGAAAGGTTTCCATAATAAAGGAAGTCAAAACTTGATGCAAGGGGTGATGGACCATTCTAAGTGTTGGAACACATCAATGACAATGCATACAAGATAGACCTGTTAGGTGAGTATAATGTTAGTGCTACTTTTAATGTTTCTAACTTGTCTCCTTTTGACTTTGATTCAAATTCGAGGATGAATCCTTTTGAAGAGGAAGGGGATGATGTGAGCACGACTTTGGGACTTTGTAAGTGAAATAGCATCAAAGATGAGGTAGTAATGTCGGAGGGACCAATAACAAGATCAGGAGTTAAGAAGTTCAAAGAAGTGCTTCAATCCTATATGGGTCGAATTGTAGATGGCATGGAATCTCAAGAGACAATGAGAGCTAACGACAAGATAACTAATCAAGTTGGACAGAATAAACAAGAAGATTTTCCTTCTTATTTAATTAATTATTTTATGTTAAAAGAATAACTTTCAACAGCCCACTACTTGTTTTTTGGGCTTGTTTAAAACTTTTAGATTTAATGGATTGTATTTTAAAAATATTAGTTT
This sequence comes from Erythroxylum novogranatense, assembly GCA_029891385.1. NCBI lineage: Eukaryota > Viridiplantae > Streptophyta > Magnoliopsida > Malpighiales > Erythroxylaceae > Erythroxylum > Erythroxylum novogranatense. The sequence goes on from JAIWQS010000030.1 coordinate 58,251, forward strand.
GGGCTTTCATTATTTTGGTGAAAGGCCCATGTTTAAAGGCTTTTTTACGTAGTTAAATTCATCATAATAAACATTGTTCAGGATTAGAATGGATGAATAACGAATTCTTAAGGAAGCATTTCTTGTGTTTTTCTATTGCATCAACAATATAATTCTTATCAAGGTAAACACTTGTGGTGAATTTCTATTCTTGTTTTCAAATCAACCTTATTATATGTGTTTCCTTTCATATAATTGATCAATGGTTCATTAGGGTTGGAGATTTCGTCTTGTTCAAGTTTTTATCCAAAGTGTGTGTTTAAGGGGTTTCGGATTCTTTAACCTTGGGGTTCCGCATCAGAAGTCGGGAGGTTTAAGGCTTTCACGGCAAGTCTTGATGTCGCTATTGTCTACCTTACCCCCACTTTCCCCCTCGTTGTTTACAAAGGCCTAGTCTAACACAACGTTTAATTGGTAAATTGTAGCTTTGCCTGGCCTAAGGTTCATTTTCTGAAATTCTTACCATTGTTTATTATTAATAACATCAATGAAATAGCAACCAAAGGTTAAACACTTTCTTTAGGACCAAAGTTTAGTGAATAAATGTAAAACACAATCAAAGCTAACCAAAACTAAGAAAATAAGAGTTTTCTAAACGCTTAAAATTATATAGAAACCCAGAGAAAATAACCAATTTCATTATGTTGAAAAGGGTATATAGTGTTTGAAACTCACTAAACTTTCTCTATCTCTCACGAAGGTTGAAATTTTCACTCACACACATAAAACAAGTCTTATAAGAATATATACAAAATTGAAAATGGCATACAATGTTCAGTTGTGCCCTAATGGTACAAAGGTGAGAAGGATAAAAGACATAAAAGAACATATTATACTGTTATAAGACAAAATTCCTATATTGTGCTCCTAGATTTTAGATGAAAATAAAGTTGCAAGGAGAGCCACAAATATGTTGTACAATAGAGAGAAAAAACTTGTTCATAATCTTTACAAGCCAATACGACATCAATCAGTGAGCAGGGTGAGAGAATTGAGTTATACTCCAACAAATCTCCACTTGACTCAATTATCCAAAAAAGAACATGAATGGCTTCACTCAAAAAACCTGGAAGGATTCAAACATGAACAATGTCGCTAAGTTTAATCATTGAGCGAAATTAGCTAACAGTGTGGTTTAGTCAACATGTCGAGAGGATTATCCTTATTATGTATTTTCTCCACAATAACCTTACTTGCATCAATAGTATTAGAATAAAATGACACTTCACGTCTAAATGTTTGGTTCAAGAGTGGTACTTATTATTCCTGGATAAATGCAAGGTATTTTGACTATCGTTAAAAAACATAAGAATATCTCGCTTTAGGTCGAGTTTAATAATTAAGCCACAAAGCGAAATTGCTTCTTTAACACCTTCAATAGTTGAAATATATTCTACTTCGGTAGTAAATAAGGCTACGATATGTTGTAAAGAAGAGTACCAGTTAATGGTTGAATAACACAAGGTACAAATCTAAGCTGACAAAGATCTCCTTTAGTCAAGATCACTACCAAAGTTAGCATCCACATATGCAATTACACCTCCAGGATCAACTCTATTCTTATCAAAAACTAAACCAACATTATTGGTCCCTTTCAAATACCATAAGATCCATTTGATATCTTTCTAATGTTCTTTATTAGGATTGTGCATGCAGTGGCCCACATCACTTACTGTATAAGCCAAAGTCAGTTTAAGTACATATTATAACATACATAAGACTCCCGACCGCTCTACTATAAGGAACAAAGGACATGCGAGATTTAACTTCATTTGTCTCAGGGAATTGACGAGATGACAAATAAAAATGAGCAGTTAAAGGAATGGTGACATGTTTACAATGGCTCATATTGAACCTATCTAGCATCTTCAAAATATAACTCTTTTGTGACAAGTGTAATTTCCCTGCATAACAATCCCTACTTATCTCTATTCCTAGAATCTTGCAAGACCTAAACCCTTCATATCAAATTTGTACATAACTAGGCCTTCAACTTGTTGACAAGAACAATGTTTAGTGCAACAATTAACATGTCATCAACATATAGAAGTAAAAAGATAACTAACCCATCATGAATTTACTGAGAGTAAACATAATAGTCATAATTATTCCTAGAGTAGCCTTGCCTAATCATAAAAACATCAAAGCATTGACATCATTATCTAGATGATTGTTTCAATTCTTAAAGGGACTTCTTCAACTAAAAAACATTATGCTCTTTTCCAGGAATTGCAAAACCCTTGGGCAATTGAATATAAATCTCCTTATCTAGATTACCATAGAGAAACGCAGTTTTAACATCCAATTGTTCTAGCTTAAGATCATACAAAGCAACCAAAAATAATAGAATTCTGATAGATGTGTGGCGAACTTCAAGAGAGTAAACTTCATTAAAATCAACACCCTCTCTCTGGTCAAAGCAACGAACTACGTATCTTGTTGTATACCTCTTATTTTCAACCCCAGGGGTGCATTCCTTAACTTTGTAAATCCACTTGCAACTAATGACTCGATTGCCTTTAAGTAGTTTAACTAAATTGCATGTCTCATTATTGTTGAGAATCTCAACCTTTTTGCATTGTATCTAACCACTTATCAAAATTTGCATTAGAGATGGCTTGAAATAGCTTCTAGGTTCATCATAACCATTAGTCTCCTGTGCAGCTATCAGGACATACATAACTAAATCACAATTAAAATCAAAAAATTTGGTAGGCATTTTTTATTTTCTACAAACATGATCTCTTACTATGGATGGTTGAGGATGAGGTTAAGGTTGCTGCAGTGGACTTGCTGTGGTGGACTTATTTGAATTGTTTCTTCCATTTGATTTTTGCTAGATTGGGAGGTGGAAGATGACAGAGTATCATTATCAAGCAAGTCGACACTAATTTTAAACTCCACCTTTCCCCTAATACCCTCATGTTCACTTGTAATAGAGGATGGAACACAAGCATCTTTTCAAGAAGATAAGAAAGCATTTTCATTAAAGGTTACATCTCTATTAAGTATAACTCTATAAACACTAGGGTCAGGACACCATAAGTGATAACCTTTGACACCAGATCCATAGCCTTAGAAATGCATTTTTTAGCATAGGGAGATATCTTTCTCTTATCGACATGAACATAAATAGGATAGCTAAATTTTTAAAAATTAAAATAATCAATAAAGTTATCGGTCCATACTTCCTCTAGAAATCTGCTATCAAATTATCTATAAGGTGAAAGATTCACTACATAGGTTGCAGTAGAAATAGTTTTAGCTTATTGACCATGTTGGTACCACAACCCAATAGTGGAAAGCATACATTGAGCTTTTTCTATTAGTGTACAGTTCATCCTCGCCACATCACCATTCTGCTAGGTCTTACCAACTAAAGTCTTATGTCTAGAAATGCCCTTTTGTGTGCAAAAAATCCAAACTTATGTTCACAAAATTCAAGACCATTATCAGTATTCAACTTTTTGTCAGCTTAGTACTCTATCAAGATCTTCCTGTCCTTAAAAGTGATAAAAACTTCATTTTTATGTTTCAAGAAAAAAAAACCAAAATTTACTCTAAAAATCATCAATTATGGTTATTGGATATCTTTTCCCTTCCAATGAGGAAACATTGGAGGGACCTAAAAGATCATAATGAATGTAATTAAGTGTGTCATTGGTCTTACTAAGACCTACAGAAAATCTAATTTTCTTTCTTTTTCCAAAAACACGATGTTCACAAGAATCAATATTAGTAGTGTTCTGTCCATCTAACAAACCACGCTTGTTTAAAATTGACATGCCTTTGTTATCTATGTGACCCAAATACATACGCCAAAGTTTTGTTACATCAGGGTGGAAAGTAGAGGAAACAACTGCAATCAAGCTTATAATGATAGAACCCTACAAAACATACAATCTACCATAACAAGTACCTTAACACAAGAGTTACTTTAATTACCATTAAAACTCCACCTTGAGAGGAGTACTTACAATCAAGAGATTCTAGTGTATTGAATGATATGAGATCTTTTCTTAAATCAAGGACATGTCTGACTCTAGTCAAAGTATAAATGACACCATAACGTGTGTTAATCTTGACTATATATTTGTCGATAACCTGTACTAAGAATTATTATCTATAAAAACAAACCACCATCATATGGCTCTTAGGTTGAAAACCAATCCTTATAAGGACTTATATGAAATATGCAGCTCAAATTCATTATGTTCCTCAACCTTCGCTCAATGTCAACAGTTAAAAGAACATTATAGTCAAAATTTGTGTCAACAATGTTAGCCTTGATAAACTTTTCTTGTTGCTTGCCTTTGGCCTTCCCTTGTCTCTCACTTTGATTTTCAACTTATATTACTCATAAATCTCATATCGTTGCTTCTTAAAGTAATGACAAGTTTTACTCGAATTTTTGCCTCTATATTTTGACCTATTTTTTCCTTATTCTTACTGTTATTTTACCTCTCGTGAGTCCTTCCCTTAACAATCTAGGGGAGGGAAAGTAGTGATCATCTATTTTTTGTTTTCCCTTATTCAGCCACAATTTGGAACATTATAAAAAAATGTCTTTAGAACATTACTTCCCAAACTTTGAAAGAGATGTCCAATTGGTTATTGGACAACTCTCAAATTTTTAAGGACTCTAAGGAGGTTTATATACTAGGGGTTAGAACCTACAAATATGAGATTTGGAAAGAAAATAACCTCATAAGGTTCTAAACAAAGGTGAAACCTCTTCGGGAAACCTTAGAGAGTATTATCTACAATATTAGAGAACAACCCTTTATATCCCCATGGTGCCCTTTTAAACAAGCTAACTATTCCTAAGCATTTGTAGAATCCTGGGGAGTCTAATAAGATATTGTTAAGGACTAGAGCATGTGATGGAAATCTACAAATAGGGAACTATAAAATAACTGGGGGAGATGAAATTTGGAACATGAAGGTGAAGACAATCAAGTGACATTTGGTATATCTTGGGTCAACCAAAAATAGGAATTAATTAGTAACACTGAGAAGATTGATGAGGTAAGGCACTCTTACTTATGGCTCTCTCCGTACCCTGACACTTGGAGTTCTCTTAAATCCATCTGGAATACCCTAATTTGGGAAAAGCATGGACTGGAAGACTTCCCTCTAGTCTCCTATTTTCTTTATTAGTGAAATAATGAGTTCTTTTAATTGTCTACTTATTCAATTGAGGGGAATTTCCATAATACCCCTATGTATTATTTAGACATGATGTCCTGTTCTTTAAAATTTCAATGACTATTTTTAACTTTCAAACTAAAAACAATCAAACTCACACCTTGGGGCATTAATGAAATTTTAGTGTCAAATTTTTCCTTAGAAAACAAGTTTGTTTTAACATCCTCTAAGCATAAGGTATTATAATTTCCATACAACATGATTTCTTTAAAATGCTCATATCAATGGAGAAGTGAGCAAACAAGCAAAACAACTTTATCCTCATCGTCAATATTTACATCAAGATTTTCAAGGCTAATCAACAGAGAATTGGACTCATCTAGGTGACCTTGAACAAAGGTACCTTCTTATATTCAGATGGTGAAAAAGTTCTTTTAGGCGAAGCTTATTGGCGAGGCTCTTTGTCATATAAAGTGACTCCAATTTCAACCATAACCAGGTTGTTGTAGTTTTGTTAATCAGCTCATACAAAAATTTTTGGGAAAGGCATAGCTAAATTGTCGAAAGGGCTTTCTCTTCAAGGTCCTCCCATTGTTTATCACTCATAGTGTTTGACTTCTTAGATTTTCCGTTCAAGGCTTTTTGCAATCCATGTTATGTAAAGGTAAGTGGTAACTTTCACCTGGACATGCCAAATTGCAGAACTAATCTTTCTGTCTTATTTCTCAGTGTCAAACTTAGTAATAGTTGACAAAGTGAACTACTCTTTGATTGAGATCAACGTTACTCTATACCAATTTATAGGATCAAAGTTTAGTGAATAGATGTAAAAACAAAATCAAAGAGAGCCACAAACAAGAAAATGAGAATTTTATAGAAACACAAAATTATGTGAGAAACTCGAGTGTTAGGAGAAAAACTCGTGAAACAAAGAACGAATTTCACTATATTCAAAAGGGTCACTATATTCAAAAGGGAGTACACGGTGTTTAGAAAATCTTATAAAACTTTCTTAGTCTCTCATGAAGGCAAGAAATTTTCACGATATATGTATGTATGTATGTATATTCTTGTGAGATTTGTTATATTTGTATATATATGTATTGTATGTGTTGGACCCCGAACCTTGAGTGACAATTTGACTATGATCAAGTGGATGAGTTGATTGAAATGAAGCTAAATAGCAAGAATTAGAAAGAAAAAATGTGAAAATTTGAAGGATTTAGAAAGTTTGACTTTTGGAGAGAGAATGTTTGACTTTGAGAGTTGACTTTTGTTTGAGGCAAAATTTGATAAAATGATCTACATGAAACTTGTAGATTATGTTAAGAGATTTTTGTGGACATAAAGTTTGTAATTTTTGATATCGGGAGTGAAAGTTATGATCAGTCAAAGTTTATGTTTGATCGGGGTTGACTTTAAGTATGGTTGAAACTTTGACTGAGAAATTTACCTAGTTAGAGACAAATTGAGCTTTGATGTTCTACATGGAAATTGAAGGATTTGTTTTGATCTTTATTTCGATATAAAGTATGCAATTTTTCGATCTCGGAAAATTAAGTTATGATTTTTGACAAGTTTGGATAGAGGATAGTATCTTTGACCGAAAAATGGACTCCCGTAGGAGTTGAATTGAGTTTTATGTTTTTCTTGGAAGATTTAGAGCTTCTCTTAAGCTTTCTATAGAGACTAAGTTTGTCAAAATCGGAGTTCGGGATTAAAAGTTATGAATTTTGGGAGTTTAGAGTGAAAAAAAAAAAAAGTTTTAGCGCCCTCGCTAGGGCGACGCTCGCCTAGCGAGCAGGCGCCCGTCTCGCCTCGCTAGGCGACGCCGCCTGGCGAGGCGGCGCCTTCGCCTCATGAGGCAGGCTCGCCATCTCATGTTGTCGCCTCGCCTAGCGGCGTGAGGCGTCTCGCCCTCATGACGGCGTCTCGCCTCATGGCAGGCGGCTCGCCTCATGACGGCGTCTCGCCCTCATGAGTTGGGGCGTCCGTCGCATGCGACGCCGTTTTGCTCTTCGATTTTCTTGACTTTCTCGCTTTAATCCGACCTTTGTTCACTATTTTGCTTATATCTTTTCCGTCCGACATCCGATTGAGTTGATTCTTTTTGCGTTGGATTCCTAAGACATTGAATTTCATTTATAAGAAATTGGTGAACTTTTGAGGTTAAATTAATGGTGATTAATTTAATCAAAGTGAGTCGGGAAATTTTCCGAGCATGATTAGGTGTTTTGTAAAATTCGGGATCTGTAGAGATCCGATTGAAGCGATTCTTGAGGCGAAATAAAGATAAGACAAGGGCTACAAATCATATGAAGACATGAAATGTCAATTTGCCCTAAGATTTTAATTTTGAATTTAAGTTCGGATTAGGGTTTAATTTTGGATTAGGAACACCTGAGAGTAATTTGAGTATAACTTTTGATCTGGGAATCGAAATGAGACGATTCTTGTTTTGAATTAAACTAGAGACATAAGGCTACAATTGTTATGAAGACATCGAGTTTCAATTCCGGGAATAAGAATGTGAAATTTTGGACGGAAATAATCGTACCTTGAAAATGTGTTAGAATATGGATATTTCCGCACTGTTTCGCACATAACTTTTGATGTAGTGCTCGGAATTGAGCGCGGTCAGTGGCGTTAGATTCGTATGAGTGAGAGGAACATTTCTCGAGAAGGAAGTTTTGACAAATTCCTTCAAATCGATAGTGCGAATCAAACCGCAAGTAAGTGTAATTTTAAGTTTTGAATGGAGGGCAAAATGGTCATTTGACCATCAATTAATGAAACACATACAAGAGATGTCGTTTTGGCTTATTAAAAGCCACGAAAGTGGCTGGAAATTTCCAGAGAAAAGAAGAAGAAATAAGAAGAAGAAAGAAGAGTGGAGTTTCGGGTGATGGGAGAAAAGATGAGAGAGAAAGTTTAGTTTTAATTTTCTACTCAATTCTTCAAGCTTTTGGGATTTTCCAAGAAGGAAAGAGTGGAGAATGAGAGAACTTCTTCATGAGCCAAGAAAATACAATTTGGAAGAGAAAGAGGTAAGAGAAATTGTTCTACTTTGAGATTTTGATTAATTTTCGGTTTAGAATTATGGCATATGAGATGGGTTTATGGATTGTGAAATTAATTTTGATATATATGTTTTAGGCTGGGTTTAATTTTGGATGGAAAATTGAGTAAAATTTAGGCTTAATTTTATGATGAAGAATTTTGAGATATTTTGGTGTAGAATTATAGGAAATATGATGAATTGATGATATATGAAATCAATTTCGAAGAATTTGTATTTTATGGTATTGAATTTGGATAAATTGGTTTAGGCCAATTTTAAGATTTGGGGATTTTTGAAATTGAGAATTTAAATAGTTTGGAATTAATGTGAATTGATGAATTGTGAGATTAATTTTGAAGAAATTATGTTTTATGAGATTGAATTTGAGTGTCTTGGTTTAGGTCAATTTTGAAAATTGGGGATTTTCAAAATTGGAGATTGAAATAGCTTGAATGTAAATGGAATTGGTGAATTCCTAAGTTGATTGTGAAAATTAAGTATTTTCGATGTGAAATTTGGATGATTATGGTTTAGGTTTTGGTACTTTGGAAGAGAAAAGCAAGGATCAATTGGAGCTTGAAATCAAGTTTAAGGCAATAATTGAGGTGGGTAGCATATTTATATTTTGATTTGTAAGCTATATGTGAATTTTGAAAAATTAAAAGCAATTTTGAAAAATAAAAGCAAAATGTGAAAATTTTTGACAAATTATTGCTTTGTAAAGGCGGAAATTCGATTTCGAATGTTTTCTGAAAGATTATTATAAGTTTGAATTCATTGCTTTCAATGATTCGATAAACCGATAGAAATTTCGAAAATGCATTTGTTGTGTATGCATTATTCAATTGTTGAAATTATTGTTTGATTGAATGTTTTGATTGTTGAATTTAGTGAATGATAGGTGAATAAATTGAGTGGTATGCATTTTGGGGAAAATTTTGAAGAAAATTAAGAAATTGAAAAGTGCCTTGCAATCAGACTTTTCGTTTTCGATTATGTGTTATGTGGGTTTAGTAGGTCCTTGGTGAGTCGTATTTGTCTCTATGTGTATAGCCTTCTCCATTTGCCCATTAGTGTACAGACTCGTTCGGACTCCTTCACGGCTACTATTTGGACATTATCTTGAGAAAGTGTAATGCGTTCTATTCATTGCCTGCAGGAGACTGCTCTTGGGTATGCAAATCGTCTGTTGGACTAGCTGGACCATTCGATGTGTTATATGTTTTGATTTGTTTATGTGTTACGCATTCATATTTATGAAAAATTCAAGAAGTTTTGAAAATGAGAAAAAAAGTGAGATTATTATGAAAAGTTTGAAAAATATATAAAAAAATGGGTTTGAGAAATTGTTTGAAAAATTATAAAGTTTGAAAAAATTAGCCCTTTTGGCAAAAAGAGTATTAAAAATGATTTCGCTTATTTATCGGTTTATAAATGTGTTATCCACGAGCTTCGAGCTCACCCCTTTCATCCCCATCTCAGGGTTTGGCGGGAGATCGGATGAAAGAATGTGAAAACGTATGTTAAGGCGTCGGTTTCGACATTTGAATACGTTGGTTTTTGAGAAATTTGGATCTTGTGTATGAATATGTTTATGACTTTAGATAAGTTTGGGAAAAATGTATTTGTGTATAAAGTTGAGTATTGTGAATGAATGAGAAATTTGTATATGAAATTATGAATAGTTTGGGAATCTATATGTATGATTGATTTGGGAATTTGATTGAGTTATGAGAGTGGTATGTTGATTTGAGAATTATGGAAGTGTTAGGTTTAAATGTGCGTTTACTGCTTTGGTGTTGGATTCGGACGGAGTGTCCGATGATTTGAAATGTATTTGGGATTATAAGTGTTTTGAACCTGCGAGAATTTTTGGTTAGGATAAAGGCGTAGTTATCTTTTGAAATTCGATAAAATCTGGGATAAAATGTAATTTGAGATTGGTATGGATTTATATAAGATTATGTATGTTGTATGGATTGAAGATGATTTGGATATAATTGAGTGTGAGAAAAGAAATGAGAATAAGAAAGAAAAAAATTCATAACGGATTTTGGAGCGTCTTAGGATCCCCAGCGTTTCATTTCTGTTCTTTGCTTATGCACGGATGTCGGAAAGTGTTTGATTTAAATTGATTTGTTTGCTTACTTTGTTTTCTATCCGTATTGATTTGCATTCGATTCGATCCGCTTTTGCTTATTCGTTCGCTTTGTGATCCGTATTCGATTATTTAAACCGCTATATTCGATTGAATCTGTTCGTTTGTGTTAGATTTGCATTTGCTTAAACCGCTACTTTCGGATTTGTTCGCTTCGCATTTTGTTTCGATTCGACAATTTCCGCTTTCCTTCGTTTCCGTTTGCTTCGGTTTCCGTTCTGCTTATGTCAATTTCGATTCGAAATTTCTGTCTCCTTTCGCTTCCGTTTCCATTGATTCCGTCATTCGTTCTTTTTGTTAAGTTTATTCGGTTGGGATCCGGTTTCCGGATCGGGTCCCAATTTTTATAGTATCGAGCCCGATAATATGATCTTACTTGGGCGTATGAGTATGAATAAGGAATTGATCTGAGTTTGTAAAGATAAAAGTGAATTTGTGAGAGTGTGCTAGGTGGTCATTTGATTTTGATGAAAGAAATATGATTGTCTTTAGGAATGTGAAATTGATGTGCATGACTATTTGATGAATTCAAGTGATTGGTTTGATTTGGGTGTTAAGAATATGACCGACTTTCGGAATGTGTTGAGGAAATTAAGATTAGAACTTCTTGAGAAATTGTGATGAATTGATATAGATGAAAGAATGATGGCATAATGATGATTTAACCATATTAGGGTTCCTTAAGAAATGGACCATTGACTTGTGTCCAGAAGTGTAGAAACAGTAAGTTATGAATATAGTAAGTTGATATGATATGAGTGATATGATTTAAGGAAGTGGAAATTTGAAGAAATTGAGAATATGTGTGAAGTGTAAATGTGATGAAAAAGAAATTGATTATGAGTTTGGAAAGAAATTAGTAAGAAAGTGCTTGATGATCATTGTTTAGAAAGAAATTTATCACGAGAATGAGTTACTTGGAGTTTAAGTAAGTGTGAATTTCGAGGACGAAATTCTTTTAAGAGGGAGAAATGTTGGACCCAACCTTGAGTGACAATTTGACTATGATCAAGTGGATGAGTTGATTGAAATGAAGCTAAATAGCAAGAATTAGAAAGAAAAAATGTGAAAATTTGAAGGATTTAGAAAGTTTGACTTTTGGAGAGAATGTTTGACTTTGAGAGTTGACTTTTGTTTGAGGCAAAATTTGATAAAATGATCTACATGAAACTTGTAGATTATGTTAAGAGATTTTATGGACATAAAGTTTGTAATTTTTCGATATCGGGAGTGAAAGTTATGATCGGTCAAAGTTTATGTTTGATGGGGTTGACTTTAAGTATGGTTGAAACTTTGACTGAGAAATTTACCTAGTTAGAGACAAATTGAGCTTTGATGTTCTACATGGAAATTGAAGGATTTGTTTTGATCTTTATTTGATATAAAGTATGCAATTTTTCGATCTCGGAAAATTAAGTTATGATTTTGACAAGTTTGGATAGAGGATAGTATCTTTGACGAAAATGGACTCCGTAGGAGTTGAATTGAGTTTTATGTTTTCTTGGAAGATTTAGAGCTTCTCTTAAGCTTCTATAGAGACTAAGTTTGTCAAAATCGGAGTTGGGATTAAAAGTTATGAATTTTGGGAGTTTAGAGTGAAAAAAAAAGTTTTAGCGCCTCGCTGGCGACGGCTCGCCTAGCGGCGGGCGCCCGTCTCGCCTCGCTAGGGCGACGCCTCGCCTGGCGAGGCGGGCGTTCCTTCGCCTCGCGAGGCAGGCTGCCCTCATGTTGTCGCCGCTAGGCGACGCCTCTGCTAAGGCGTCTCGCCCTCATGACGGCGTCTCGCCCTCATGATGATGGCTCGCCCTCATGACGGCGTCTCGCCCTCATGAGTTGAGGCGTCCGTCTGCATCTGACTGTTTTGCTCTTCGATTTTCTTGACTTTCCTCCTTTAATCAGACCTTTGTTCACTATTTTGCTTATATCTTTCCGTCCGACATCCGATTGAGTTGATTCTTTTGCGTTGGATTCCTAAGACATTGAATTTCATTTTATAAGAAATTGGTGAACTTTTGAGGTTAAATTAATGGTGATTAATTTAATCAAAGTGAGTCGGGAAATTTTCGAGCATGATTAGGTGTTTTGTAAAATTGGGATCTGTAGAGATCCGATTGAAGCGATTCTTGAGGCGAAATAAATATAAGACAAGGGGCTACAAATCATATGAAGACATTAAATGTCAATTTTGCCCCTAAGATTTTTAATTTTTGAATTTAAGTTCGGATTAGGGTTTAATTTTTGGATTGGGAACACCTGAGAGTAATTTGAGTATAACTTTTGATCTGGGAATCGAAATGAGACGATTCTTGTTTTGAATTAAACTAGAGACATAAGGCTACAATTGTTATGAAGACATCGAGTTTCAATTCCGGGAATAAGAATGTGAAATTTTGGACGGAAATAATCGTACCTTGAAAATGTGTTAGAATATGGATATTTCCGCTTTGTTTACTTACATAACTTTTGATGTAGTGCTCGGAATTGAGCGCGGTCAGTGGCGTTAGATTAAGTATGAGTGAGAGGAACATTTCTCGAGAAGGAAGTTTTGACAAATTCCTTCAAATCGATAGTGCGAATCAAACCGCAAGTAAGTGTAATTTTAAGTTTTGAATGGAGGCAAAATGGTCATTTGACCATCAATTAATGAAACACATACAAGAGATGTCGTTTGGCTTATTAAAAGCCACGAAAGTGGCTGGAAATTTCAGAAAAGAAGAAGAAATAAGAAGAAGAAAGAAGAGTGGAGTTTGGTGATGGGAGAAAAGATGAGAGAAAGTTTAGTTTAATTTTTCTACTCAATTCTTCAAGCTTTTGGGATTTTCCAAGAAGGAAAAGAGTGGAGAATGAAGAGAGCTTCTTCATGAGCCAAGAAAATCACAATTTGGAAGAGAAAGAGGTAAGAGAAATTGTTCTACTTTGAGATTTTGATTAATTTTGGTTTAGAATTATGGCATATGAGATGGGTTTATGGATTGTGAAATTAATTTTGATATATATGTTTTAGGCTGGGTTTAATTTTGGATGGAAAATTGAGTAAAATTTGAAGCTTAATTTTATGATGAAGAATTTTGAGATATTTTGGTGTAGAATTATAGGAAATATGATGAATTGATGATATATGAAATCAATTTGAAGAATTTGTATTTTATGGTATTGAATTTGGATAAATTGGTTTAGGCCAATTTTAAGATTTGGGGATTTTGAAATTGAGAATTTAAATAGTTTGGAATTAATGTGAATTGATGAATTGTGAGATTAATTTTGAAGAAATTATGTTTTATGAGATTGAATTTGAGTGTCTTGGTTTAGGTCAATTTTGAAAATTGGGGATTTTCAAAATTGGAGATTGAAAATAAGCTTGAATGTAAATGGAATTGGTGAATTCCTAAGTTGATTGTGAAAATTAAGTATTTTCGATGTGAAATTTGGATGATTATGGTTTAGGTTTTGGTACTTTGGAAGAGAGAAAAGCGAGGATCAATTGGAGCTTGAAATCAAGTTTAGGCAATAATTAGAGGTGGGTAGCATATTTATATTTTGATTTGTAAGCTATATGTGAATTTTGAAAAATTAAAAAGCAATTTTGAAAAATAAAGAAAGCAAAAATGTGAAAATTTTGACAAATTATTGTTTTGTAAAGCGGAAATTCGATTTAGAATGTTTTCTGAAAGATTATTATAAGTTTGAATTCATTGCTTTCAATGATTGATAAACCGATAGAAATTTCGAAAATGCATTTGTTGTGTATGCATTATTCAATTGTTGAAATTATTGTTTGATTGAATGTTTTGATTGTTGAATTTAGTGAATGATGGTGAATAAATTGAGTGGTATGCATTTTGGGGAAAATTTTGAAGAAAATTAAGAAATTGAAAAGTGCCTTGAGCAATCAGACTTTTCGTTTTGATTATGTGTTATGTGGGTTTAGTAGGTCCCTTGGTGAGTCGTTATTTGTCTCTATGTATAGCCTTCTCCAGTTTGCCCGTAGTGTACAGACTCCGTTCGGACTCCTTCACGGCTATTGGACGCTATGCGAGAAAGTGTAATGCGTTCTATTCATGACCGCTGAGGACCGCTATCGGGGGGGGCTATGCGATGCTCTATTTGGACCTAGCAGACCATTCGATGTGTTATATGTTTTGATTTGTTTATGTGTTACGCATTCATATTTATGAAAAATTCAAGAAGTTTTGAAAATGAGAAAAAAAGTGAGATTATTATGAAAAGTTTGAAAATATATAAAAAAAATGGGTTTGAGAAATTGTTTGAAAAATTATAAAGTTTGAAAAAATTAGCCCTTTTTGGCAAAAGAGTATTAAAATGATTTGACTTATTTATCGGTTTATAAATGTGTTATCCACGAGCTTTGAGCTCACCCCTTTCATCCCCATCTCAGGGTTTGACGGGAGATCGGATGAAAGAATGTGAAACGTATGTTAAGGCGTCGGTTCGACATTTGAATCGTTGGTTTTGAGAAATTTGGATCTTGTGTATGAATATGTTTATGACTTTAGATAAGTTTGGGAAAAATGTATTTGTGTATAAAGTTGAGTATTGTGAATGAATGAGAAATTTGTATATGAAATTATGAATAGTTTGGGAATCTATATGTATGATTGATTTGGGAATTTGATTGAGTTATGAGAGTGGTATGTTGATTTGAGAATTATGGAAGTGTTAGGTTTAAATGTGCGTTTCTTTGGTGTTGGATTAGGACGGGAGTGTCCGATGATTTTGAGTGTATTTGGGATTATAAGTGTTTTGAACCTTTGCGAGAATTTTGGGTTAGGATAAAAGCGGTAGTTATCTGCGAAATTTCGATAAAATCGGGATAAAAATGTAATTTGAGATTGGTATGGATTTATATAAGATTATGTATGTTGTATGGATTGAAGATGATTTGGATATAATTGGTGGCGAGAAAGAAATGAGAATAAGAAAGAAAAAAAATTCATAACGGATTTTGGAGCGTCTTAGGATCCCCAACGCGTTTGTTTCTGTTCTTTGCTTATGCACGGATGTCGGAAAGTGTTTGATTTTAAATTGATTTGTTTGCTTACTTTGTTTTCTATCCGTATTCGATTTGCATTCGATTCGATCCGCTTTTGCTTATTCGTTCGCTTTGTGATCCGTATTGATTATTTCGCTATATTCGATTGAATCATTCGTTTGTGTTCGATTTGCATTTGCTTCGCAACCGCTACTTTCGGATTTGTTCGCTTCGCATTTGTTTTCGATTCGACAATTTCCGCTTTCCTTCGTTCCGTTTGCTTCGGTTTCCGTTACGCTTATGTCAATTTCGATTGAAATTTCTGTCTCCTTCGCTTCGTTTCCATTGATTAGTCATTCGTTCTTTTGTTAAGTTTATTGGTTGGGATCCGGTTTCGGATCGGGTCCCAACATTTATGGTATCGAGCCCGATAATATGATCTTACTTGGGCGTATGAGTATGAATAAGGAATTGATCTGAGTTTGTAAAGATAAAAGTGAATTTGTGAGAGTGTGCTAGGTGGTCATTTGATTTTGATGAAAGAAATATGATTGTCTTTAGGAATGTGAAATTGATGTGCATGACTATTTGATGAATTCAAGTGATTGGTTTGATTTGGGTGTTAAGAATATGACCGACTTTCGGAATGTGTTGAGGAAATTAAGATTAGAACTTCTTGAGAAATTGTGATGAATTGATATAGATGAAAGAATGATGGCATAATGATGATTTAACCATATTAGGGTTCCTTAAGAAATGGACCATTGACTTGTGTCGAGAAGTGTAGAAAGCGATGAAGTTATGAATATAGTAAGTTGATATGATATGGTGATATGATTTAAGGAAGTGGAAATTTGAAGAAATTGAGAATATGTGTGAAGTGTAAATGTGATGAAAAAGAAATTGATTATGAGTTTTGGAAAGAAATTAGTAAGAAAGTGCTTGATGATCATTGTTTAGAAAGAAATTTATGCAAGAATGAGTTACTTGGAGTTTAAGTAAGTGTGAATTTCGAGGACGAAATTCTTTTAAGAGGGGGAGAAATGTTGGACCCCGAACCTTGAGTGACAATTTGACTATGATCAAGTTGATGAGTTGATTGAAATGAAGCTAAATAGCAAGAATTAGAAAGAAAAAATGTGAAAATTTGAAGGATTTAGAAAGTTTGACTTTTGGAGAGAGAATGTTTGACTTTGAGAGTTGACTTTTGTTTGAGGCAAAATTTGATAAAATGATCTACATGAAACTTGTAGATTATGTTAAGAGATTTTTGTGGACATAAAGTTTGTAATTTTTCGATATCGGGAGTGAAAGTTATGATCAGTCAAAGTTTATGTTTGATCGGGGTTGACTTTAAGTATGGTTGAAACTTTGACTGAGAAATTTACCTAGTTAGAGACAAATTGAGCTTTGATGTTCTACATGGAAATTGAAGGATTTGTTTTGATCTTTATTTCGATATAAAGTATGCAATTTTTCGATCTCGGAAAATTAAGTTATGATTTTGACAAGTTTGGATAGAGGATAGTATCTTTGACGAAAATGGACTCCGTAGGAGTTGAATTGAGTTTATGTTTTCTTGGAAGATTTAGAGCTTCTCTTAAGCTTTCTATAGAGACTAAGTTTGTCAAAATCGGAGTTCGGGATTAAAAGTTATGAATTTTGGGAGTTTAGAGTGAAAAAAAAAAAGTTTTAGCGCCTCGCTAGCGCGGCTCGCCCTAGCGGCGAGGCGCCCGTCTCGCCTCGCTAGGCGACGCCTCGCCTGGCGGCAGGCGTTGCTTCGCCTCGCGAGGGCAGGCTCGCCCTCATGGTGTGCGCCTCGCTAGAGGCGACGCCTCGCCTAGCGGCGTCTCGCCCTCATGACGGCGTCTCGCCCTCATGGCGAGGCGGCTCGCCCTCATGACGTCTCGCCCTCATGAGTTGGGGCGTCATCTGCATCTGACGCCGTTTTGCTCTTCGATTTTCTTGACTTTCTCGCTTTAATCAGGCCTTTGTTCACTATTTTGCTTATATCTTTTCAGTCAGACATCCGATTGAGTTGATTCTTTTTGCGTTGGATTCCTAAGACATTGAATTTCATTTTATAAGAAATTGGTGAACTTTGAGGTTAAATTAATGGTGATTAATTTAATCAAAGTGAGTCGGGAAATTTTCGAGCATGATTGATGTTTTGTAAAATTCGGGATCTGTAGAGATCCGATTGAAGCGATTCTTGGCGAAATAAATATAAGACAAGGGCTACAAATCATATGAAGACATTAAATGTCAATTTTGCCCTAAGATTTTAATTTTGAATTTAAGTTCGGATTAGGGTTTAATTTTGGATTGGGAACACCTGAGAGTAATTTGAGTATAACTTTTGATCTGGGAATCGAAATGAGACGATTCTTGTTTTGAATTAAACTAGAGACATAAGGCTACAATTGTTATGAAGACATCGAGTTTCAATTCGGGAATAAGAATGTGAAATTTTGGACGGAAATAATCGTACCTTGAAAATGTGTTAGAATATGGATATTTCCGCCTTTGTTTACATAACTTTTGATGTAGTGCTCGGAATTGAGCGCGGTCAGTGGCGTTAGATTCGTATGAGTGAGAGGAACATTTCTCGAGAAGGAAGTTTTGACAAATTCCTTCAAATCGATAGTGCGAATCAAACCGCAAGTAAGTGTAATTTTAAGTTTTGAATGGAGGGCAAAATGGTCATTTGACCATCAATTAATGAAACACATACAAGAGATGTCGTTTTGGCTTATTAAAAGCCACGAAAGTGGCTGGAAATTTCCAGAGAAAAGAAGAAGAAATAAGAAGAAGAAAGAAGAGTGGAGTTTCGGGTGATGGGAGAAAAGATGAGAGAGAAAGTTTAGTTTTAATTTTTCTACTCAATTCTTCAAGCTTTTGGGATTTTTCCAAGAAGGAAAAGAGTGGAGAATGAAGAGAGCTTCTTCATGAGCCAAGAAAATACGAATTTGGAAGAGAAAGAGGTAAGAGAAATTGTTCTACTTTGAGATTTTGATTAATTTTCGGTTTAGAATTATGGCATATGAGATGGGTTTATGGATTGTGAAATTAATTTTGATATATATGTTTTAGGCTGGGTTTAATTTTGGATGGAAAATTGAGTAAAGTTTAAGCAATTTTATGATGAAGAATTTTGAGATATTTTGGTGTAGAATTATAGGAAATATGATGAATTGATGATATATGAAATCAATTTGAAGAATTTGTATTTTATGGTATTGAATTTGGATAAATTGGTTTAGGCCAATTTTAAGATTTGGGATTTTGAAATTGAGAATTTAAATAGTTTGGAATTAATGTGAATTGATGAATTGTGAGATTAATTTTGAAGAAATTATGTTTTATGAGATTGAATTTGAGTGTCTTGGTTTAGGTCAATTTTGAAAATTGGGATTTTCAAAATTGGAGATTGAAATAAGCTTGAATGTAAATGGAATTGGTGAATTCCTAAGTTGATTGTGAAAATTAAGTATTTTACGATGTGAAATTTGGATGATTATGGTTTAGGTTTTGGTACTTTGGAAGAGAGAAAAGCGAGGATCAATTGGAGCTTGAAATCAAGTTTCCGGCAATAATTCGAGGTGGGTAGCATATTTATATTTTGATTTGTAAGCTATATGTGAATTTTGAAAAATTAAAGCAATTTTGAAAATAAAGAAAGCAAAATGTGAAAATTTTTGACAAATTATTGTTTTGTAAAGGCGAAATTCGATTTAGAATGTTTTCGAAAGATTATTATAAGTTTGAATTCATTGCTTTCAATGATTCGATAAACCGATAGAAATTCTGAAAATGCATTTGTTGTGTATGCATTATTCAATTGTTGAAATTATTGTTTGATTGAATGTTTTGATTGTTGAATTTAGTGAATGATAGGTGAATAAATTGAGTGGTATGCATTTTGGGAAAATTTTGAAGAAAATTAAGAAATTGAAAAGTGCCTTGAGCAATCCGACTTTTCGTTTTCGATTATGTGTTATATGGGTTTGGTAGGTCCTTGGTGAGTCGTATTTGTCTCTATGTGTATAGCCTTCTCCAGTGCCCGCTAGTGTACAGACTCGTTCGGACTCCTTCACGGCTCTACTGGACATTATCTGAGAGAAAGTGTAATGCGTTCTGATTCACACTGCGGGACATTATCTTGAGGTATGCGATCGTCTATTGGACCTAGCAGGACCATTACGATGTGTTATATGTTTTGATTTGTTTATGTGTTACGCATTCATATTTATGAAAAATTCAGAAGTTTTGAAAAATGAGAAAAAAAGTGAGATTATTATGAAAAGTTTGAAAAATATATAAAAAAATGGGTTTGAGGAAATTGTTTGAAAAATTATAAAGTTTGAAAAAAATTAGCCCTTTTGGCAAAAGAGTATTAAAATGATTTGACTTATTTATCGGTTTATAAATGTGTTATCCACGAGCTTTGAGCTCACCCCTTTCATCCCCATCTCCGGGTTTGACGCGGAGATCGGATGAAAGAATGTGAAACGTATGTCAAGGCGTCGATTTTGACATTTGAATCGTTGGTTTTGAGAAATTTGGATCTTGTGTATGAATATGTTTATGACTTTAGATAAGTTTGGAAAAATGTATTTGTGTATAAAGTTGAGTATTGTGAATGAATGAGAAATTTGTATATGAAATTATGAATAGTTTGGGAATCTATATGTATGATTGATTTGGGAATTTGATTGAGTTATGAGTGGTATGTTGATTTGAGAATTATGGAAGTGTTAGGTTTAAATGTGCGTTACTGCTTTGGTGTTGGATTAGGACGGAGTGTCCGATGATTTTGAGTGTATTTGGGATTATAAGTGTTTTTGAACCTTTGCGAGAATTTTTGGGTTAGGATAAAGCGATCGTTATCTTTGCGAAATTTCGATAAAATCAGGATAAAAATGTAATTTGAGATTGGTATGGATTTATATAAGATTATGTATGTTGTATGGATTGAAGATGATTTGGATATGATTGAGTGACGAGAAAAGAAATGAGAATAAGAAAGAAAAAAAATTCATAACGGATTTTGGAGCGTCTTAGGATCCCCAGCGTTTACATTTCTGTTCTTTGCTTATATGCGGATGTCGGAAAGTGTTTGATTTTAAATTGATTTGTTTGCTTACTTTGTTTTCTATCCAGTATTCGATTTGCATTCGATTCGATCCGCTTTTGCTTATTCGTTCCGCTTTGTGATCCGTATTCGATTATTTAAACCGCTATATTCGATTGAATCATTCGTTTGTGTTCGATTTGCATTTGCTTCCGCCGCTACTTTCGGTTGTTAAACCCGCATTTTGTTTCGATTCGACAATTTCCGCTTTCCTTCGTTTCCGTTTGCTTCGTTTTCCGTTCTGCTTATGTCGTTGGGTCTCGGTAACGGGATCCAACAGCTATGGTATCAAAGCATAGAGTGAAAGTCTTACGTGTTAAGTTTATTCAGTTGGGATCCGGTTCCTGGATCGGGTCCCAACAGTATGTATATATGTATGTATGTATGTACAAAATTGGGAAGGACATTAGTGTCCAACTATGTCATTATGGTACAAAGGTGAGACAGACAAAAAACAAAAAAGGACATATTGTGCCAATTACACAACAAAATTCCTGTGTAATATTCTTAGATGTCAAATAAAAATAAAGTTGCAAGGAGAGCTGCAAATATGATTTATAACAGAGAGAAAAAAACTTGCCCATGATCCTAATAACCTAGTACAACATCAACCTGAGCAGGGTTAGAGAATTGAGTCAGACTCTTTAACACTTTCTTATCTCTAAATGCATTGGGGTGTGTAGATACTTCCACCATTTGGTTTCTTTATTTTAGGTTTAAATGAGAGGGTCTGCATGTAAATCATATTCCATGGTTAAGCTTAAGATGTAGAAAATATTACAGTGCGGGAATTTAAATCTAAAGGGTATGAAAAAGAGCAATTTGAATCACGTAAAAGCAGGAATTATAGGAGTACAGGATATTCGCTAATTTGAGTTTTTGATCAAGTACATTCATTAGTTTGATCAAAGAAAAATGCCTAAAATTCCTCTTTCTTCATTTTTACCTTTTCAATAATTTTGCTGTCATCCTCTTCATTTCTATAAATGTTGTGTTAGCTTTTCCGATTCACACTACCTCTGATTCTCATTAACTGGTCATGTTCAAAAAATATTGTCTACAGTGTTTGACAAGTCTCTCTTTTTTCACGTCCAATTCCACTCACAAAAAAGAAAATTTAGGCATCTCAGCAATCTCTTTAGTTGGTTAATTTTCTTCAATTCCTTCGTTGATATCATAATAATAGTGGAAGCAAAGGGGTAATTTCAACACAAACATTTGGACAAAATTTTGATTAGTATTTGAATTGTTTAAAATAAATTTTATATTTATAAAACATTCAAAAATCTTGAATTATATAAATTTGAACGAAGTTAAGTGTTAATTTGTTATATGTTATATTAACGCTAATTTGATATATTTTATATTTGTTATGTGAATTTTACCATGTGTCACATGAAGCCCACATATCATATTTAAGTTATTTTAATTTAATTATTGTTAATTATAATTAACTAATTAATTTAACTCTAATATAATCATCTTAAATTCCTAAAATTGAGAAAAAGTTACAAAATTTCTAATTGCCAAAAGTGTATTTTGGATCTTAATAATTTCATTAAAATACAAGTTAAATCCTAATGTTTTAGAGTATTTAATTTAAACTTTAATGTTTTCAATAATGTTAAGAACACCACACCACACCACGTATTAAAAAGACAGAAAAAGACGCTGACAACATGATAATTTTTGTGAAAGTTGATTGAATGTTTCAGCAACTTGTTCGATGACAACACATACTTTCTCACGTTGTCCTTGTTTATAAATTCATGATTGATCTTGGGCCTATAATTAAAGTTCGTATTATGTTTACCACGGTCAATATTAACGGAACGAAAAAAGCAAATCTAGAAATATCACAGTGGATTTTGGAGTCCGTAGCCATCCCTCGAATGATGCAATGTACACGACGCCAGAAACAACAGACATGCACATAGGAAGCTGATATTCTAATTTGAAGCTGAAAAGTGCACCTGTATTATACTATTACACGTGAGTCCATTTGCATAAAAACTGAAAAAATTACAATCTATACACATTCATCTTCTATTAAGCTGCTTCTCGAGGTTGCAGGGAAAATAAAGAATGCTACTAACGAATCATTATTACATGAATTGGATTCCCTTTGACACGCCATTGCTCCGATGGGGTACTATTTATATCGACAAATTCTAATTTATCACTTTCGAAGGAGTGATAAAGCGAAGTGCATCCACCAAGCATTTTGCAAAAGCTAGCTTCGCAACTTACCAGATACAATCCATAAATCAATAAGTTCAACATTCTCTTCATGTTACAGTGGTTTCCCGAGCCAGTAAAGCCGCACAAATGACGCCATCCAACAAAACAAAATCTGCACTCAACCGAAATTTCAATGAGTTAATCACAAATGTTTTCTTAATAGAATTCTGTTTTGAAAAAAGCAGAAAGAAAAACAAACACAAGCACCCATACACACTTGGATCTTGAAACAGGCTGAAAAGCAGAAAAATAAAGCACGAAGTTTATTTTTCCTTCTGAAAAGGCAACGTGAGTGGAAGAATGTCAGAAGAAGAAGGTTAAAAGGATCAAACTACACAATTGGCACCACCACCCCTTTCCACCGCAATTATATGTCCCTAAACTTAATGATAGGCAAACAGGCATTCAGATAATAACTCCGTATGTAGCCTAACTATCAACTAAATTATCTAAATTTCAAGGCTGCAAACATTGCTGGAAAGTTGGTAGGTAGTGTTGACTAAGTCTGATGCAGTCATTATACTGTTAATTGTCAAATGAACTACAATTGCATGCAACTCAGCTTTGATTTTGAATGGAAGCATGTGGGATAGAGTGGATCAGGGTTTTCTTTCCTTTAGCATTGGACTTGCGTATCAAACAAATAGAAGATCAGACGGAACTAAAACCAATTTCTGATAACATTACCTAATGGTTCCTGGCTAATGCTGTGCCACTTCTGTGTCCCTTCAATCGTCATGAATCTCTGCCAGGGGATTCACAATGAATCCACCTCGACCCTGTTGTTGTAACCTAAGTCTCTCAAAATTGAATGTTTCAGCCCTGGTACTACCATTCTTACCAGCTCTTTGACGAATGGCTGTCGATGAAGTGGCACCACTAGAAGATAACCTTGAGAGTGGAAAGCGACCATCTGTTTTCCTCCAAAACTTGGAGCTCAAAAAATCTGCAGCAGGTAGCAGGCAACAAGAGGTTTTCTGAGAGTCAGTCATCCTTCCACCGGAAACAGCCAAGTTATATGATATCTCATCCAGTGCCAACTCTAGACCATGTACACGGGTCTCCAGTGCATGCATCCCGTTTTGTGAGCCCCCGATGTATTTCTAATTGTCAGTAGATAATATGAGAATTAGCAACAACGTCAATATATGAAACCAATCATATCACCGTGTATTCATACCAAGCAGCCCAAAGACATGGAAAAGTTATTACTATGTATTAAATGCATAGATCAACAATTTCACCAGTAAATTACCATCAGAAAAATACTAAGTTTCAAAGCGTGGAAAAAACCTGCAGGATATCTAGTAGGCTTGATTGCTGTTTTTCGATCTGAACAAGCTGGTTGCGGATCAAAGACAAGTCCTCACTCTCTTTGCGATTGGTATCCTGATTTTCAATCCCAACACTGACTGCATTTGCAGACTCTGGTCTTTCCTCATGGCAAGGGACTACTCGAGATCCAGACTTGGACCCAACAAATTTGAGCATCTTATCATCATAATTTTTATTGAAAAGTGCCCGCTTAAAATCTGGCTTTGTAATCCTTCTTTCTGGGCCACCATCGCATCCCTCTCTAACATCACTATCATCACCACAAGAGACAGAGGCAGCCCTTGGAACTGCAATTTCAGCCTTCCAGTCCAAGTTCTTTTTGCAATCTACCTTCCTCAGAATTCCTGAACTAGCTTTCTTCTCAACACTCTTCAAAGGAACTCTCTTTCTAGCAGATAAAGAATCGGGTGGAGTTGTCCTGTTATAGGTCCTTTTATTCTTGTGAATGGCTTCAGATCCTGCTGTGCGAGGTGCTTTGGATCCAGGCTGATAGCTCCCATCATTTGCATCTTCTGCTACCATAAAATAAAAAACTTCAGTGAAGGAATAGATAAAAAACAATGACAAAAATCATTACTGAAATTGAGCTCATGCATAAGTTGCAATCACACTGAGCAAAGCATGAAAGTTTCAAATTTGACAATGAATTTAAAGAATCAAAATTGGTTAAAGCATGGACCATACAATCAAGACAAGAAAAAGTTATAGTGAATCCAAGCATAACCGATGACCTTGAATCAGTAAAGAATTACCGACTCGGATGTATTCTTTATAGTCTTGCCAAAGAACCAACAAAATTTGGTGGCTAACCTATATTTCCAATGTCTCCATTACCTTTTGAGGAAGCCACCGATCTAGGCGGCGGTGAGGCCTCATCAGAGATGTCAGGAACCTGCTTCCATGCCTGTATCATCTGACTCATCACTTCCCTGACAGCCTTCACCTGCAAAAGCCTCACAATCCATACTTCAAATAAACAATCTGCAAAATTATTCATCCACGAAAGGAAATTTAACACTGGAAGAATGCGAGATCAAACTTAAAAAGTTTTGAACCTTATCGAATTTCCGATTCTCAAAAGCTTTCAAGTTCCCGCTCTTGAACTCCGCCATAGCATCCCTTTCCACGACCGCCAATCTTCCAAGCGCCTCTGCCGCAGCCTTCCTTGCCGCCCAATCTTCACTACTCAAGAACCCTACCAAACACTTCACTAGTCCTACCATACCTCCATAACCGCTCACTCCTCCAACTCGGATCACACTCCCGATAACAACCAACGCCGCACTCTTCGCCTTGTAACTGTCGCTTTTCACTAACCGCTCCAACCTTGGCACCAACACTTTCCCTAGCCTCGCCGGATCCGGATCAGGAGCCGCATCGATGGCGGCAGCCAAACACAAAGCGGATCCTAGCTGTGCGCTCATCTCCTGCTCCGTGAACACCGATTCACTCAACGGCTTCAAGAACGCAGCAGAGAACGGCGTCTTCGTTATATTGGAGGCGAGAGACGAAGTCGTAGCCACGCATTGGGAGCGAATTGAGGAGTCGCAATCGCGGAAGCGGCGCGTGAGGTAGGAGATAATTCTAGAGAGAAACGAAGAGAGCGAGTTGGCATGGAGGAGAGCCAGTGTGGAGAGGAGGTGGAGGCACTGTTTGCGTACCAATGCCTTGTCGGTGGAGTCGGTGGAGAGAATGCATGAGAGAAACGTCGGAAGTGTGGTACTGTCCAGTGCGGCGGCGATGGAATCCAGCTCAGTCGCCGCGACAGCGAACGTATCGCGGTCTGATAGCTTGGTGATCAAGGTAAGCACTTTCAGTTTTAGATTCTGCGTCATTTCTTGCAGTTCTTGGTTTCATACAACTCAGGTGGAGTTAGTGCTGGCTTTACGGTAGTGGCGGTGTCGTTGCAGGCAACATTGATGGCAGCATTGCCGGTGGCGGAGGAAGGTTGCTCGGTTGTGGTCTGAGTTGGTGTTGCAACTTGTGAACGGGCCTTAAAAGTAGAGAGGTGGCTGACGTCAGTAAAAAGTAATCGACGAAAAACTTTTTTTTTTTTTTTCTGCTCTTGTTTTCGACTTCTTCCGTACTCAAAAATTACAAAAATCATATAAAGTGATTTTTATCGGTTTTTAAACCTAAATTAATATTAACTAAATATATGCTATTTGATTAGTTAATATATTAAATTTTAATAAAATTACGAAGAATTTAATTTGATATTATACATTTAATTGATTAAAATTAATTATTAATAATGTAATTAAATTTAAATACTTTCAAAGTATATAAATTTTCAAATAAAACTTTATTTAATAATTAAAATATTAATTTATAACTAAAAATTAAAATTAAAATTATTTATTTTAATAATTTGTTAATAAATATTATATAAAAGATTTAAAATTTTACCTTTAAGTTTTATTTAATATAGAATTATTATCACTGACAAAACATAATTACTAAATAAATTTTTATTTTATTTAAAACAAAAACTTAAAACTTAAAACTTAAAATAAAAAAAACTGTTAACTACCATAAGAAAAACATAATTGGAACCGTCAGATGAAGACAGGATTAAGAATAAATGAAGTTTGATTAGGGGCAAAAGGCAGCTGGAATTTATTCAATTATTTGTAGCAAGTGGATTAATTTCTTGGAAAGCAACAAAAGATGTATGATTGTCTGTAAGCTGGTGTTGCGATTAATCTAAACCATACTAAGATGATGCTTTTCATTAATTTGTTTTCGTATTAAGATGATTTGGATCACATTGGAATTAGACAAACTTGGTGGTTCTAAATCATGATAACCGGGAAGATACAACAAGGACTCAAAATCCAAATCTGTAAAAGATAGTATAAAGCATTTGCGTTACTCAGCCAAACAAATTAAGCAACAATCTTTTTCTTTCCTCTTTCTACCTTAACTTCAAATCAAACATTTAATAACTACTACCTAAACAAAAGCCGAAAGCCACTGAGACAAGTTGAAATTTTGTCGGGAATATATTAAAATTTGCTTTTAATATAAGATTGAAGTCACCTTAGAAGTTATTAATACATTTTTGTTAGTGTTTATATTATGAAAGCTAAATCAAGGTGGCGATTTTGGGGTTTTGATGGGCTAGGTAGGTCAGTGGTTGAGCGGTTCAATCAGGTAATTCCAATTTTCGCTCACAAAAATCACATGCTTCCAATTATGGCACTTCCGTAGCTTTTGGCCAAATTCAATTTGTTTTATAGAAAGGCTTAGCGGAGTTGATTCCGCACTTAATAAAAATTTTGTCTTAAAAATAAAAGCTAGGGGCAGGCCATTCTTTGTTATTACTAAAGTACTTGATGTCTAGAATCAATCCAAGTAGGTTGGACAAATCATTGCTTGCCTGTGCAACTTAAGAACTAAGTGGAGTTGTTTTTAGTGTAAGAGTTCACGGAACCTACTCAGCCTGAATGGAGTGGGTCTCAACCCCTATAACCACCTGTCTCTCTTTTATCTTCTAAGCAACTACACAATAATTACTCATGGGACTGGCTGGTTGCCTAGTCGCTGAAAAGCAAGTAAGCAACCAAGCAGTCGCCAAAACTACTTGCTTGCTTGATGCATTTGTCATATTATTATCATAATAAGATGAGTAATTCAGTAATGAAAGGGCTTTCCTTTTGTTATATAGATTAATAATAATGCATACATTTTATTCAAGTAAATTTAGGGTTGGAATGGTCGGACTAAATTTGCTCAGTAAAGATTTTTATTTCGACTCGAGTTCTATTCGAGACTTGATCGAACTTAGATCAAGCAATCTAAACTTGAGTTCGACTTCGATTGAATTTTAAGCATATCTAATTGGATCTAAATAATTTGGTTTAATCTTGAATCTAATCAAGTTTTATCTCGCTCGAATCTTAATCGAGTCAAGTCAATCTTAAAAAATCGAAAGAGAAAGAAAAGTGGATGGCTATTGAGAAGCACAACTGTTTACTTTCCACTCCTTACGGATTCTATCCAAAGCAAATTAGAATAAAAATACCCATCAAATATTATAGATTATATAATAAATGATAATAATAACTAAGAATTCTCATCAAATATTCTGGACAGTAGATTAATACAAAAAAATATTCAAAAATTTTACACTATATGTACATATAGGATTGGAAAATAAACTCGAGCCTGATTTAACTTAACTCAAAATCAACAAACTTGACCTGAGTTGAAATATTATTAAGGTCCTGCCTAAAATTCAATTTATATAAAGATCCACTTGACCCTAATATTCTTCTCCTCTTCTTCTTTCATCTTTCAACTTCATATGCCCACCTATGATAAAATACTGTCATTCCCTTCCCTATGTTTAACACCATGAACATAATAAGCTCTATCCACATTATTCAAATGTTCATCAATAAACTTTAGCCTCCTTCTTCTCCTCTCTTTCTTAAAATTTAAAGATTGAATTGTTACATCAACTAGGAATATTGTATTGTAGCTCCTAATTTAGAATAATCGTATACTTAATTCATATTTAACCAAGATTCAGCAACCTATCCAAGTGCTCTATACTCATCTAATTCTTCATTTTCTTTCCTCATATTTCAATCTTTGAGGATACTTTATGAGCTTTTAATTTGTGCAACTGTTATCCAACAAGATACAAAACCCAATGCACTGTGAAGTCTTGGTTATGTATAGAGATGAAAGAAGGTTGGAACAAAATAAAAATATGGGTAAGAGATCTAGGTCTTTTCCTCTATTCTTTCCCCTTTAATTTTTTATTTAAGTTGGATGATAGAAGAGCTTTGTTCTGTTGTGATAAATAGATTATTATTGAGTTTTGGCAACCCAGGGAGACTTGTAACATTGCAATCTTGTGACAAAGCAAAGGGATGGGCAGTGAATCGAATCAATTTTAGGTTAAGTATAGGTGAGCTTAGAACCCTTTAACTTCTTCGAGTTTTTGGATGGTCTAAATTTGTTAGGTTTGAACTCAAACAACGTGAACCATCTTTTATCAAACTTCAGGTTTAGGTTAAGTATGGGTGAGCTTCGAACCCTTCAACTTCTTCGAGTTTTTGGTAGATTTTGGATGGTCTAAATTTGGTTAGGTTTGAACTCGAACAACGTGCGAGAACCATCCTTTATTAAACTTCAGGTTGAGATTGAGTTAAGTTAGTGAGCCAAAACCTAATAGACCAAAACTTAGTTTATGCTTCTCTAATGATAGAGAAACTTTCCAAAAATAATTAAGGGTGTGCTTGTTTAGTGGGAATAGAAAAGAGGTATAGGTATAGAATGAAAAATAATGTTTGGTAAGATACTATCATTGAACAGATAATTATTTCATTCCTTATTTTTGGGTAATACTCCATTCCTCTCGTAATCCAGAGGAATGAGAGTCATTACTTTCTAATTTTAGTGCGTGTTCTACCGCGAATGACACTCCTCCGAATCACTCTGGGTTTGAAGCTCGCCCATACTTAACCTAAACCTGAAGTCTGATAAAGGATGGTTCACGTTGTTTGAGTTCAAACCTAACAAATTTAGACCATCCAAAAACTCGAAGAAGTTAAAGGGTTCTAAGCTCACCCATACTGAACCTAAATTTGGTTAGGTTTGAACTCGAACAATGTGCGAGAACCATCCTTTATTAAACTTCAGGTTGAGATTGAGTTAGGCTAGTGAGCCAAAACCTAATAGACCAAACCTTAGTTTATGCTTCTCTAATGATAGAGAAACTTTCCAAAAATAATTAAGGGCGTGCTTGTTTAGTGGGAATGGAAAAGAGGTATAGGTATAGAATAAAAAATAATGTTTGGTAAGATACTATCATTGAACAGATAATTATTTCATTCCTTATTTTTGGGTAATACTCCATTCCTCTCGTAATTCAGAGGAATGAGAGTCATTACTTTCTAATTTTAGTGCGTGTTCTACCGCGAATGACACTCCTCCGAATCACTCTGGGTTTGAAGCTCGCCCATACTTAACCTAAACCTGAAGTCTGATAAAGGATGGTTCACGTTGTTTGAGTTCAAACCTAACAAATTTAGACCATCCAAAAACTCGAAGAAGTTAAAGGGTTCTAAGCTCACCCATACTTAACCTAAATTTGGTTAGGTTTGAACTCGAATAACGTGCGAGAACCATCCTTTATTAAACTTCAGGTTGAGAATGAGTTAGGCTAGTGAGCCAAAACCTAATAGACCAAACCTTAGTTTATGCTTCTCTAATGATAGAGAAACTTTCCGAAAATAATTAAGGGCGTGCTTGTTTAGTGGGAATGGAAAAGAGGTATAGGTATAGAATGAAAAATAATGTTTGGTAAGATACTATCATTGAACAGATAATTATTTCATTCCTTATTTTTGGGTAATACTCCATTCCTCTCGTAATCCAGAGGAATGAGAGTCATTACTTTCTAATTTTAGTGCGTGTTCTACCGCGAATGACACTCCTCCGAATCACTCTGGGTTTGAAGCTCGCCCATACTTAACCTAAACCTGAAGTCTGATAAAGGATGGTTCACGTTGTTTGAGTTCAAACCTAACAAATTTAGACCATCCAAAAACTCGAAGAAGTTAAAGGGTTCTAAGCTCACCCATACTTAACCTAAATTTGGTTAGGTTTGAACTCGAACAACGTGCGAGAACCATCCTTTATTAAACTTCAGGTTGAGATTGAGTTAGGCTAGTGAGCCAAAACCTAATAGACCAAACCTTAGTTTATGCTTCTCTAATGATAGAGAAACTATCCAAAAATAATTAAGGGTGTGCTTGTTTAGTGGGAATGGAAAAGAGGTATAGGTATATAATGAAAAATAATGTTTGGTAAGATACTATCATTGAACAGATAATTATTTCATTCCTTATTTTTGGGTAATACTTCATTCCTCTTGTAATCCAGAGGAATGAGAATCATTACTTTCTAATTTTAGTGCGTGTTCTACTGCGAATGACACTCTTCCGTATCACTCTCTACTCTCTATTCTCTCCCTGCCATGAATGAATGTCTCTTCCTATCTCTCCACAAACTAATCCCAAAGAAACACCCGAAACCAAGAAGAAGCACTGGTAATTTTCTTCCTTTCTTTCTTCTTCAAATTTTTTTGTCGATATAATTGCATATTCTCTTCTTTCTACTAGATTAGCTTTTCGATTCCATTATCCATTTTCTTTTGTACTTTCTTTCTTGAATCTCTATGAAGGTTTTGGGTATTGTTTGAATCTCTCTCATACTCTTG
Source organism: Erythroxylum novogranatense (assembly GCA_029891385.1). Taxonomy (NCBI): domain Eukaryota; kingdom Viridiplantae; phylum Streptophyta; class Magnoliopsida; order Malpighiales; family Erythroxylaceae; genus Erythroxylum; species Erythroxylum novogranatense. The sequence continues at coordinate 89,594 of JAIWQS010000030.1, forward strand.
AGTTGGGTTTGTTTCTTTTGTTTTTGTCATTTGCTATATGTTTTCTGTTGTTGCATCTGCTTGAATCTGCACATAGAACATGCTTAGGTGTCAATCTTGTATGTTGGGTTGGTGTTGAATGTCTTCAACTTTTGGGCCAGAGACAAAATTTTGTTCTATCAATGGTCATCATTGATTAATGGTGTTTAACGTTATGTATAATTCATTGTCCTCTAGCTAAACAATGGTTCGAACGAGATGCAATTAACCATTTGCTTTACACTACGCGCACAAGGAAAAGAGTGTTAGAGAGAGAAAAGGAAAGAGTCTATCTGATTGGAGAAAGAGTTAAAAAGACAGAAGTGGTGATGTTGTTGTTCGGTGTTTATGCTAAAAAAGAAGCAGAGAGTAGGAATGACTGCCTTAATTCAAGTTTGATTTAGTAGCTTTCATAATCTTGTTGATCTTAATTGCCACATTGTTGTCTTTGTTAGTTAATAACGAAAGTAGATTAATTAGCATGAAAAAAATTCAAGAAAACTTTTGATTATCACACTTTACTGTTACATTAGTTTAACGTGTAGTTACATGGATACATGCTTATCTACAATTTTTTAGGATTTAAGTTAAAGTTAACTTATTAAATGTGTGTGAAGTATTACTAATTAAATGTATGTGAAGTGTTACATTATTAAATGTGGGATCTAAACTACACTTTATGATGTAATTAAGTGGAATAAAGACAAGATTTTACTTTCTAATTTAGAAACTTACTCTAGTAAACTAAGCACTAGTATCTTAATGAAGGTTGAGACTATCATCTTTAGCCTTACTTTCTTGTTACATACAACAAAACATGTAAAAGGTCACTTTTTCTTATACCTACATGTTAAGCTAGGTGAGCATATAGGAATGGAAGAGAAGAGAGTCTCTACCTGTCAAGAATTATTACAAAAGGACCAATGGCAATAGTTGCAACAACATGACGATAGATCACAAGCACATAATTGCTCATACCCTGAAAACGCAAAACAAGTAGTTTTTAGACATTGGTGCATTAAACATACAAGCATTCAATTAATTTTTCACATTAGGAGATATGGAATTTTGCTTTTTGTCATTATTTTAAGACTGGATCTTAGAATATTCGCTTTGTAGGATTGCATTTCTTGATAGCGTGTGTGCTTCTTCTTACTTTCATTCTCAAAGGTTGTAAAATATAACTTCCTAATAAGTGCTTAATCAACCTGTATACTCTTATGTCTCTCAATCTATGGAGGTGCTCGACAAAGTTTGTTCTACATGCAAATTTGCATCAATTTGAGCTCCTTTAATATCAATTATCACTCATTCACCTTCTTCTTGATCATGTTTCTCTATTACCTTTACTTATTGTTTTATCTCTTTTCCATTGTTATTACCTAACTTTTCAACATGCCCTATTTATATGTTGGATTATTATTATTTTGAATTTTTTAATGTAAATCAACATAGCTCGCCCCTACTAGCGAATGATGACACAAACTAAAACAAATTTTGATACTTCAACAAACAACAAATAATATGATGGTTTTCTTATTTGTTATCCATTATGTTATGTATTGTTTGTACTTTCAATATAAGGTCTATGAAATTAAAACAAAGGAAGAAAAAAGGATTGATAGAATGAGATGGATGCTTAGATTGACCATGGATTGTGATAATTTCTGCATTAGTGAACTTCGTATGGATAGAGCAACCTTTAGGATATTGTGTGATTTGGTAAGAGATGTCGGGGTTTTAAAGGCCATTGGGAACACATCCGTAGAAGAGGTTGTAGCAATGTTCATATACACCTTAGCTCATTATAAAAAGAGTAGGCCAATAAGCCTACTTTTCTCAGTAGTAAAGAAACTGTGAGTCGACAATTCCATCAAGTTCTTTATGCAATTATAAGATTGCATCATATTTTGCTCAAGAAGCTAGAGCCTATTACTTAAGATTGTCAAGATGAGAGATGGAAAAGTTTTCAGGTAATTGAACATTATAATTAACCTATAACATTAATATCATAACTTTTATGTGCTAAATCACCTTTTAGTTTTAATTTCTAGGGTTGCCTAGGAGCCTTAGATGGGACACTAATTAAAGTTACACCTTTTAATGAAGATAAGTCCCGATATCGCACAAGAAAATGATTTATTTCAACAAACGTTTTAGGTGTTTGTTTCCCAAACATGCAATTCATATATGTATTACCTAGTTGGGAGGGCTTTGCACACGATGGTCGTGTGTTTCGAGATGCAATCTCAAGGCCTTATGGTCTACGAGTCCCCCTCGACGTAAATTTCTATTACAATATCCAATTTTGTTTCTCTTTGAGTTATGCTGCTCAATCATAACTTATTGTTTAATTGTGAAGGATGTTATTACTTGGTTGACTCTGGATATTGCAATGCAAATGGATTTCTTGCTCCATTTCGAGGGCAACGCTATCATCTCAAAGAATTCGATGGCCATCGACCAGAGATAGCAGGGGAATACTTTAACATGAAACATTCCAAAGCAATGAATGTTATTGAGAGATGCTTTGGATTGTTGAAAGGAAGATGGAAGATCCTTGCATTCCCTTCATTTTTCTCAATTGAAACCTAAGTTCGCAGTATAACGGCTTGTTCCTTTCTACATAACTTGATTCGCAAGTTCATAAGCTTTGATCCACACGAGTCAATCATTAAAGATGAAGATGAGAGTGAGGAAGATGAGAGTGAAAAAGATGATGAAATGGAATACATTACATAAATTAGTCTAATTGATGAGTGGTTGACAATCAGGAATAATATGGCAACCAACATGTATAATATATGGACAACTAGATCCAATGACAATGATGTATATTAGTAATTTGAGATATGTTTGTTTCATATGCTTATTAGATTGTTGAAATGTTTTGATTTTGATTAATGTACCTAAATGTTGAACATCTCTATTTGTTTACTATTAGTTATATATAACTTTCAGTTATTGGATTACTTTTGAAATGCATCCATGTGAACATCTCTGTTTGTTTGACTATGTGTTCGTGAGTTATTAGATTACATGTGTATGCTTTAAATTTTTCAACAAAGTTATTTTTTGTTATATGTTATTTCTTTGATAATTCTTACATTGTCGTTCTTTTATTAGAAATGGCTATGGCTGCCCGTGGGAGAGGAAAAATAAAAAGTATTGGAAGGATGATGAGGTTGAAGCTTTGGTCGATGTTTTGCAAGAACTAGCTTGCGATCCTTTGTGAAAAGTAGATGGGGAATTTAAGAACCATTATATGGTTGAAATGCACAAGATATTGCTAAGCATGATTCCCAATTTTGATAAGGATGTCGATCCCCATATTGACTCTAATATTAAATGGTTAAGAAACAAGTGCAATCCAATTTCTGAAATGTGTATGCACAGTGGATGTCAGTGGGATGATGTTGAGTATAAGATCAATTGTGAGAAACAATAGTTTGATGAATGCTTCTTGGTAAGGACATCTAACTCAAAAGTTGATTGAACTCTTATTTTAGTAGTTTCTTTTCTCATAATTATAATATTATCTTGTTATTACTTTTAATCTTCTTCTTTTTGTAATTCTTTTAATGAATCACAAGAATGTAATTGGAATGTGAAACTTTAAATTCCCATATTTGTAAAAATTGGACATGGTGTGGGGTAAAGATAGAGCGACGGGACTCAAAACTGAGGATATAGTTAAACAAGTACTAAGGCTAATAGCCCAAAGAATATGATAGTGTGTTCTTCATCGAACAATGAAGATAAACTTGTTGTGGTATCTGATACACAAGGATCCTCAGCCATTCCTTCAAGTAGTCATAGAATAAAAAAGAGAAAAAACCTGTCACTAAGAAAGGAAAGTTCTTATAAGAAAAAAAAGATCAGCAACACTTCATAATACTATTGAGCCAAGGTTAGACAGTTTCACTGTTAAGTTTCAGTCTATTTGAGAATAAATGACCTCACAATATGCAACTATTACCAATGCTTTGATTGCGGAGCCCAAATCTGATTCCTTAACTAATGAGAAGATGCAAGGGCTCATCAGTGAACTTTTTAATATTAGCATATCTCAATTGGATGTTGGTAAGGCTACTGTGTTATTCTGTAATGATCTTGCTAAGGTTCAAGTTTTGTTCGCTTTGCTAAGTCATCATTTAAGGAAGCATATTAATATTATTTTAAGTATTATGAACTTATGATGCAATTGATGTTGTCTAACGAGGTTATTTTATAATAGTTAGTTCTTTTTAGTTGTAATGCAAATAATGTTTGTAGTGTTAACTTTGGTTATTTTACATCAATTGAAGGTTTTGGTTTAGGTATTATGTATCGTGATGATATTTTACATCATTTGTATTATCGAAGGAATGTAAATTGTATTAAAGCTGTATTACTTGATTTTCTTGTAGCAATGAAATGATGGATATTATGGTTATGTCGATAAATTGTACAATATTTTGGATTATTAAACTATATTTTGATGATATTATGTAACTAATGATATGTTGATATCGGAAAATACTAGAGTATTTTTTCAAGAGTTATTAGAAATAAAATACCGCAATATACTTGATTTTAAACATTTTGTCATTATAAATAGGGTACGTAAAATATAATTAATTAAAATTTGATATAAAACAAAATTTTAACAAATTTTATTTCTCAAGATTTTAATAAACTAACCACAATCAATGGTAATGTAATCATTCATTTATTTTAATCAACTATTATAATTATAATAATTATATCCATTCTCATTTCTCAATATATTCATTCCTATTTTATTCTTATTCTCATTGTTCTTTTGTGAACCAAGCGCTCCTTAAGCATTACAACGACCAATCTAGGAAGAAAGAGGAAATTAAAGACAGAAATGGATACAAAAGAATTGAAGAACACAAGAAAAGCGTCTAACTATTAAGAGTATAATTGACAGAAAACAATGAAAGAGAGAAGGATTGGAAGAGAAGTCAAAGAAGCAAACAAGGTTAAAGTAAAAAAAGAATGAGGAAAAGAAAGTAGAGATTACAAATTTTAATTAGTTAAGGCTGGTAATCATTTATCACGACTTAAAATAATGTAGATGACAAATTTTAAAATTACACTGATTTTGTTAATAATTTATATAATAAAATAACATTATTTTATTATATAATACATTTAGACATTAGACTGAGTTGAATCATAGAGTCTAAACTTAATTAAAATTTTGATTTATAAAAAGTAAGTCTAATTTAAAACTTCTCTATTAACTTTAGATTGGATTAGGTCAAACAATACTTAATTTGCCCTTAAAACTTTCTATTACCTTTAAATTGGATTAGTTTGAACAATATTTATTTTGCCATCCCTATAATAAAATCCTTGCAGGAATCAGTTAAAGGCCCATCCTGGTCTGCTAAATGGAGACAAACATTCAAACATGAAGAAACCAAATTCAAAGGCTTCCTTCTCTCTTCTTGCTTCAGCACACAGCATACACTAATCATAACCCTACCTAAAGAAGACTTAATATTGAATCCAACATCAATTATAGTTAGGTTGTTTATACTAGTTTCACGGCACCGTCATGGGGGTTTGCAAATGTCAATGACCCATACGAGGAATGATCAGTTCTTGTATCAAAACTTTAATTAAGAAAAAGAAACACGAACTCTCAATTAATTGAGTGCCTAATTTGACTGCAATTGCAGAGGCCCACCACCATAAGAAGTATCTACGGTACTCCGAGGAGAATGCCCGCAGAACCCTTCACAGTTCACATGGCGAAGCAATTAAAATCCCATTTTTTGGCATATTTGGCTGTCTCTTGTCCCTCGAAATTTGCATGTGGTTGTGCTTCGGACCATGTGGAGGTCATCCCCTGTAGTGTTCTGAACATGGCAAAATAATTGACTTTACTGGAATGTTAAGAGAGGATAAGGACAAGCAACCTTAACAACATTAGCCAAAAGACCTTCTCTTCGGCCATATGAGAGAAGAAGACCGAAGTACATGATCTCTCATCTACTTCAGTTTTATCTTTATATTTTCCCGCGAGCTGGGAAAATTACTTGTCAAGTTAATTAATCAAGATCCGTAAAGTTGATGAACTTCCAGTCTTCTTTGTAGAGAAATGGAAGTTTCTTTGCCAAGCTTACGAATTCAGGATCCTCAAGTTTCTTTGCGAATATTCAAAGAAAAAGGAAGTGATTTGTTGACATATAAACCCTGTGGCCTGTGCCAGTGCATGATTGTAGCTTCTTTTGTTTTTATTTTGGGTCTCCAATCATTTGACAACCGGGGAGGGCTACTTCATAAGGGCATCTATTAAATTATGACTTCCTATATACAATTTGGACGGTGATAATGATTCGCTTAGGTTAAATGCATAAATTATATTCTATTATTTTAAAAAAATTTAAGTAAGTTTTATAGTTATTTATAATATCATACTACATTTTAATGTTTTGAAATGATATTACTAGAATCTTAAATTTTATCATAATTAAAGTTTTTAAATTCTTAATAATTAAGTTATTATCTTAATTTGAATTAATTTAAATTTATTCAGCGTTAAAGTAGTTTTAAATATTTTTAAACATCGATCAAATATAGATTTATTTCCATTTTATCAAATATTGAAATACAAAATCACCGGTTGATTTCTTACTTTATGTATATAATTTCTCTAACTCTAGTATTCTTTTATTTAATTTTTGATATATGTAAAGAAATAACTTTGATATACTTTTATTTTTATGTTGGATTCTCGACATGTAAGTAAGTTTTATATTTATCTGATAAGTCTCAAGAAAGCTATACATATCGCGAGATTTTTAGCTTATATACCAGTCTAATTTATAGATCAAAGATAAATAATAAGAGATCAAAGATAAATAAATACTGAATATAACATACATATAATCAAGTAAGATATAATCAAAACAAATTAATTTATCAACGCAAGGTACGCAATAACTTCGTAGGGCCTTCTATATAGCAGTTTGAATTACGAGATGATAGAAGAGGAAAACGACAGGAGAGCTGCTGGGGACATAGATGTTGCACATTCATTCAATTTTGCATTAGAAAACAAATCTTTGATTTGTATTCTTCACGTTGCTTTTTGTTTTGCCGCAAACGAACTGTAATTTTCAGTGTCATATGACTTGCCGCATTGCATGTATATGTCGGCAGAACGAACGAATTGAAGCTACATATTGCAGTACTCGATTAATAATTTTTGTTTCTCAGGGCTATGATTAACATGTCCTTCTTACTGGTAAATTATTTACTCAGTGTTCTCGGGACTAGGAATAATTTTTTCGTAATCATTTTTTTTATTTTGGAAGAAAAATTATTGGTATATACTCTACATCTATTCAATTGGTTATAAATTTTATAACACATTTAATTAAAGACACTATTTATCTTTATAAGATTTAATTTATATTTATATATTATTTTTAAATTATTCATAATTGTAGTTTAATCAAGACAAGATATTGATAAAATGGTAAAACTAGTGCACATTATATTTTTCTTATAAATAAAAGAATTGATATCATAAATAAAAGTAAAGAGATACTTAACAAGCATGAGATGTTTATTAAAAATAAGTTCATTGGATTGATCCTTATGAGAAACACAAATAGAATATTACTTACATATATGTGGATTTCTTTATTATGATGGTTGTATAATTGATCTCTAAACTTGATATTATCAAAGTATTTCATGTTAGAATTACTATATTTTGATGCTACTTATGACTAATTTTATTTAGGGTAGTTTAATTAGTAGTACTTGGACATAGTACAAACTATATACTGAGATAGTTGAGTAAGTCAATAAATAATTCATCACTTTAAAATAAATAGAGACAATATTATGCTATTCTTGATTAATTGTGATTTAACGAATTCTCTAGCTAGAGTGAATTGAGATTTGAAAGGATATTTTCATATATAAATTATAAATCAATTACTAATTAGCAAGAATGAACATGTTTAAATTTAATAGAGTAGACACAAAACTCATACTAAATATGTAATTGGAATATTAGAAAACGAAATGATTAAATTATAGATTATGATAATGTATGAACATGTTAGGTCAAATTACTTAGACATTCTTAATATTTGGATAGTCATGACATGCTACTAAACATCAATTTTGATATATCATTATAAATTAGAGAATTGGATAATTAAAGTTAATTAAAAGGAGCGTTAATTTATCTAATTCTAATTATGAATTTTAATATAATTTATAATTATTTCTAATATATTAACAACCTAATAGGTCATGCATAAAGTTACATTCAAGGATATATAAATCCTTTTAATTACGAATCGTATGAATCTTATAAAACTTGTTAAGTTGAATAATGGCAAAATCAACTTTTGGTGAAGAGATAATGATAATATTGAATTGTTAAATTTATACATGTGATGAAAGGATGGATGCTTATACGTTTTGAAATTTACTAATAACTTCATGCGATATAGTCATATGAATTAAATGAAGTATTGATATAAATTTTAAAAATTTTAAATTATTTAAATCCAAGTAAAAATTAGGTACTAAAGCACTTTGATGAGATCAATGTGGTGAGATAAATTATTCAAATATTTATAAGGAATGAAATTCTTTGGCGAATACCTATTGAATAAAGTGTTTGTTTCAATATATACTTATAGGAGAGAGGTTCTCAAGCAGGTTTGGTATATAGGACCGAGGCTAGCCTAAGTTGGACAAATTTTGACTTTGGGCCAAGTTGGGCTTGGTCTATCTTGCCTCTCGGCTCTCCTCAAAATTCAAGTTTGTCTCTCCTTAATCCCTCTTCCGATAAGACTTCTTTAGTGAAGTTTAGTTTGGGAGTAGTACACTTATTTATAATAATGACATTTTGCTTTTAAAATTTTTAGGGTTGTTAGATTCTCATCTTATTTGCTAGGAGCTGATTGTAGTTGATAACAAACACCAATTCTCAATTCGTTAAAGTTTCAAAGGTAAGATGACATAAACCCTAATTTTTTAATATATATATCTCCTTAATTGTGTCATATTACTTGGTTGTGTTTCTTGGTGCATTGGTTACCGTAAATTTCTTTCTATCTTTCTTCAACTTTTATAGTTGATTGAATATTCTACATCTTTCCAAACTAAGCGTGTGAGGTTTCTATATGTTTTGTGTTATGAATATTAGTGTTAGGTCCACACTGAAGCTATATTAAAGAATTAAATAAGGAACTTAAAAATCATTACGAAGATCCCATAGGATTTGTAGATATTCAAAGGTCCTTTTCTAATATAAGAACCTTTAAAATGTACTTTTTAATCCTTGTTGTTTTGAAAGATATGGAAATTATATTTAAAAGAGTGATAATATGGTCATGGAAAGGTTCATTTTCCTATAAATCTTAACCTAAACATCAATATCACACTATCACTATATGAAAGCGTACATAATAAACTTTTTCTAACTAAAATTTCTCTAATGAATCAAAATCACCATAAAAATAAAAATAAGATAAATCAATGTATTGTATTGATATCTACCTTTTAAATTTACTTATAGATCATTAAATGGCACCATTAAAAATTGTTTAATTAAATGAAAGTCAAAATAGTTATACAATTATAAGTTAATTAAAGGAGGACAAATGATGCATCTCTAAGTTTACTAAAGATGAACTTTGAAATTTTAATTTAGTAAATAGATTTTTAGGATTCATAATAAGAGACTCAAATGCACTACTCTAAACTAAACCACTTTAAGAATTAAAAAACTTTTGATTTTTCTTTTTGAAAAGACTACATATTAATTTAGTAGTCCAGTAGGAACCCAATTCTTGTGAAATTCATGTTTAGTTACTGCTTTATTAAGTAATTATATATAAGTATTTGATATTATTCTAAACTACTTTGCATTCTCTCAAGTATATTGATGACCATTACATTTTTGTGGTGTTGTTTTTCTCATTCATTTGTTTCTGTTCTTGTTTAAAAATGAACAGACATATGTTGACTTTTTTTATCATCTATATCAAAATTATGTACTAGAATATAAAGAACATTGAAATGAAAACCAACATGTGTCATTAAGAATATATACCTAATTGATATGTACAATATAGTCAATGGAATATTCACAAAGCCTAATTGTTTTTAAGCCTACGTGCATGTAACACCCCCTATATGAAACCTACAATCATCCACACATGTAGCAATCAAAATCTTGTACATGTATTCAAGTTATACAATTATATTCAATGCTATATATATACACATTATAAAACTCCCAAATGCTTAACATTATCATTTAATAGTAGTAATACATCTTTACATTTACTTGGTAATCTAAAAGAAAACGTACAATTTCCTTTAAACATGTACAATTATCTTTAACTAAAAATGTCTTTCAAATGTACTTTTTCTTAGCCTTGATCTCTGTAGATTTTCCCTGTACCTCACTCCTATGAATTGGACCTATACAGATTAACACTCATGCTAAGCTTGAAAGCTTAGTGAAGAAACATTTAGTTTGGATGACCACTTACAGCAGTCATCCACCAAGCACATATATTCATGAACATCACACAAATATAAATAATGATGGCATACTTAATCAAATAAATAATGCAAACATGGTTCAATATTTTTTCAAATGTCATAATTTCACCTTCAAAACTCAAACATTGATATTCAACACTTAATGATACAAATTATCAATACAAATCCAAATGCTCATTTATATACCGATTATTTATGTTGTCATATTGTATTTCTTATTTATATTTCTTTACTTTACTTTCTATGCTAGACCTGCACATTTTCTATAGGTGTGGATAACAAGTGTTGTGGATATCCGAGGATATCAAATTGTAGATACCTGAAGGTATCGAACTATGGATACCTGAAAGTATCAAACTGTAGACACCCGAAGGTATCGAAATGTGGACACCAGTGGTGTCAAGCTATAACAACTATACTATAATCTTATAGGCATGCCTATCTACCCACAACCAAGACAAAAAATAGGAACTATATCATTTTCTTTAACCATTTGCAAATTTCACAATTCATATATTAACAAATCATCTGAAATACATTTCAAGTCATAAAATCTATATTTGCGTTTATACATGCAATTCATGATATCAAAATCAAACTTGTATAATTATACTATAACACATATGAGTAATGAATATGCATACAAATCATTTATATATATATATAAATTGTCTTTGGAATGCATTATGCTCAATCTTATATTCCAATGTTCGGTCTCCCATTTCACATACGGTAAGTCCTATTTCATTTATTTCTAGGTGTTTGAAAAGGTTCATACACATTAAAAAAGGGTCAGATAAGATTCGGTAAAAATCGGAAATAAAAATAAACTCAAATAGTGTAATTTGAGCTAAACCTCAAATTGGTCTAAAAATAGGCAAACTATCAGTCCAAAACAAATCACTTGACAGAGTTTAGTTGTTGCTTAATATTCGTATAGAAAAAGTCAACACTGGGTTTTGTGGTCTTCTAGAAATTTGTCTATTTATGTCTCTAGTTTCCAAAACACTAAAGAGCAGGCCATTTTGACTTCTAACACGTTAGCTATAGAACAAATATCACATGATGCTCCAAAAAAGGGGCAACTCCAGGTCACCTTTTGCTATCCCAATTTCCAACATCATAAAGCTAGAATTAAGTCAGAGTCTCTTCTAAAGATTTCTAGTTCTATGTCTTAGTTTTCATATGCAACTAAAATCCAAATTAGAGGTATTTATGCTAATTTATGACCTAAACAATGTGGCTGGTTCAATAAAACTTAGACAGAATTCCACTACATGATAATCTCTTGTCATATTCAACCAATTCTATTCAAGATAACACCAAAATAACACCAATGTATTATCCCAGCAACCATTCCACATCCAAATGAATCTTTTTACACATTTAAAAGTACACAAATATAGAAATTAACTAAGTGAAGTCCCAAACCTTAAAATTGGCAAAGTAGTTCTTCTAATGCTTTTCCTTCCCTTCCTCTTTGGCTTTGCTTATATCACCAAGTGAAAAATGATGGGATGAAGAAGGTGAAATGGAGAGGAGAAAAATCTGAAGTTAAGCCATCAAAGTGTCATCCATCTTCTCTCTCTATATGCCTTTTCATAAATTTTCTAATCTTACACACATGTTTCAATCTCATTGGGCCATATGTCATAATCCTATTGGATGATGTGTTACAATCAAATTGGACCATGTATTATAATTATATTGGACCATATGTTAAAATTATATTAGACCATGTGTTATATTCAACCATTTGTTACAATTCTGTTGGACACACATGCTTTAATCTTATTGGTCCATAAGTTGACTTTAAAAAAATTGCATATTGGCCTTTCTTCTTCCTATAATTCCACATTGGCCTATAATCTTATCAATTTATTTCATTATCAAATGTCTAAGTTTCTAATGACATAAGTTTCATGAAATTTGGTTAATTATATCAAGAGTTATACCCCAAAAATTACAGGTTGTTTGAAAACAAAGATAGTAGCCAGCACTCAAATTCAAAACATAATTCAAAACTCTTAGAGGCACAATAAAATTTCGGTTCCTTCATGAAAGTTTTGTACGTATATCTCTAGTTTAATCTCTAATTGGAATTATTCAATTTGGAGGTCTATAGGCTAAGATATGACCAAATTACATAAATCTATTTAGTAAAACCTATCCATTTAGTGAGGCTCACATCCCAAATCAACTAAATTTGGTCTTATCATGCAAGAGTAACACAAAAATACATACAATTTTAACCAAAAACATCTCATAAGCAAATAGGATACTTCCTTTACCAGTTCCCCTCACGTCATGCTCATAATTCAAGCAAACATATCAAAATTCTCGTACATATTTCACAACTAAGTACGTATTCCATACCAACATAAAAAATTACCTATTTACCCATGTATTTTACATTAAGTACCATTATGTCTCTTATTATACTTAGATGTACTTAATTCATTATGTTCACTTCTTAATACACCCAGACATGTTATAATACTTTCAGGGTATATGTTGAGGCATTACAGTGCATACCACGCATAGATAGAAAACAAACCACTAGTTTTTTGTATGGTAATGATACTAGTTCATTTACTACATTAATGTTTACGTTTACTTTTGTAATGGATATTTTATTAGTATCATCATTTTATATGCATTAATAAGTAGTATTAGATTCCTATGTAAGTATTATGATTGTTACTATTATTAGGTTTGTACACTAATTCTATTTTCTCAAGTACTTACATATCTTTATTTGGAAATTCTTGACCCAATGAGTCCGTTATTCATATATGTCCATCTAATATAATTAGTTAGAAACTATGAATGTTATATGGATGTCCTCCAAACATTCAAACACTCAAAATTTTATATTTACCATTACCAAAACATATATGAATCAAAGAATTTGTCATAAAAGTTCATACATCTAAATTGAAACAGTAATAAACTTGCTAGATTTTGATTATTCTTTCATTACCATTATCATCATATTACTTTGATTGCTAAATGTTTATCAAAGTGTAAATATATATGTAAATGCACACGAATAATTTATATATTCATATATAATGATTGTTTAGAGCATAATCCTTCAATAGAGAGTTCTAATTTGGTACCAATCAGTATACCAACAGTGACTTCTAATCAAGTACCAAGTGAAGAAATAAGTGTACTAGGTCTATTGAGAAGTGATGTTTGGAATCATTTAAACAAGACTAAATCAATGGACAAAGTAGAGAGGGTTGAATGTAAATATTGTCACAAGATGTTGATTGGGAGTTCAAAAGGTGGAACCTCACATTTAAAGAGACATATGAAGTAGCGTAATAGAAAGAGAATTATATCAAAAGGTCAAATATTTTTTACCCCTAACCTAATGAGAGGAAAGAATGAAATGACTGCTACAGTTTATGATAGCAACAGATCAATGTTTTCAATAGCTAGTATAGTTATTGGTGATGAACATCCACTCTTTATAATTGATAACAAAGCATTTATGAAGTTGCTCACCTCTTTCCAACCAACCTTCAAGATCCTAACTCGGAATAACTTGAAAAAAGACATTTTCAAGATAACAAGGATTAAAAGAAAGAAACATTTAAAAAGTTGTCAAGTCACTACAAGAAAAATAGGAATTAGGGATGGAAAATTACATACGGGAAGTGAGCCATTGCTAATTAGCGATGGACGACTTATTTCCGTCTCTAAAATGGACGAAAACATTCGTTTAGCGATGGACACTACAAAAAATCATCGAATTACCGATGGAAAGTTGGCAAAATACTAATGGCAAATGTTCACCGTTGAAAAAATTGCCTGAAAAATCTTGGATTACCAATGGTAGCAATGTCCATCTCTGATATTGCGCGAGGAATTTTGCTGCGTAATATTTTCTCTTTACCAATGGTAATTTCCATCGGGATTCCATCGGTAGGTTAACTGTAAAACATCGTCGTGCTTGGCCTGCTTCTTTTGAACTTAATGAAACGATGTCGTTTAGTCTTAAGGTAGCCTATTGAACATTTTAAGGGATGAAGTCATTTTTTCGTTACCTTTAAAACGTTCAACAGGCAACCCACTCATGTGACCTTCCTCCTTCGTTCTCCTGCCACTATTCTTCGATGCTTCTATAATCATTGCCATCTTCTCCGTCTAGCTACTGTGTCGTCGTCGTTCGTTGTCGCCTTCTTCTCCAGCCGTCAAGCTGCGCGTTAGGTGAAGATATGCTGACCACGTGGAGCCCTTCCTTCGTTATTGTGCCAAAATAAATATATATGTTTCATTATTTATTTTTTTATGTTTTACACAATTTATGTGGCCATGTTTGTGTATGGGATTTGGAAGCTGCTATGGTTTATTGAATACAACATTGTGATACTGTATAATTGAATTTGATTGAATACAACATTGTGATACCATAGAGCTCTAATATGACACTATATATTGCTCTCGTAGGGTTTGGTCTTTTGAGAATCATTGCCTTGGATCATTAATAAATTAGTCTCACCGCCTCTTTTCATTTGACATTTCTGACTTGCTTGCCAGAAAGTAGTAAAAACTGATAAATTTTGTGCTTTATAAACATGTATATTCAAATTTAACATGTTCAGGCTACCGTTAGCTTCTGATGTGTGATCATTTTGTCATTCCGTCTTCCAAGTGTACTTTGAGTTCCTTTGATGCATGTGAGCATTTTGCTAGTCTTATGATAC
This sequence comes from Erythroxylum novogranatense, assembly GCA_029891385.1. Taxonomy (NCBI): domain Eukaryota; kingdom Viridiplantae; phylum Streptophyta; class Magnoliopsida; order Malpighiales; family Erythroxylaceae; genus Erythroxylum; species Erythroxylum novogranatense. The sequence goes on from JAIWQS010000030.1 coordinate 104,890, forward strand.
ATAGGAAAACAATTTTATTGTGTTAAATTTGTGATACATTGCAAAACAAGTTCACTTTGCTAGTTTCTTTGTAAATGATGCAAGAAATTTTAATAGGGCTGCAATATGAATGATTCCTGAAATATTGACATAATATATAGTCATATATAACAAGTTAAAATAAATACAGAGGAGACCCAATATATATTTTGTCATGCAAGATTCTAATTAGTATATTGAAATCAACTTAAAATAAGTAGTAAATTAATTGTTACTCTTTTAGTGTCTTAATTATAAACCATTTAAGAGTTTTATAGTCTTTATGTAAAAATGTAAAGAGAATACTATGTACTTTAATGAACTTCCTCCACCTCTTATAAATCGAGAAATCTTGTGTAATAAATATGCAATATTTGTGTTTATTTTTGGATTTTAGTCTTCTTTCTTATTTGTTAATATGAAACCAACTAAATTTCCTACATCCTTTAATCAAGTTAACTTAATGTTAACTAAATTTAATAATGAGCAAATCAATTATTATTATAATAAGACATTAAGAAGCTATGACAAAAAATAGGTAGAAGAAAAAGTCAATCATTGCAACAAGTAGTTATAGCTTCTACCTCGTGGGAGTTATGTATACGCTATCTAGAATAAATAAGTTCTTCAAACATATGATGATATCTTAATTTGTGAAGAATCACAATAGCATATAATTGGATTGCTTCTTCTATTACCTATACTTTACCCTATCTTCTTTTCTTCTTAATTGTGACAATTTAAAAGAGCTGTAACATCACAATCATGTATATGTGCAATTATTCTTGTTGGGTGGGCATATGGATCATCAACATCATCATATTTGCTTAACAACAATGACAGTTGTTAAGTAGTCATTAATTCCCATATACAGTCTAATATATCTCATCCCGCTTTGTCACTTTGCATATGAATCATGTTAATTAAAATAGTATTAACTTTAATGTGATAAAGTTAATTAAGTTAGTTAAGTTTATATTTTGAAGTTAATTAAGTTAACTTTATCATCATGCACAACATCTTCCTTTGAGCCCAATTCTTAATCTTTACCTATTATAGTAGAAACTTCAGAGCCATAATTAAAATGATAATCTTATGTGTAAGATGCGCTTAATTATCGTAACTATTTTAAAATATTAATTAACCTAATGCTACTTTTTTAAATTTAATTAACCTTAATGATCCATTTTAAAAATAAAATAATTTTAAATTAGAAAAGTGAGTTGGCCTCGGGCTCGAGCCTAAGCCCAAGCCTATAGCTTAAAGCTCGATCAATTTGAGCTCGATCTCACTTCTACCCAAAGTCCGATTGAGTTGGGCTTGGGCTTACTACATAATATTTGAACTTTTGAAATTTTATCTTACTCCTACTAGTGGGTTTGTTGATACATTTGATGTATATATTTTACTTTCATGATGAATTCAAAGAATTTGTTTTGGAGATGATTGTTAATTTAAAATATCTATAAAAGGTTAATGAGAGTGTAGTTGCACTATTTAGTAGCAATATATAGAGACATATTTCATAGAGAACAAAATTCATATTTTAATTATTGAAAATATAAGAGTCCAAGAATAACCCTTATTGGATTTTAAAATGTAATGACTTAATCTAGAATTAGATCTATATACATAGATATGGAAGTTATTTACCTATTCTAGTCAAAGTTATTTACCTATTCTAATCTAAGTACATAAATAATGTACTAAAGTGTTTAGTATTTGAGATATTTGATATTCATAAAGTATTAAAGATATTCATTATTTTATTATAAAATTTGATATTTGAGTTCAAGATCATATGAATATTAGGTTTTGAAGTAATATCTAGTTAAGGAATATTTTACTTAGAACAATATTATTGTTAATTAAGCTAAAATGCATTTTAATTAGTAAAATATTATTTGATCAACTGTTAAAAGTTGCTTCTTTTTAACCAAAAGATCACAGGTTTGAATCATGGAACAACCTCTTTGTAAAAAATACAAGGGGAAGGTTGTGTAGATCTATGACCCTATCCAGACTCTCGTAAAGTGGAGAGCCTTGTATACTAAGTACATTGGCTTAACTTATTTGGATCGATAAGCTCTTTAATACACTTTTATGGTTTTTTGCATTGTTAAAATATTAATGTAATGTAGAACATTAGAGTCATTATACATACAAAACATTAAAGATCCAAATATGTATTTAGGCATCTTTTTAATTATAATGATAATTGAGATGAAGGTTAAAAGATTTAAGCAAATGCTCAATGTAAAAATATGGTGGAATTCTCTCACTAGTCTATTATTCAATCGGTAGCATAATCGTTATATAAAGTTATAGTATATGATACTTAAGCGATTCATTTAGTATAAATGGGAGATTGTTGGTGTATGGCTAACAATAAATCAGTTGATTGTAAATTTTGTGACATAATTAAATAAATGCATTATTTACCTTTATGTATTTTATTAATTATATTTGACATTTTAATAATAAAGATAAGTCCTTGCAATAATTCTTGTACAATTAAAATTGCAATAAGTTCACAATTATAATATTCAATTTGCATTTATGTTTTATTCCTAAATTATTCCTAATTATAGTTTCATCAAGGAGATATTAGCAAAACGATAAAACTAGCACATTTTATGTTTTTTTTCTTATGAATAAAATAATCAACATATTGTTAGACGTCGATCTTGATTTATAGCTACAAATTATTTAATTAGAGAATTAATAAAGATAAATTAAAAGGTTTTCTAGTTTTCAAATTTTAATTATGAACTAAAATTGTAATTTATAATCATTCCTAACATATTATTGATAGGGCCCTATCTTGAAATGACTAAATGGCTTGCCCGACACCTCACGGTGGCCCTCCGGTTGATATCTGATCAAGCTGGAAAGTTTTCATGGAGCTAAGCCTATTGCCTTTTTACCAAGAAAGCTTTAACTTAACATTAAAAAGATATAAGTAGTGGAGTTAAAAAAAAAACATTTTTATTAAAAATTTTGACAACACAACAACTATATTTTGACCTACTCAAAATTTTCAAAAGCCCTGTAAAAGTGCAAAACACTTCTATAATCATCTCAAAATCCTTACTACAAAATTTGGACTTTAAGTCCATTCACAAGCAATCTCAATCAATGTTATGAATACCGCAAGGATTGGTGCGGATTGAGCTTTGGACTAAGGCTGTCTTGATGTAGGTTGATACTGGATGCAAGACTGAATTCGAAATTTTTAAATTTATGAAATAGTCCTAAAATTTTAAAATTTGCAAAATAGTCCATATTGGTATATTATACAGTTATCTTGTATAATGTCAACCATGCTTTCAAAAATCTTAATAATAAATAATAATGACAATTAATATGAAATAACAATAATTTTAAATATTTTACATATAAATAACCACAATTAATATAAATAAAGATAATTATCATCATACAATTATAAAATTAAGAATAATACAAAGTATTTAAAATATTATAATAATACAAAAATATTTTTAAATTTATAAAATTGTCCCTCATTTTTTAAATTACAAAATAGTCCATTGTCATATTGTAAAGATGTAGATTATTTAATTTAGTTTTTTGTTTATATCTTATTCATTTCAGTTTATATATATATGTATTATATTTTAATTATTTATATATATAATAATTGTCTATATAATATATATATCAATATATAATAATTATCTAAATATAATAATTAATTGTTAAATAATGAAAATCATTCAAAATTTTGAATTATTAATTATTTTCTATTTTATCATAATTTTGAATTATTTTTAAAATTGTTGTTTTTCAAATTTCATTTCATTTTACATTTAATTAGACACAATCACAATTTCATTTAATATATAAAATTAATTTAATAATTATTAATAAATATAATTAATTTTAAAATATATAAATTTTGATTTAATAATTGAAAATATATAAAATAAATATTAGTTTATAAATAATAATTTTAAAATTATTTATTTCTTAAAATAAATTATTTTAAAATTATTATTTATAAACTAATTTATTAGTATTTATTAATAAATATTATATAAATATTAAAATAAATTTAAATAAAAATAATTAGTAATAAAATAAAATTAATTTATTAGTATTAAAATAAAATAATTTATTTTTAAGTTTTATTTAACTTATAATTATTAGTATTAATAAAATATTTATTATTATTTTAAATAGTTTGAAAAAAGGAGGAAGAGATTTTGAAAATTTTTGAAATTTTGCAAAAACCCCAAATTTTAAAATTTTGATGCTAAATAGTGTTTGCCGGTATTTTGCATACCGTCGATCTTAATTTAGAATACAGTGAAATTGGCCTAGATCTTAGACCGGTATTTAAAACCGGTACTCAAATTTGAAATTCAATGGGTTCAAAACCTAATGCGATACATCTTGACCGCCAAGATGGTCTGAATCCATATCCGTGATCTCAATAGTCACTTCAATAATCTTAAAAATAAACTCAGACATATTCATGTATTTAACTTTAAAACATTTATACACATGTGTTCTTCACACAGGATATAGTCCAAAACATATTCATTAAGATGCAAATGTTCAAAAAAATATTTACAAGGCAAAGATGACTACAAAGCAACACGTGATGAAGTTGACTAGTCGTGAGGTGGAGTCCGTGCTATTAAAGCCCCTGATCATGCACTTGGGAGGTTTCATTTAAAAATAGAAAAGAGAGTGTGAGCTAAATGAGCTCAATGAGTGCTAGAATTTCTATTCAAATCATACTTAATTATTTAAATCTCGTTACAACAAATTTATCTCAATTTACATAATTCAATATTTAATATAAAACATATATGCTTCCCAAAATCTAATTTTCTCAAATTACTTTTCAAATAAATAGTGGAGGCATTAAAAATGTCATGAATTTCTTATACAATAACCTATTGCTAGCTTCTTTGCCATATGGTACCCTCAGGCATAAAGTCAGGGATCTGGTTAATCACTAGTGACAGAGCTGGTTCTACATCGCTCACCTACACTAGGATAACCATCATACATTAGTAGTTACGGAGCTGGTTATGCATCGCTTACCCTAACTGGTCAACCACTAGTTATGGAGCTGGTTTTACATCGCTTACTTGTACAAGGTTAACCGCTATAAATAGGTAGTTATGGAGCTGGTTCTACATCGCTTACCTATAACTAGTCAACCATTAGTTACGGAGATGTTCTACATCGCTACCCGCACTAAGTTAACCGTTATACACCAATATATTAATATCTATAAAACCTATCGGTATATCGTAGCTAAAACCATTTCCTTTTATCAACCAATAACATCATCTCAATATAAACTCAAATCATATAATATTTAACTTTCAAACTTTAATTCATATATTACTAAAACATAAAATTGTATTCATAATATTCACTTATAATGCATCATTCATATAAAACTCATAATCCATATTCACTTCACGATAGAATAGAAATTATTTTCATAAAATACATTTAAAAGGTATTCACTGTTAAACGACTTTATCGCCAAGCATACTCATGTGTTCTGTGCCTTTCTTTTACCTACACAAGCACATTTCACTTAGGTATTTATTTCCAAATTCGGAAATAAGACATTATCACTATAAATTCAGTTTAATCAAAGTCGAGATTAGTATTTAATTGTGTAACATCTAATCGTATTTCCGTTTACTACTAAAAGCTAACTTATTATTCTTCGTTTCCAATTCTAACTTCAAAAGTCACTTAAAATCATATTTTTACTCATTACAACTTATCAATTTCATAAAAAACACTATCTCACTTAATTTAATTTACCATATCATGATGATGTATGATGAGCCAGGGATATGGTCTATGTCTAGAAGTTATACCTTCACTTGTTCCTTACTTTTCACATAGCAAACGTTCAAATTAGGCTTTGAGATCTTCTAGACATTTGTTTCCTTATGTCTCTAATTTCCGTATCATAAAAAATTATACCATTTGAAGTTCTAATTCAAGAAACATGCACAAAACATCTCAAGCTACTCCAACACAGGGGCAACATCAAATCACCATTTTTAATCTCAAATTCCACTATGATTCAGCCAGAACTAGGTCAGGATCTCTTCTAATAATTTTTAGTACTATGTCTTATGTTTCATATCCAATTGTAATCACCCAATTTGGAGGTATATAGGCCAAGTAATGTCAAAATAAGATGTTTGGTTCAAGTGATCCGAGAACCAAATACAAACATTCACTAAACATAATTCTTTCTCTTGTCATATTCATCCCTTAAATGCTTGCCAACTTATTATCTACTCAATGGAAAGTGAAAATTCATCATTTATTGTACATAAATCTATCCCATTAAAAGGCCCCAAAACTAGAAATTTATGTTAGGAAAACTTACCAATTTATCTTCCAATATCTTGGTATTTGATGAGTACCTTCGCTTGATCAAGATCTCTACAATTTATGCTCCAAAACCATGAAAAATGGTAGCTGCCCTCTTCTTCTCCCTCCTTGGTCGAATGTCCTTCTTCTCTTATTTTCTCCCTTTTGTTTGGTCTCGCAAGTTTATGTTCAAATGAAGACAAAAGTCTTGTTATATTCCTTTTAATGCTCATTTAATGGCTTCCACACTTCACCTTCCTGTTGGTTCTCTTCTAATGACTCATTCTTCCACTAACACCATGTAAAAAGATCAAATTACCCTTAATGACATGTAAAAAGACCAAATTGCCCTTTATTGAATTTAATTTATCAACTAACCGAATTAAATTATGAAAATATTCCGCAATCATCTTACCATCAAATTGACCATGAAATACTCTAATTAGGGTCAATACTTATTGATTGGATGCTTTAAAATTTTTCGAATGAGTTTAAAAATCAGTAATACCTATTACTTTCCGAAAAGGACATTTTAGTCCTAAACTTTCGGAACTCTCGAAATCGATCCTATACGACTTGTTTCCGATCCGTTTTAGTATCATTAAACTCTAATAATTATTCTGGATTTTTTTTATTATGTTGAGGTTAGGTCCCACAAAAATTTACTATTCATCCGAAAATACTATTAACCAAACATGAAAAATTTTATTCAATGAAAGGAAAGTTTTGGGTTTTGCAATTATAAACATAATGAGTCATGTATAAAATGGTAGTTAAAGAGAAAATTCAATTTAAATTGAGTAGGAATTAATTGTGAATCTTGAGAAATTTTAAAATCAAATATAAATATTTTATTTTATTAAAATTAAAGTATAATTATAATTAGTGTTAATTTTAATTATAATTAAATATTTTAATTTTAATAAAAAGAAACCTTAGTGCATAAAGGAGTTAGCAATCATGTATTTTCTTTCAGGTGTTGGGTTTTTTGGGCTTTTTTTTCTCTAATTTATAGATAGTACTAGAGATCGGACAAATAGACAACTTGTGATTGATAGTTTGAAAAAATTATGTAGGAATTCAAATTAAGTACATTTTACTCCTTTTATTTATGAATAATAGTATTCAAATCATTCAATTAGAAAGATATAATTACTGAGTTTTATTGTTGTTGTTGTTATAAAAGATATAATTAAAAATTAAAATTGTTTCTCTGCTATGTTCGTGATTTAATTAAGATTAATTTCTCTACAAAGATATTATGATAACAAAACTTATTATTAGAATATGATTAACTTAATTATTTAATATAATTAAGTTAACTTCTATAACAATTGTTAGAATATGGCTTAATTTTGTAATTAAGGAAATTTTTAATAATAACGAAAGTACAATCGATATTTTCTCTTGTATATTAAATAAATAATTATTTAATAAACATATTAATTTATAAATTATATTTAATAATTCAACTAAAATTAGAGGTTTTCTGTATCTTCAATATGGATATGTCCTCTTCTTCCAAGACTTATGAGATTTGCAGAGACTCCACTCTTAACTTGTATGGAATAAGTTGGCTTGAGCCAATTTTTAACAGATCTCAAATTCGAACACAAGCCTATTTGTCGAGTGAACCTATTTTGGACATGTCCTCTTCTTCCAGACTTATGCTCTTAGTAGGAATTTTTTAAAATCCCTAGCTTCAGTGACTCTTTGGCGAAAAATTGTTTCGTTGCAAAAAGTTGCTCTAAAATATCATATTAACATTTGCTAAACGAAATTGCGCAAATCAATTTAGACAACAAGAAACAAAGTATTAAAACTAATGACAACAAATTATAATATTAGTTAAATTAGATTAATGTTCCCGCAAATACGAACATTACTTCAATAGTAAAATAGATACTTCCTATTATATATAATAACCTACGTCTTGTAGTAAGTCAGAATAAGACAACTTTTGAAATAAGTTTCGGACACTCATATTTGAAATTCCAACAAAATCGTAACTCCAATATATACTATACTTATGAATTCAATTAATATTATAAGTTCATTAAATAACAATAACACTTATAACCGAGGGCCTAATAGCTCTACGCAATGATCCTATAACATTTAATAGCCTTGTTGAGAAACTGACCCTAAAAATATATATAATATAACCGAGGGCCTTCAAGTTTGTAATTGACCTAGTTATAAAACAAAAGACTAATTAATTGCACTTCTCATAGAAAAATATAACATTCTCCTACTTAGACAAAATTAATTAGACTTTAATAATTTCTTTGAAACTTATTTGAAAAAGGACTCGATTTGGTCAAATAAAAATTTTAATAAGTTTCACGTAATTTTGAAAAATACTTCAAATTAAAAAACTAATTTAATAAATCATCCTTACTCAACCACATTAATTAATATATTATAATCAATAAATATTGTAATCAATATATAACTCCTTATTATCATAAGTGGTTCTGTCGGATTCTAGTGAGGCTGAGCACTGCTGCTTGGATCTATGGGATTGGTTGATTCTAGGTCAGATATACCTGCAGAAAAACAAAGGCACGTCGGGGGTTGATTTCCGGTAGGCCCCTCCAACGCTCAAGTCAGCTTTTTGTGAGAGTTTTTGGTAACTGGTGAGTAGAGAAAAATAGGGTTATGGGAATCGTACCTTTTTTTTTCATATGATTAAATTTATATGATTTACTCGTAGGAATTAGGTCAGTCTCCAAAGGATGGGCTGATCGGCCCATGCGCCGTTTTGAGTCTAGGCTTGGACCTAGCACGACCGACCCAACCATAAGCCCCCTACTCCTCGAGTCTGACCAAGGGGAGGGGTCGAAGGAGTACATAAGGATAAGCTTGACTTATCGTATGATGATTCGTGATAGGCCGATCGGTCGAACATCAACACTTAGTGCGTGACGACTCGAGGTAAGACCGACTGATCGAAGATGGAGATAGGACCAACTGATCGAAAGTAGGCATAAGATCGACCAATCGAGCATAATATAAGATCGACCGATCGAGCGCAGGCGTCTAATCGAAGCAATGAATTTAATCATTACTAACGGCGCGTGTCCTCTGACAGGTTTTCGAAATTTGAAACGAAACGTTTTCGTAATCGTTGTACAACTGTCACATACGTCCTTTCAACTGCTGCGTCGCTATGGGTAACTGATAACCCTAATTTGCACGGCCCAGATTTTGCCGCGTGTCCAAGTTTCATCAGTACGCCCGCTTGGTATCTTGTTATAAATGCTAGGGATTGATATACCTCTTCACTTTCTGCATGCTCGATTCTTCAATCTTCGTTTCCTCTCTTCTTTATCTCCCTGTTAGCAGTCATAGAAATTTCCTTTCTCATCATCAACCAAATCCTCAGTTCCAGTCTCTAAACTAGGTATGTCCTTCTTCTTTTTCCCGCCTGTAAGTGTGATTTTCAGTAAACATGTCGTCAACTAGCTCTAGGAACGAATCTAGCTCCCCCTCTCCTTCTCCGTTGCCTCCTCGCCAACCTTCGCCACCGCATCCCGAGTCTAGTGGGGAAGTAAATACGGTTCGATGGAGCTCCATTAGGAGGCTGGTTGTTGAAGAAGCTTTCTGAGTTGTTGGGTTCTTTGGAGACAATGGAAGCGGTGGAGGTGTCAAGTCGGCGAAATGAGGCGTCGGTGTAGCGCCCCCTCATCGTAGGATACACATCGGGAAACCCGAAGATCGCTCCGATACAAATCCCACGATGAAGGCGCACCACCAGAACATTTCCCAATAATATCCACATGGCATCGCAATAATTTAAAACCATAACATAACACAATATCATAAATCGCTAAATTTTAAAATCATAATATCAATCTGATACAGTCATCCAGCAACAGAATAGACAAGTCTATAAGTCCCCTAAACAAAACCAAAAAGGAAACTGATACAAACATCTATCCTAAGTCATCCTCAAAATCCAACCCACCGACACAATTGCCGCATCGCTTCTCCGCCAAAGCGCTTCAAGACGGTAGGAAAAGGCTATCTCCGAGCTAGGGTCTATTCTCGATCTGAAAAATAGGTTGCAATTTTGGGTGAGTTTGCGAACTCAGTGAGAAACCATCATCGATGGTTCACTCAAATCATGCATTACGCAAATTGCGTACAGCATGGCACAGTAATAATCAATTAACAGTATTATATAACAATTTACAATAGCATAGAACAGTTCACAGTGTCACATCACAATTTACAGCAAATCATGGCATCACACAGTTCAGTAATAGTCACACAATTTGGCAATTCAATCAGTCATGTATATAATGCATATGAGACTCTTTCCGCTTATTCGAGATTGTGCCCAAGTACTCGGTCGAGAAGCGGTAGGGGGCGTCGAGGATTTCTCCTCTTGGGCTAAGCCAATCGATCAATGTTCGAGCTCTAGGCTCTTTTCAGTGATATTAGCAACTTGGGACACGTCCATTATCGATCATGCATTTATGCATGCGTGCGATGTTCGATAATTTACGGTGTATGGCTATAAGCCCGATATTGCGAGATTCGAGAATCGCTATGATATGGCTATAAAAGCCCGATATTGATCTCGATATCCGTAATAACGATGCAGTTCGATTCAAGTAAAGCATGCGATTCAATCCAATACATGCCGGTAATCATACAAGAGTCATACAATTCATCTTTGCATGTAATTCATGTAGAGCATGTAGCAATCGGGATTTGAGAAACCAACTAGGTTACTCACCAGTAACTTCCGAATTCTTGCTGGAAGTTCAGCAATATCCGTGGAACGACGATCCAACGGCGCCTCTATAACGATAAAAATACGGTCCCATTACTAGATGCTCAATTAAACCATTCAAGAATGCATATGTCTCGATGAGATGATGTGCAATGCATGTTCACGATTTTCCGGCGCTAAAACCTAATTTATAACTCTTATATCCCAATCTAACTCTTAGCTCAATTGGTCAACAATAATTGATCCAATCCTATAATTCGGTTCAATTTCCTCAATTCATAATCCCATAGAAATTTCCTATCCATCGGTCAAAACCTCTATTGAAAATCCCAATTAAACTCCAATTGTCTCAATTCAGTATTTAGGTCACACTATGAACCATAATCGACCTTGTTCTCTATAAATCAATGTCACTTAAATCAATTCTAATTCCTATAATTATCCTCAATTGTAGATCTCTTTCTCTAGTTAATAACGAATCAGGAATCACCTCAATCGGAGGTCTATACCATAAATTATGCCCAATATACTAACAATCATCCCTTCAGAATTGCCATCTTCGCCGCGACCTATAATACGTCTCATCGCGTCATGACGATACGCTTCGCCGCATGGCGTAAAGCACGTTCACGTGGCGTCGTCCTCTTCGCGCTTCGTCATGACATAAGTTTGAAGGCTCGTCATGACGTATCTCCAGTGCTTCGCCGCGCAGGCAAAACGCCAGACGTCGCTACGTCATGATCAGCCACCTTCTTCTCCGATCGATTTTCCGCCATTAATGCTATTTAAAACCTCCATTAACACTCTAACCACTCAATCTAACCCAATAAATGCTATAAATACTTGAAACAACTACTAATAAAAACTTTAAAACCATAACCACTTACCAATCACGCTCAAATCCACAAATCTCTAAGAATTGCGTAAACCCTAAAACTTTCTCAAACCAACGATAACTCACTCCAATTCTTCTCAACCTTCATCAATCACAATAAATCAGTTAGGCTAGCACAATAGGAAGAAAACCATAGAGGAAAGATTGAAGAATCCTTACCTATGGAGGAAATCGAAATCACCGTGGAGAGAGGAAGAAGAAAAGCGTTAATGCCTTAGGTAACTTTCCCAAATCTCAAACCTAGGCTATATATATAGAACTAAGTCTTCAAATCAGTCCAAATTTCAGTCTCTAAATTTCAATGGTTCACATTTTAATTCCCTAACAATATAACCCTAATATTTCCTTTGCCATTGGACAATTATTTGATACTATCTGATCAATCGATCTGTCACTCCAAAATTTTGATTAGGGCATTTTCTCCCGAATTTCGAATATTTCTCATAGACCACTATCGGTTGCCAATCACTCTTAGACTATTCTAAATCAGTCATTGGGCTCACTTACTCTTAATTCCTCAATCAATTACAATCGGTCAGTCCGATCGGTTCCACAATCCAATCGTTCTTTTCACAATTAAGTCGGAAAATCATGAATGCATGTACCTATGTATAAATGCATATGCAATAAACTGTTCCTCTATAATCAGAGGCCAGTAACATGCTCAATCGGTGAATGCAATGAAACCTATCAGTCTGACCCATAATTACCAAAATGCCCTTGCTAACAGTAACGGGATGTTACAATTCACCCCTCCTAATTAAAATTTTGTCCTTGAAATTTAATACCTGTCCCATCGAATAAATGAGGATACTGGCTCCTCGTATGCTCCTCAGTCTCCCATGTAGCTTCCTCAGTAGAGTGGTTCTTCCAAAGGACTTTCACCAATGGAATTACTCTGTTCCTCAGTTGCTTGACCCGTGATCCAATAATCTGTACCGGCTCCTCAACATAGGTCAAATCACTGGCTACCTCAATCTCCTGAGTCGGGATCACATGCATCGGTCCGAACGGCAGTGCCGTCGAGCATACTAACATGAAACACGTCATGCATCCGGGACATCTCACTCAGTAATGCCATCAGAAGCCAACGGTCCTATCCTCTCAAGGATCTCATACGGACCGATATATCGAGGGCTCAACTTGCCTTACGGCCAAACCTCAGTACTCCTTTCAAGGAGACACTTTCGAGAAACACTCGTCCCCTACATCTGTACTCTATATCTCGTCGATCTTGATCCACATAGCTCTTTTATGCATCCGAGCGCCTTGATGCGACTCCGGATCAAGCTGCACCTTATCCATCGTGTCTGAATCAGCTCGGGACCCTCAATCGATCTCATACCCTCTTCATCCCAATACGATGGCGATCGACATGGCCTCCCATACAAGGCCTCATACGGTGCCATCCCAATACTACTCGTCATCGGTTATTGTAGGCAAACTCAATCGGTGCCAACATCGATCCATGATCCTCTGAACTCCAATACACGCTCGAAGCATGTCCTCAGCAGTCTTAATCGTCCTCTCACTCATCCATCTCGTGCGAGGATGAAATGCGATCTTGAAGTTCAACCTCGTACCCATAGCGATCAGAGGCTCTTCCGGAACCTCGAGGTGAACACAGGATCCTCATCGAGATTATCGATAACGGAACCCCATGCAACCGCATAATCTACGCCACATACTTACGGTCAATGATCGAGAGTATTGCTCTCCCTCGGCTGGTAAGAAGTGAGCCGATTTAGTCAATCGGTCCACTATGACCTGAGATAGCATCATGTTGCCTCGAAGTCCTAGGCAATCCCATCACAAAGTCCATAGTAATTCGCTCCCATTTCCACTCCGGAATGGGCAACGAATGCAACTTACCCATCGGAGCACGGTGCTCGGCCTTGACTCTTGGCACGCCGGACACTGGACACAAACTCTGCCACTTGCCTCTTCATACTAGGCCACCAGAAATGCTGTCTTAGAGTACGATACATCTTGGTCATACCAGGATGCATCGCATAGGCAGCTACATGTGCCTCCTCAAGGATCTCCCGTCTCAAATCATCAATATCAGGCACACACAGTCTCTGACCCATCCATAAAGTCCCATCTCTCAACTCAAACTCGAATCGATGCGCTGGACTCTCTCAATCGGTCTCACTAACACTGGGTCTTGATCCGAACTCTTGGATCCTATCATGCAACATCGGCCTCGGCCTCGAGTAGCAATCGAGCTCCATCGACCCATATCCATCGAACATTAAGAGCTCTCAATGAATCGGACGGGTAACCTAGAGACTGAACTCGAGCCGCACTACCATGCGATCTCCTACTCGATGCATCGGCCACCACATTGGCCTTCCTGGATGATACTCAATCGTGCGATCATAGTCCTTCAATAACTCTATCCATCTCCTCATCTCAGATTAAGCTCTCTCATTTCAATAGATATCCGAGACTCTTATGATCGATGAAGATGGAGCGTCTCCCCATACGAGATAATGTCTCCGGATCTTGAGCAAATCGATCATGGGTCAACTCTAAGTCATGCCTTTGGATAATTCACCTCGTGAGACCTCAACTATCTCGAGGCATACGCTATCACTCGACCATGCTGCATCAATACACATCCCAGTCCCTGATGCGAGGCATCACTGTAAATCACAAAGCCTCCAGTACCAGAAGGAAGGCTCAACACCGGTGCAGTAGTCAACCGATGTTTCAGCTCCTCAAAGCACTTTTGGCACTCCTCAGACCATCTAAACGGCTCATTCTTCCTCAGTAGCTTCGTCAAAGGGGCGGAGATTAACGAAAACCCCTCGACAAATCTTCGGTAATATCCGGCGATCTAGGAAACTCATGACTGGGCACACCTCGGAATCTCCCAACTCATAATCGCCTCTATCTTGTGAGGATCCACCCGGATACCCTCACGGACACTACGTGCCCTGAAATACAATCTCATCGCCGGAATTCACACTTAGTGAATTTGGCGAACAACCTCTCTCTCATGACTGCGCAGAATAATCCTCTCAGTGCTCGGCGTGCTCTGTCTACTCCTCGAATAAATCAAGATGTCATCAATAAATACTATCACGAACCGGTCCGGTAGGCTGAAAACTCTATTCATCAAAGCCATGAAGGAACGTCGAGGCATTAGTCAACCCAAACGGCATCACTAGAACTCGAAATGCCCGCACTCTCCCGAAGGCACTCTTGGGCACATCGGCCTCTGCAATCCTCAATCGATAGTAACGGATCGCAGGTCTAACTTAGTAAACACTGAGCTCCTGGCTGATCAAATAGATCATCAATCTTAAGCGATGGATACTTATTCTTCACCGTCACCCGATTCAACCGCCTATAATCAATACGGTCTCGTCGTCCGTCCTTCTTCTTTACAAACAATACCGAGCTCCCTATGGCGAAACACTCGATTCGATAAATCCTTTATCCAAGTAGCTCAGATGGCGAGCCTTAAGCTCTCTCGGCCCACCGGTGCCATCCTATACGGAGGGATCGATATAGAGCGGCACCGAAAACGAGATCAATCTCAAACTCTATCTCCCGCTCTAGCGGCAATCCCGGTAACTCATCGGGAAATACATCCGAAAATTCCCTGATCATAGGAATATCCTCCAATCTCTGCTCAACTCGAGAATCCACTACGTGAGCCAGATAGGCCTCACAACCTCCCTGCATCAATCTCAGGGCACTCAGGAAGGAAATCATCCTCGCTGGCACTGCCTGACTAACTCCTTGAAACACCACTCTGGGCTGACCAGGAGATTCCAATACAACCTCCTTGGTGTAACAGTCCATGACCGCCTATGTACAGTCAACCAATCCATCCCCAATATCATGTCAATCTCCTCGAGCTAAAACGATCGGATCGGCACTCAAACCGCTTTCGTCGATCCGAACTGACATCCCATCTGGACCTCTCCCAATACATCGATTACCTGAGGTGTACTCACCTCTAACCCACACTGTAACCTCTGCCTATCCTCATGCAGTCTACATGCTAGATGCGGTGCAATGAAAGAATGGGTGGATCCAGGATCCAACAATGCATATGCCTCAATACCAAAAATAAGAAGCATACCCGCAACAACATCCGGAGAATCCTGGGCCTCCTGTCGAGTCATGGCATAGACCTACACAGTGACTCACATGCCTTTCGGTCCTCCGACCTCACTGCGGACCCCTCTGCTCGACCTCGACCTCTCCATCCCGATCCATCACTACGACTCTGCTGGATCGTGGTATTGCTGCCTGATCTTCCAGTCATAGTAGACTGGGCTCTCAAAGTCTCAGGCGGCCCTAACTAGGTGGTCCATCGAACCACACCTCAAGCACAGCTCAGGGCATACTATCGACACTCTCCCGTGTCTCTTGCCACAATGCTCACAAAAGGAGCAGATCGCACGAAAATCGCATCGCCGCCACCACTAACAGTTTGTGCAAATCGCCCCTCGCCCATGACCAGTCATCAGCCCTCTGTCAGATCTGAAGGGCCTACTGTCGCCATCTTGAACCTCTCGGCAAAGACTATCACGGCATCCTTGGATCTCTTATGCGGGCCCCCGATCGCTTTGATCATCTGTTGTCTCAAGAATTTTGCTCTATCCTCTTCTGCCGACCCTCAATTCAATAAAGCGCCCATATCGATCTAGCCAATAGTGTACGGATCTCAGTTGAGTCCGCCCTCAAAACGCCGACACTTGTCGACCTCGAAGCCACCGGTGAAGAAGCATATACCACTAACTTTCGTTGAATCGCACCTCATAGTCGGCCACGGTCAATCGCCTCTGTCTCGACTCTAGGAACTCTTGTAACTTCATTTCAGATAAATCTTGGGCATGAAGTTGTCCTGAATGCCCTCGTAAAATCATCCCATGTCAGAATGCAGGGCCTGGTGGTACTGCCCGGAACAATCCTCCACCACTATGCAGAACTCTGTAGCAGAGAAATCGCGTAGTCGAAATGCTCATCCGGTTCACAGTCCATCTGATCGAGGACTCTCTCTGTCCTCTCTAGCCATCCCTCAGCCTCCGCAGGGTCGGTGCTACCATAGAAGTCAACCGCCGCCATGCTGTTGATCATATCTCGTTCGTCTCACAGAACTCGAGGAGGCAACTCCTCCGAATGAGGCATGGAGACTCCTACTAGCTCCTACCGATTCCAGTTCAGCTGGTTGTTCCACTCGATCTCCCAGTACGGATGACCTAAAACAGACAAGAAATTTCGATCAGTTTTGCTATTCTTACAGTAATTCAAGCCTAAATTATACTATGCCCAAAAGATGCCAAACCATGCTCTGATACCACTTAATGTAGCGCCCCCTCATCGTAGGATACACATCGGGAAACCCAAGGTCGCCCAATACAAATCCCGATGAAGGTGCACCACCGTAACATTTCCCAATAATATCCACATGGCATCGCAATAATTTAAAACCATAACATAACACAATATCAGAAACCGCTAAATTTTAAAATCATAATATCAATCTGATCATGATACAGTCATCCAGAACAGAATAGACAAGTCTATCAGTCCCCTAAACAAAACCAAAAAGGAAACTGATACAAACATCTATCCTAATTCATCCTCAAAATCCAACCCAGCTGACCGACCTGTGTGCCATCGCTTCTCACCTTGACCGCTCGCATGATAGGAAAAGGCTATCTCCGGAGCTAGGGGTCTATTCTATCAGTCCTGAAAAATAGGTTGCAATTTTGGGTGAGTTTGCGAACTCAATGAGAAACCATCATCGATGGTTCACTCAAATCATGCATTACGCAGATTAAATGCGAGATGGCACAATAATATTCAATTAATGATGATTATATAACAATTTACAATAGCATAGTAGCGATTCACGATGTCACATTACAATTTATAGCAAATCATGGCATCACGCGATTCGAGAATCGCCACACAATTTGGCAATTCAATCATCATGTATATAATGCATATGAGACTCTTTCCAGTTATTGATATTGTGCCCAAGTGCTCGATCAAGAAGCAGTAGGGACGCGTCAGTGATTTCTCCTCTCGGGTAAGCCCGTCGATCTGATGTTGAGCTCTCAGGCTCTTTTCAAATGATATTAGCAACTTGGGACACGTCCATTATCGATCATGCATTTATGCATGCGATGCGATGTTGATAATTTACAATGTATGGCTATAAGCCCAAAGATTGCGATATTCGATGAATCGCTATGATATGGCTATAAAGCCTAGTATTCATCTCGATATCACGTAACGATGCGGTTGATTCAAGAAAAGCATGCAATTTAATCCAATACATGCCAGTAATCATACAGTAGTCATACAATTCATCTTTGCATGTAATTCATGTAGAGCATGTAAGCAATTGGGGATTTGAGAAACCAACTAGGTTACTCACATGTAACTTCCGAGTTACTGCCTGGAAGTTCCAGCAATGTCCGTGGAACGACGATCCAACGGCGCCTCTATAACAGTAAAAATACAGTCCCATTACTAGATGCTCAATTAAACCATTCAGTAATGCATATGTCTCAGTGAGATGATGTACAATGCATGTTCACGATTTTCCCGGCGCTAAAACCCAATTTATAACTCTTATATCCCAATCTAACTCTTCGCTCAATTGGTCAACAATAATTGATCCAATCCTATAATTCAGTTCAATTTCCTCAATTCATAATCCCATAGAAATTTCCTATCCATCGGTCAAAACCTCTATTGAAAATCCCAATTAAACTCCAATTGTCTCAATTCAAGATTTAGGTCACACTATGAACCATAATCGACCTTGTTCTCTATAAATCAATGTCACTTAAATCAATTCTAATTCTATAATTATCCTCAATTGTAGACCTCTTTCTAGTTCATAACGAATCGGGAATCACCTCAATCGGAGGTCTATACCATAAATTATGCCCGATATACTAACAATCATCCTTGAGATTGCCATCTTCGCGCGACCTATGTCTTCTCGTCATGACGATATCTGAACCCTTCATGGCGTGAAACGCTTCGCTTGTCGTCGTCCTCTTCCCTCTTCGTCGTCGCGACGAAGCCGAGGCTCGTCGCGACGTATCTCCAGTGCTTCGCCGCGCGACGAAAGCAATGAAGTCTCGGCGAAACTAAATTATTTACAGCATGGCGAGGCACGCCAGACGTCGCGACGCGACGCGCCACCTTCTTCTCGATCGATTTTCCACCATTAATGCTATTTAAAACCTCCATTAACACTCTAACCACTCAATCTAACCCAATAAATGCCATAAATACTTGAAACAACTACTAATAAAAACTTTAAAACCATAACCACTTACCAATCACGCTCAAATCCACAAATCTCTAAGAATTGCGTAAACCCTAAAACTTTCTCAAACTAACGATAACTCACTCCAATCCTTCTCAACCTTCATCAATCACAATAAATCAGTTAAGCTAGCACAATAGAAGAAAACCATAGAGGAAAGATTGAAGAATCCTTACCTATGGAGGAAATCGAAATCACCGTGGAGAAGAGGAAGAAGAAAACGTTAATGCCTTAGGTAACTTTCCCAAATCTCAAACCTAGGCTATATATATAGACCTAAGTCTTCAAATCAGTCCAAATTTCAGTCTCTAAATTTCAATGGCTCACATTTTAATTCCCTAACAGTATAACCCTAATATTTCCTTTGTCATTGGACAATTATTTGATCTTATCTGATCCATCGATCTGTCACTCCAAAATTTTCATCGGGCATTTTCTCCGAATTTCCGAATATTTCTCATAGACCACTATCGATTGCCAATCACTCTTAGACTATTCTAAATCAGTCATTCGGGCTCACTTACTCTTAATTCCTCAATCAATTACAATCCAATCATTGATCGATTACCACAATCAATCGGTTCTTACTCACGATTAAGTTTAGAAAAATCATGAATGCATGTACCTATGTATAAATGCATATGCAATAAACTGTTCCTCTATAATCAGAGGCCAGTAACATGCTCAATCGGTGAATGCAATGAAACCTATCAGTCTGACTCATAATTACCAAAATGCCCTTGCTAACAGTTACGGGATGTTACAGTCGGAGTTAAGAGGGAATGAGGAAGTCGGAGCGAGTGCCCGGAAGGATGGGCAAATCATTGAGAAACCACCGAGCGACCCTTCGACGATGACCAAAAGGGAGCTGAATCGGTCGGTTATTAAGCACAATATCCCCTCGTCTTGGGGGCCTAGGCTGGCTGGCCAGAACGAAATGATTTATAGCAGTGGGTGTGGCTACTTTGCTGTGACAGAAAGCTTTTTCTCGATCGATGGTATGAGGCTTCTGTACGCCCCGATCATCGATGAAGTATGGCGTGCCTATCACTTAGGGCCGAGCCAGATTCCCCCAAATGGCTGGAGGTTCATCAACATTCTGGCTTTGCTGTGCCATAATTTTGGGTGTCCTCTATCGGTCGGTGTTCTACGGCACTTTTTAAGGATGAACGAGCTCGGCGATGTGGTCGGATTCCTCACCTCCAAAGATAGGATGTGAGGTATCGTCTCTTTGAACAAAGCAGGATCAATCAAAGCTTGAAAAACAAAGTACTTCTTCGTGAGGCCCCCAGGATCCACTTTTGAATCCCGACCGTGGAGGTATCCCCTGACCGAGCGATGGAATGACATTGCCGACCTACACCTTTCTCGGGAAGAATGGGAGGTGATCGGTAGGATCAAGGCGCTCAGTCGATATTCTTTTGACAACCTCATTCTGGGGTATCGTGGAGGGGCATCAGTCAATGCCTTTTTTATTGATCCCCCTCCCCGAATTAGAGGGCTGGAAGAGGAGACTGCCCCTCCTGGTTAATTCCTCGTAGTTTATTTATCTGCCGTATTTACAAGTTTTGATTTCGATTTCTAACTTGCTTCTATGATTGTGCAGCCATGGTAAGGGTCCAAGATTTCGCTGGGTCTTCCTGTCCCCTAAAATCCAAAAGGCAAGCCAAGGGGAAGAAGCAGAGGAAGGAGGCAGAGGCCAGTGAAGACATCGCTCAGTCGGCGATGCCGACCAAAACCGCAGTAGCGATTCGCCCTTTCGTTTCATCGAGGACCGGCCTGGCTTATCACCATCGTTACCAGTCCAACCGATGAGTGCAGGCCGAGCGGAGTCGGAGGAGGAAGAGATAGAGCCGCCATTCAAAAGAAAGAGGACCACTCAGAGTGCTGGTCGATCGTCCGGTCAGTTGGAGAGAGAAATGGGGAAAAGCAAGCACCCCAATTGGATAAGGACAAAGGGAAAGAGCGAGCCTCTAGTGGCAGAAAATGGGAGTCCACGATCAGTCTTAACAAGACTGCATCGCTTAGGGACGTTAATGTGGCTCTGCACATTGCCCAGAAAGTTGTTCCTCCTGCAGACGATGATTTTTTGGATACACTGAACAATAAACAACTGATGGCTAGTCTCGTCCGCAGGTGTTCCAGGGATCTGGTGTTCGCCTCTGCAATGTACCAACGTCTTGATCAACTCGATGAAGTGAGGCAGACAATAGACCGGGAGGTTCACGACCTCCTTGAGCAAGTAAATACTCTAAAAGTTGAACTTTCAGAGGCAAAGGAGGGACAGGACATCTTATGAGCTCAACTCTCTTCGTTGGAGGAGGAGAAAAGCGTTTTGAAGGAAGAGAAGAGCGTTTTGAGAGCTCAACTCACTTCAGGGGAGGAGGAGAGGGGTAGAATGGTTGCTTCCAAGGCCGAGTTGGAGAGTGAATACCGAGTGTTGCAGCTCCGCATTGAGTGCCTAAGGAAAAAGGTGGTCGATGCCACTTTAAGGGTGCGACTGGAGGAGGAGCTTCGTTCGAAAGCCTTTCGAGAGTGTCACGAGGCGGTGACAGAGAAAATAAAGGTCGAGAAGAAAATGTTAAAGCTACAGGCCTCTGTCAAGAAGCAAAGGATTGAAGCAATCAAGCGATGGAAAGAGCGATATTTACGCGAAGAGTGTTTGGAATTTGCTTGCGACCGCTCTTTCCATCTTGAGGAACTGCCATAGCGTTTGCCATCTGACAGTGGGTATTCCTTCCTTCGAGGACTATGCCGAGCCGATGCTTCCTTCCGAGCTCGGTCTTTCACTTGAGGAGGTAAGAGGATAGTTGAGAAGGAAGAGAGGTCTGCCGGATGGTATTGGACTTGAGCTCGACGAGGAAGATGATGTCTCTCATTGTCTTCTCTTGCCGATCCGGTGTTGGCCCTTCCTCTCCTCCCGCCGATCCGGCCTTGGCCCTTCCTCTCCCCAAACTAATTTTTTATGCTCACTGGTCGGGTTTGTGACCAGGACATAAATTCAAGGAAATAGAATTCTCTTATTCTTCATCACTTTCATCTGTCGTGTTAAGATTGGACGATCTTTTCCAATAGTAGGTAGTGAACGAGCGCATTCGATGTGCATTGATTGGTTGTAGGGTCTGAGAGAGTCATGGTCGACCGAGGCAACAAAGTTTGGTCGAACGATTGTGAGGCCGAGCGATCCAAGATTTTTGCTCTTGGCATCGCCTAGTTTCAAGATCCCGTCTTGGCAACCTGGTCGAGTGGCGTAGAGGCCGAGCGATGGTTCCAAGATCTCGTCTTGACAACCTGGTCGAGCGATGTCGAGGCCGAGCGATGGTTCCAAGATCTCATCTTAGCAACCTGGCCGAGCGATGTCCAGGCCGAGCGATAGTTTCAAGATCTTGTCTTGGCAACCTGGCCGAGCGATGGTTCCAAGATCTTGTCTTGGCAACCTGACTGAGCGATGTCGAGGCCGATCATTTGGTAGAATTTTCTCCTCTTGCCAAATTTAGTGAGATTTTTCTTGCCAAGAAATTTGAAACCCCTTTATTGATGATGATAAGGACGTGGGCTGTTAAAAAACCTAACTGGTAGGGCCAGAAAAAAGGTACTCACAAGTTGCACGTACAATAAACAATAATAAACAAAGATATGAGAACTAAAATAAGGCTTATCTATTGGTAGAACGCCTTCAGGTTTTGAGAGTTCTAAGGCCTCGGTAGAATCTTCCCGTTCGTATCGCACAGGGTGTAAGAGCCATGCCCGGCTTGCTTGACCACTTGATAGGGTCCTTCCCATGTCTGACCGAGCTTCCCAGGATGCTTTCCAACTGCCTCGGCCTTTCGCAGGACGTATTCGCCGACCTTTATGTCACTCGGCTTTACCCTTCTATTGTAGAACTTCGTTGCTTTTTATCTGACGACTTCCGAACGAGCAACTGTCCTTTCTCTATCTTCATTGAGAAGTACCAGTTCTGCCTTGCAGGCTTCATCATTCCTTTCTTCTTCGTCGGTAACTTCGTTGGTTACGTGAGTGCTACTTCTATGGGACTAAGGCTTCACGAAGGTCATTACGATGTTGTCTCACCGGTGGCCCGTTTGGGGTTGTTACATACACCATCAGAATATCCCACCCCGACGGAAGGGTAAAATAGTAATTTGATCGGGGTGAGTGAATAGGACTGATTTGGCATTTTATGCATCTTGGTATTTGTGAGCAATTGAATTTTTGCACATGAAAATAACTGTACATGCATTCATGACATTTCGGTATTGTGCCTAAATGGGATTTTATTTTGAAAATGTGGTTTATGGGCTTAAAAATTTATTCGGAATGGATTATTATAGGTTTTACATTTTACGAGAATTATAGGAATTTTTCTGAACTTTTCTGGAGAAAATTCTCAGACCGAAAACAAAAAAAACGCCAAGTGGCGAACCAGTTGATTTTTGGTATCGAAAATTTCTATCCAATGGTACTGAAATATTTGGTACATTATTTCGGGATTGAAATTGAAACCATTGGAATTGAATGGGTCAACGATTCATTTCATTAGGGCTTAATTTTATTAAAAGTTTGTCTTTATTCTTATTTTGTCTTTTCTTCCTTAACTTGGACAAGTGTCCTATGACTCATCTTGTATTTATTTTATGTTGGCGTTTCACCATTCATCCACGACTCTTGCTTCTTGAAAGAATTAAAAACTCACCTTGAAAGTTAAAAAATTTCTTATCATCCGAAAGTACTACTCTTCTCCATTTGTTCATCTTGCTTCTAAGAGCCTAACCTAGCTTCCCTTGCAAAGTGATGATGATGATTGTGTGGTGGAAATAATTAGAGAGGATTGTGAGCTTTTGAAGTCTAGAAGAGTGGAAGCTTGCTTAAGGTAAATCATATGTTTTTATGATGGTTTTATAGTTACTTGTGATGTTACTTAAGGTTAATTGCATGGCTAAGTTGAACAAAAATGATGATTAACTTGAGTTGGGATGGTTTGAGATTGCAAAGACAGATTCGTGGCTCCACTTGTCTAATTGTTTTGAGCTGTTTAACGTTCGAATCTATAGAAACTCAAAACATAGAAGTTGTAGAACTAGAGGTCTACTATCTCCATGAAGTTTTCCACGATTTTAGGGTGAGCCAAATGAGAGTAATAGGCTCCTAATTGAATCGGGTTCAGAACACCAGCGAGATTGAACTAAGACCTGAAAGTTAATTGTTTGAGGACTTTAGAGAAGGAATTGGATGACAAGCTCTTCTTACGAAATGTTCAAGAATGTGTCATTTAAGAGTTGTAGAAAGGAAATTTTAATTTGATAAGTATTCTGCTAGTTATGTCCGAATAAGTGAAGGTTGTTCCTAACCTTAGTGATACAGAAGAGAACAGAAACAGGTCAGGTGTGTTAAAATCAAAATAAATCCAATTTACATTATTTTTGAACCGGCTTTGGATATGTGATAGCCATATGAGTTTACGAAAAATGAAACTTTGAATCACCTTAATTGGATGTGAAATGAATGAGTTATAAGGTTTTAAGCGGACGAGGGTCCAACTGTGACTGCATGTTAAAGCTGATTGTTAATGGAAGATTTGAATGTCATAATGACCGAACTAGACCATGGTTATAAAGAAGAAATGTAAAGTTATGTGTTAATTAGAGTTCTGGAAAGTTTGAAAAACATTTTACCTATGTATAGGGAGTTATGAATTGTTAACTATTGACTGGTTATGTGCATTTTGGTGAAACCCAGCCATGAGTGTAGGTTTTGTGAGTATTGTGATTGAAAGCTAAATTAGATATTTTTTTATTGAAATTGGCTCAAGTGATCTTCTAGAAAGTTGTAGAGGAAGTAATTATCTTGAAAATGAGATATAGCATGTTAATTTTGGATGTCATAATTGGGAGTTATGAATTTTCAAAGACTGGACCTAAGTTAGGTCATTGACTAGTGATTAGGGCAGCCTCTTGCAAGACAGTTTTGAGTTTGTTAGAGTTGGAATTGACTATTAAGACCTTCATGAGAAGTGTAGTATTCTGTTTGATCTTTTCATAGGTATAAAGTATGCAATTTTTTGACATCTGTGAAAGAAGTTATGTTTTTTATAACATTGCTATTCGATTCGAGGCATTTTCGATTGGGTAGAATCATTTATTGAATTGTTTGACCTACTTACGATTGAATTTGATTTCATGTTGTCATGAAAGTTGTAGGTCACATTCCGATCTTTCATTTAGAATAAATCTTGTAATTTTTAGAAAAGGGAATGAGAAGTTATGGATTTTATAAAATGTTACATTGTTTTTATAAAATCCTGCACTGTTTTGAGAGGCATTGACTGGGAAGTAACTTTGATTGCGTTTTTGACACCCTTAAAGGTAAAATTGGCTTTTGTGTCCTTCATAAAACTTGTATATCTCTCTTTTCTCTATGAAATAGACATCAAGTTTGTTCAATTTGGAATTCGGAGCAAGGAGTTATGAGTTTTGAAAGTTGGGATGTTGGTGGACGTTTGTCCAGAACGGCCATTGTAGTAGCATAAGTCGACTTGCGCCCTCAGATAAGTCGACTAGAACATACACAGTAGCATTAATCGACTAGGATTCTCAGGCAAGTCGACTAGGATCATATATTTTCCTTCTTTTGCTTATAACTTTTCCGTCTGACATTCGATTGACCCGATTCTTGAGGCATCGGATTAAGTGAAACATTGAATTTCACTTCACGGGAAATTGAGAATTTTTGACGGAAATTGATGTGGTCTGCAGGTAATGATTCTTTGGTCCTTTATTTTATTTATTTTAGACCTATAGAGGTCCGAATTGAGTCTTGTCGGTCAAGTTAGATTTCTAATTTTAGACGAATTTTGGTGATTGAAAATTTTGATTTAGGGTCGGGAAAATCATGAACATGCATTGTACACATTTTAAGCTCTACATGTGCATTCTGAAATATTACTGATTGGATTTTTGGTAATCATTGCATCTTGAATCTGGTATAGAGGCACATTTGGAGCGTCGATCTCACCGATGCCACTAAGACTTCCGGTATTAGCTAGGAAATGCAAGTGAGTAACCTAGATGGTTCATTCAATTATTATATGTTCAATATGGGGAAATAATGGAGGGATTAGGATTGTGTTTATTTATGACTGGGTTCAGGACAGGTGGTCCGATGAATTGGAAGAACTGCCATAGAAGTGTATCTATTTGTGATTACGTGAATCGTGGCTTCCTTGTGTGACCTTGTGATACATGAATTGATTGTATCGTTCGCTTAATTGTGATGAGATCAATTGTTGCTATACTGTGCTTCATTTTGTTGCCTCTACTGTAGCAAACTGATTTATGTGGACTGTTAAATTGGGCATGTGCATTTCATACACAAATGTATAACCGGATATTAACAACAGTTGTGACCAGAGTCGCCACTGATACTGATACTGAAAAAGAGCCTCGAGCTCGAAGGGAGTTAGGCATACCTAGAGGGCTCTCCTACTCTCAGACGCGTCTCATCGTTTATTCGCTCACCGTTTATGCGCTCGGTCACAACACTGAAATCAACTAGGTGTCACATGTGCATTGCATACATAGTTGACTGAATACTGGAAATGAGAACAAGGCCGTAATGCCTTCGAATTGTGAATTGCTTGTGTCTTTGCATGAATTAGGCGAACCATCGATGATGGTTCCTCATTGAAGTTCATAAAACTCACCCAAAATTTGCATCTATTTTTCAGGTCTCGAAGAGTACCCGTTTAACACGGAGTATGTCTACCAGATGCAAGGGATAGATAGAGGTGGGGATCGGTTGCATCTGCATTAGTGTCTTATTAATTATATTCGAAATCTACGTAAAAGAATGCTCTGTATTTATAGTGATCCCAATTTGGTTATGGCTTTTTTTTTCATTAAATGGTTTTTCTAAATTATTATTGAATGATTGTAATAACTGAAAATGTTTATTTATAAAGCGTGGGCTCAGATTATTTCATTCTATTCAGCATACGAGTGTAATGAAAAAAGAAACAAAAATTTCATCTTGAGTTTCGATCGAGTGATGTAGCACGCCACCCTCGCGGGGTACGGACTCGGATATCTCCAACGATGTCGGCTTCGGGTCACGCGGGAGTGAGGTGTTACATTTAGGTGATATCAGAGCCCAGAAGTACGAATTTATCTGAGTACAGTCTGAAACATAGGTTAAGTTGCATGTATTTGAGTCGTGTCGTTGCAGACCATGGCAACTGATCCCTAGTCTGAGTCACACGAGTATAAATCCTATGTGTGAACTTGTGTTTAAGTGATTAAGTGTGAGAAAAGTGAGAATGTATCATAATGTGAACCTATGGAAGTGTATGAGCAATTAGGAAGGAAAAAAAAGGAAAAATGGATAATGAGACTTATATTGTACTGTTGTTATAAACCCGGAATGTGGTATAAGTATGACTACGTTAGCTTGGGCTGATTGAGGAAAGAATGATACCAAAATGAATCAGGGGATTGAAAGTGACAATATTACGACGAAAGAAAACGGAAATGTCTATAGTTTGGAAAGGTTCACTGTGGATATGAGAAACATAGTGGCTAAAGTATGCTTTTGTGAGATTCAAAGTTCGAGACGATGAGGTAATGAAAGTGTTGACTTGTATATGCGACGAAATGGGAACAATTGGAAATATGGTCCGATTAGGCAGATATGGATTCACTACATTTGTGTTAATGGATATCATAGATGATGATAGCGAGATTGTAATGATATCAATGTTGTACCGTAACGGTCTACTTTTAAACAAAAGAGCGAAGTGATCCTAAGGTTAGGAAGAAGTAGAAATGGTGAGACGAAAGTGTACAGATGAACTGAAATGGACTCGTGAAACGGTTATGATCATAAGCGCATGAGTTTGGGACCAAAATAGTCATGCGAATATTGTGTTAAGAGTTTGTGAATCAGTATAAGGGGATAGTAGGGGAAAAAGGAAGACTGGAAATTTCTACTGATAGTGCATCGGAAAATTCTGGATTGGTTGAATATGTGTACATAGACACAGAAATGGTAAATGGATGGGTAAACAGATAAAGATGCAATGACGTAATATGTTTTCGTGTTTTGGGGATATATCCCCGAAGGTACTAAAAATGTGAATAATCATGGATTGTGTGAGGGGAAAAAATAGTAGTAATGAGATGACAGTGTATAAGTCAAGTTGATATGACCTTAAAAAGGCCAAGCTTGCATGTAAATGAGATGGGACTAAAACTATGTAAAAAGAAGTACAATGACAAGTGGGAAAGGAAACAATGATAGTGATAGTGAAACAAGGACAATGAAAATGAAACAATAACAGTGGTATATGAAAAGAATTGTCGAGTTGAGGGTAATACACCTTTGTGAGTATACCTTGGATAGTGAAACAATTGAACTTATGTGTGGAAATAATAGAGGAAACGATCGGTGATTTATTGACTAAGTGCTAATCATAGTTCCTATAGTATAAGGGTCATAATTTATAGGGCTCGTTCGGGAGGAAATTAAAATTTTCAAATGATGTAACGTATGTGAAGAATTCGAGGAAAGAAGAAAGACACGATTATGAAATAATTCCTCTGTTCGAGGATTGGCACAAATGGAAAAGAGTTTTGTAGAATCCTTAGTAGTAGAAGCTACTAATTGGTCCCCAGATGAGATGAAATGCTTTTTGTGATGTATATACCAAGTGGTAGTGTCAAAGAAATTGTTTAATGCCTCACAGAACCTTAGTGCAAAGGATATTCTGATCATTCGAGTTATGCATTCAAGTTATGGCATAAACTTGGAGACAGCGAGTATAGTTGGAATTGATCCTTGTGAGATACTACTGACGATTAAGCGATTGAAAAGCAATTATGGAAAATAGTTGGTTGATGAGAATTTCGTGAACTGTATCGATGATTGTAGCAAGAAATTGAGTTAAGATGAACAAACGAGTCAAGTTAATAGGGGTCATGATGGGAACAAATCGAAAATAAGTATGTACTAAATCAAAAGTGAAATGCGGTCATGTTTGAGAGGAGATTCAGGCATAACAAGTGGAACATACTACTGAGATTATATGCATTGTGTACAAGAATGTAGAGGATTCAACTACGTGAGTGGATTTATTGCAATGTGAAAAAATCGGTCTCCATAAGATTTGATGCAAAGGAGATCTAAATTGAAGCTAAGAAAATAATACCAACCCACAAAGTGATATACTCAATGAAATGGAATGTATGGAGAATGCAGTGCGAATAAATAGGCATTGGCATATGTCGATGTGACTGAAAGAAAATTAAATGAAAAGAGAAATAGAGATAAGAAGTCCTAAGGGGAAACTGAAAATGATGTGAGGTAACGTCTCCTTCATTAAGGGATCGCAAATAAAACAATTGTAGACTCAATGAAAACAAAATTGAGTGATGTCTGTTGAAGTTAGCAGTAACCTAATAGAGATATATGCATGGTAAATAATGGTATCAATTGGAGACTATGATCATAAATGAGAGGAATCATGGAGAAATTTAACACTGATGATAAGCATATCCTTTGGAGATTGGGGTGTATCTTGAAGTTTCACTAAGTGGTATTGGTGCTATGATAGAAATTGTTCGAAGCTTTGGAGACCTTAGATATGCTCCGGCATTCCTATAATGCATAAATTGTGTAATTACGAGAACATTATTGAGTTTGAAAGGCATACATAAATCAATACTATACTGGTAAAGGTAGAGTATAGTCTAAAACGATGAATGCATAACAATCTTGAAGTGTAAGCGAATGTAGATATTGGGTTTCCAAATTTAGGACAATAAAGAGTGTTAAATGTCAAGCAGAAGATGAGGTAAACTAAGATGTTACTAGTGTATTGAAGGTTTAGATTCAACTCTACTGGAAAAAGGTAAGAGCGTTTAAGAGGTCAGGGGTCAAAATGGTGAGTCCCATAATGAATCTGATCTTTCGAGTGAAATCGGAAGACCGATATTTGGTGATTTAACGAAGAAGTATGTGTACCCGAAAAAAGTGATTTGAGCAAAGGAAGTGTTAGGGAAGCGTAAGTAATGATCGAAGCTAGACATCCTAGTAGGAATACGCTAAAAGTGTATTTTAGCTACGAAGGATATAGAACTCTGTGATTATATGTTCGAATTTCCTACAGTGGGGAGTGCTTAAAGGTTTTGGAATTTATAGGAATATGAGCTTGGTATATAGCTCTGAGTGACTATAGGTATAACGATGGTGATCACAATAAGGGATTGTATATTTTTGCATTAAACTGAAAAGTGCCTAATAATAGTCAAAGACCAAAATCTATTCGAGATACTGGTGATGAGTGAGACAAAGGAAAGTGACTGAAGAAAACTGAATTAGTTAGATGAGGTAGTGTTAGCCCCAAAAAAATTTTTTATTTATTTAATTAAGCATGATTAGGCAAATTAAGTAAATTATGTTAGCATTAATTAAGGTGACATTAATTAATATATGATAGCATTAATAAGTTAGTTGAAGAATTAATGAAGTTAGATATGTTAGTTGGACTTAAATGAGTTAGGTGAGATTTATGTGTTAATTGGGCTTTGGGTCCAAATGAAATAAGTTAGTTAGGTGAATTAAATAAGATGGGCCTAAGTAAGAAATGAAGTAGAAGAAGAAATGAAGTGAAGATGGGCTTAGGCTTTGTGGGCTTGAGTGTAGGAAAATGAAGGAAGAAGAAGATGAAGGAAGGAGGAAGAAGAGGGAACCAATGGGCTTAAGTGAGTGAGCCCAAGTGAGAATAAGAGGAGGTATAAAGAGGTGAATTAAATGAGTTGGATGAGAGGAAGAGGAAGTTTACGTAAATTAGAGAGAAAAGAGAGGGAGAGGTCGTGCGTGGAAGGAGAAGAAGAGAAGAGAAAAGAAGAAAAGTTGTAGGGTTTTGTGATTTCTAAGAGAAAGAGTGAGATTTTGAGAGAAAGTTCAAGAGGAAAAGGGAAGAGGAAGGCTAGAGCTTTATTTTGATTCAAGAAATCCTTTGGTTGGAGGAAGATTTAAGGTAAGCCATGAGTTTAATGTTTGGTTTTTAGATGGGTTTTTAGTTAGAAGAGTTAAGAACCAAGTGGGTTTAGTTATCCTCTTGCCAATTTCATGATTTAAGCATTTAGGTTTTTCAATTTCTAAATCCTATGTTGATTTGGGAATGTTGTTGGTTTTAATGAAGAGAGAAGAGGAAGAGAAGAGGAACAAGAATTATAGCAAGCTATTCAAGGAATTATCAAGTTTATAAGGTGGGTTACCTTTACTTTTATATTTATGAGCATTTAATGTAAATTTAATTATGACATTAATAATGGTTGTTAATGCTTGTGTTAGTTATGGATGAATGATATTTATGATGTTTATTGCTCGTGTTGTTGATATTGACGATTGTGTTGAATGTTAGTATGGTTGTTGAAAACCATAGCGGATGATATGAAAGATTGATGTTGTGGTTGTTGGATGATTGTAAATGGATGATATGAAGGATTGATGTTGTGGTTGTTGAATGATTGTAAATATTATGCTATGTGATCATAATGTTAGAAAATGTAAATTCTAGGATGATGGGTGAATTAGCCTAGAGAGCTAAATGAAATGAATATAATGAGAATTATGAATTTTGCATGAATGATGCATGAAAAGAATGATTTTAATGAAAACAATAACTTGGATAAGAACAATCCAATTTTATTGTTATGAAATGAATTATGCTTTGTATGGGTAAGGTAATGTCCCAAGAAGCGAAATCACGTGCGTCGACATGAAAAGCCTTCGCCTATTTGCCCGATTGAGGCATAGGATGATCCGATATCGGACTCCTCAAGAATTGCCCACATTAGGTCATTTGATGAACTTATGTGGTTGCCATGATTGGACTTACCGAGCCATTGTTGTGTTTGCCATGAATATGCATGAATTGTATAAGATCGTGAATGATGGAATGATTGAAATTGTTATGAATGTATGAATGTTTGAGTTATGCATGTGATGTGATTTCCTTGGAAAATTGATAAATACATGAATCAAGGATGTGCTTGTTATATAAGCGTAAATGTGTTTTACAGACATTAGCTCACCCCCACAAATTTCAGGAAATGGAGCAGAACCCGAGGAGCGAGCATAAGGCATTTTACTCCAAGCAGTTCTTTTGTTATTTTGGGATTTGAAATCATTTTGTAACATCAATGCTTTAGTTGCATTTAAGGAAATGATGTATTTTGAAGCTTTTATGTAATTGGGCTTGAAATGCCCACTAAAGCATGTATGAACATGTTATGATTGAATGATGATGAATGAATGAATGAATTTGAAAGTAAAAGTATTAGATCATGAATGTATTTGAGAAATTTATACTTGTGTGTATGGAAATTGAATCATGGTGATAGTTTGGGTATGAATTGAGAATGTCTAGAAAACTAAGAGTGTGTTGCTGCCCTTGAATGTAGAATTTATGTGCAGGTTATGGTCAGATTGAAGATTTTGGGTTAGGAATAAAATAGGGAGGTGCTGTCAAATTTTCTTAAAATTTGACGGGACATCGCCCGACATTGACCCTCTTGGGTTTGATTTAGATAAATGAGTCTTCATGAAGTTTGTAGTAGAGGATTAGAGCTTTCAAGGGTATATTGTTTGTCTCATTTGGATCTAGGGTTAAGAAGTTATGAGGATTAGAACACAACCGGTTATTGTTCATTTAGCCATAGCACTTGTTACATAGGTATTAATGGAGCAGAGACCTTTAAGTGAATTTTACCTTATTAAATGATGGAGTTAGTTTTAGCATCCTTCATAAGATTTGTAGTTCATCTTCTTACCTTTCCATAAAGGTATAGTATGCACCAATTGGAGCTAGGGATAAAAAGTTATGAGTCTTGAAGATGATGATTCCAAGTGGTTTTGAAAGAGAGGTTCGATCATTTGGAAGGTGTTCCATCGACTAGGAGGGTTCAGTCGACTGGAAAGTGTTCCAGTCGACTACTCGGAGGGCGGAGAATATTTCCGTAAGTTCCAGTCGACTGGAAATGTTTCGAATGACTACTGACCAACAAAATACCGTCGATCGACTAGCATCTATTCCAGTCGACTAGGATCCTTAGTCAAGTGTTTTGGGCTTGTTAGAGGCCGAATTTGGTTTTGTGGTCTTCTTGAGAGTTGTAGACCTAGATGTCTAGTTTAAAATGGTCTAAGAACGAAGTCATTCCGACATCTATAGTGAAAGTTATGACATTTGCGCCAAAACATGTTTGATAGGAGTCAAAACATGAACACGTTGAGTTTGTCGGGTCATAACTCCTTCGTCCGACCTCCAAATGGGGTGAGGTTTGGACCATTAGATTCCTAAGACATATGTCTTGTTATCAATTAAAATATGTAACAATTGGAGTTAAAATGAAAATGTTTGAATAAAAGTAAGTGAATGGTTGGTTAAGAATCCTGCAAGTCTATAAGCACAAGTTTCGGGACTATGAAAGTCGGGCTCCGGGAGCGGGATCCCGACATTTGTGGTATCAAGCAAGAGGGTAAATGGTAAGTTATATGCGGTTGGGTCTTGGATCCAACAGTTGAGATCCGGTCTACAGGATTGGGTCCCAACATCTGTGGTATCAGAGCGAAACCGGGTTTACGGTTTCCTAGGAACCCTAGTGGAAGGTTTAAAGGTCACGTCATCATGCATTTTTCTACATGAATTACATGACTTATGTGCATTGTTTTAATCGCATGCAATGCAATGTTGTTTTCAAATGAATGCATTGAATTGTTTTGAATTGATTTACATGAATTGAATTTGTTTCATGTAAACTAAAGATTTTCTTGAATTTTTTAAAACTTGAAGGAGTAATGCCGCCTCGAAGGAGAACTCGAGAGCTCCGGCTCGACCTAGCTCACTGGCGGAAATGCGGATGAATAAATGCGTTCCAGTGATGCGGGGACTATCCTGTGATCGACTCGATGCACCCAGTGTGTAACATGAGGCGCCTCCGCCGCCTCCTCCTCAAGTAAATCCGATGGACCCCAGTTCCAAGCTTTTGCCAGGCGTTTACCTATGCCATGGGCAAGGAAGGCGACTCAATGCCGCTCCAGTGGAAGGCGGTCAGTATGATAAGCTCCGGAAGTATGGAGCGGTCGACTTCAGCGGGACCACTAATCCCGAGGAAGCCGAAGCATGGCTGAAGAGGACCGAGAGGGTCCTGAAGCAGATGAGATGCTCGAAGAAGAGAAAGTTGATTATCTGACAAGCTTCTGCAGGGGGATCACCTTACTTTGGTGGGAATCGGTGCATGTGATCGGGAAGAACCCTCAGTGCTGACATGGAGGGAGTTCTTAGAAGCTTTCCGTGGGAAGTACTTTTCCATGGTGTATGTTCGGGAGAAAGTAAGAGAATTCTGAATTTGACCAGAGGAGTGAGTGTAGCAGTATGAGTGAAGTTCACTCGGTTGTCACGATATGCAGCCAACATCGTGGCCCAAGTGGACAAGTCTGTGAAGTTTGAGGTGGACTACACCTAGGATTCGGAGAAAGTAGTCATCCACAATTTCAGGAATTATCAACGGTGGTGGATCTTTGCATTGCAGTGAGAAGTTAGAAAATATCGTAATGAGGTAACCAAGAAGAGGAAGAACAGAGCGTTTTCAAAGAAAGCATAAGTGCCCTGCATTTGCAAAGAGCACTAAGGCGGGTCATACAGTGAAGTGGGCGCGAGTGGCCCCTGAAAGAATAAACAGATTTAGGTGTCGGTCAAGGTAAGCTTCTAGTGTGGCAAGCCTGGGATGGTCGGCAGAGGCAATCCTCGATGTGATCTTGTGGTAGATTTCATAAGGGGAGTGTCGATGAAGATAGGCGCATGTTTTGGCACGTGGTCGAGAAGGACACGAATCAAGGATTGTCCACAGCGAAGCAAGGAAGGGGTTCGATCTCGAGCCCCAAGAAGAAGCGAGACAGTGGCATCTAGGCGATCCGAAGTGGGTAGTTCAGAGCCGCAAGGAAGGCGTGTCAGCGAGGAAGGCTAGAGGCGTGGTCGCACGCGAGAGTCTTTGCCATGACCGGGGAGGAAGCTGCAGGCCGTGAAGTAATGTGGGTATGGCTATGCTATTTGATGCACTGTTTATGTATTGATTGATCTGGGTCTACACACTCATTTATATCTGCAAGCATGAATTTATCTTGTGTGTCCCGAGATTTTGGATAATATCTTTGGTTGTTAGTACTCCTTTAGGGAGTAAGGTAGTGATAAGCTTCGATCTATAAAATTGTGAGCTTAGTATCGAGGGTGCTAGGCGGTAGTGGACCTACTACCGCTAGACCTTGAGGTTGGATGTCATCTTAGGGATGGATGTCATGGAGAGGTATAAAGGCGAAGTGGATTGCGATCTAAAGGAAGTTGAATTTGATCGGGAGATGATCGAAGGTAGTCTTCAAGGGGACGAGAAGCTGCCAGTCTGAGGATTATTTCGACTATGATAGGCGACGATATG
This sequence comes from Erythroxylum novogranatense, assembly GCA_029891385.1. Lineage (NCBI taxonomy): Eukaryota > Viridiplantae > Streptophyta > Magnoliopsida > Malpighiales > Erythroxylaceae > Erythroxylum > Erythroxylum novogranatense. Next base: position 140,733 of record JAIWQS010000030.1, read on the forward strand.
ATGAGCGGTGTGAGGCCTTCTTGGCGCATATAGTGGATCCAGAGGTCAATGTAGGAAGATTGGAGGATTACATTGTGGTGAGGGAGTTCCAGATGTATTCCCGGAGGAGTTGCCAGGATTACCGCCGGTGAGGGACATTGAGTTCGAAATTGACTTGATTCCCGGAACCGCGCCGATCTCGATACCTCCTTACAGGATGGCTCCGATTGAGTTGAGAGAACTTAAGGAGCAATTGCAGGAGTTATTGGAGAAACAGTTCATCAGGCCGAGTTCTTCACCCTGGGGAGCTCCGGTCCTGTTTGTTAAAAAGAAAGATGGCACATGGAGGATGTGCATAGATTACAGGAAGTTGAATAAGATGACGATTCGGAACAAGTATCCTCTGCCGAGGATAGATGATTTATTTGATCAGTTGCAGGGAGCAAGGGTCTTTTCGAAGATTGACCTAAGATCAGGATATCATCAACTCCGGATCAGGGAGTCTGATGTTAGGAAGACGACTTCGGGACCCGTCTGGGCATTATGAATTCAGAGTCATGCCTTTCGGATTGACCAATGCTCCAGCTGCCTTCATGGATCTGATGAATAGGGTGTTTAATGATTTCTTGGATCAGTTTGTCATTGTGTTCATTGATGACATTACGATCTATTCAAAGGATGGAGGAGAGCATGAACGGCATCTCGGGATAGTCTTCAGAGGTGAGAGAGCGAAATTGTATGCCAAGTTGATGAAGTGTGAGTTTTGGCTTCGTGAAGTAGTATTCCTTGGACATGTGATTTCCAAAAGGAATTCATGTCGATCCCGAAAAAGTGGAAGTCAGTAGTTAATTGGTTGGAGCCAAAACAGTGAAGGAAGTGAGAAGTTTCTTAGGCTGGCGGGTATTCTGAAGATTTGTAGAGGGTTTTCTATCATGCATTGCTCGATGACCAGTTGTTGAGAAAGAATCGAAGTTTATGCGGAATGATGATTGTCGAGGAGTTTGAGGAACTCGAGGACAAATTGGCAGTGCTCCGATTAGTTTTACCCAGTGGAGATCGAGGCTACTCTGATTTCTGATGATGCTTGAGGAAGGGTCTAGGATGTGTCTTGATGAGGATGATAGGAGTAATTACTTATGCTTCAAGCAGTTGAAGCGGTATGAGTTGAATTATCCGACTCGTGACTTGGAGTTAGCTGCGATGATCTTTGCTCGAAGATTTGGAACCTATTTGTATGGGGTTCGGACGAGTTTTCTTGATCATAAGAGTCTGAAGTACATCATGAGTCGAAAGAAAGCTGAATCTGAGGCGAGAAGATGGTTGGAGCTTTGAAGGACTATGATTTAATGATTGAGTACCACCCAGAAAAGCAAATGTAGTGGCGGATGCTTTGAAGCGAGAAAGTCGTCGATGGCTCATGTTCAGTAGTCTACTTGCCTCTGTTGGAACAGATGGCTAAGTTGAAGATTAGTTTGCAGCGAGGATGAATCAGGGTGTTATTGCACAATTTAGAGTGAGACTATTCTTAGGGAAAGGTTAAGGAGTTGCGAGGAGCAAGATGTTGAATTGAGTAAGTTGAGAGATGAAATCTGAGAATGGTAGCGATCGATTGGTGCAAGTAAGGATGATGGATTAATGATGGTGGAAGCAGGTTATGCATTAGAATGATAAAGCGATTAAGGATGAGATCATGGATGAGGCACAATGCGCCTTATTCCATGCACCCAGCAAACACAGAATGTCGAGAGATTTGAAGGAACATTTACGGTGGAAAGGCATGAAGAGAGATGTAGCAGATTATGTGAGTAGATGTCAGTGTGTCGTGAAGTCAAGGTGAACACCGAGCACCTTCAGGCATGTTGCAGCCATTGTCCATTCTGAATGGAAATGGCGGAGGATTACCATGGATTTTACGATGGGTTTGCCTAAGACCGTGAAGCATGATGCCATTTGGGTAATAGTGGATCGGTTGTGAAGTCATCCACTTTCGGCAATCGGTGATGATTCACGCAAATTTTAGCGAAAGTATATTGATGAAGTGGTAAGATTGCATGGAGTTAGGATTCCATAGTATCAAGCGGGGATCTAGGTTCACATCAGATTTTGGGAAAGTCTGCGAGGAAGCATTAGGAACTAAGTTGAATTCGATCGGCGTTTCATCCTCGACGGATGGCGATCTGAGAGGACAATTCGACTCTAGAAGGGATGCTTAGAGCATGTGTAATGGACTTCAAAGGGCATGGGATGATCACTTGCCGTTGGTCGAATTTGCTTACAACAATTCGTACCATTCGAGCATCTGAATGGCTCCTTATGAAGCCTTGTATGGCGAAGATCGAGGACTCCCATATCTTTGGGATGAAGAGGTGAGAGGAAACTAGTGGGACGAGTTGGTCGGATGGCGGTTGAAAAAGTTGACTTGATTAGCGAGAGGCTTAAGGCAGCCAGGGCGAGAATGAAGAGTTACGGATGCCAGCAGAAGGAAATGGAATATGCGATGGGAGATAAGGTGTTCCTTAAGGCGTCTCCATGGAAGGAGTTATGAGATTTGGTAAGAAAGGAAGTTAAGTCCTCGTTATGTGGGTCCTTATGAAGTTTTGGAGAGGATTGGTCCGTTGGCCTATAGATTAGCATTGCCGCCCGAATTATCACAGATCCATGATGTGTTCCATGTGTCGATCTTTGAGAAAGTCTGATCGGATCCTTCTCACATCATTCGGACCTCGAAGTTGGTGAGTGATGATCTCGATTATGAAGAAATGCCTGTGGCAATTGCGGATAGCAAGATAAGATCCTCGGGAACAAGACAATCAAGCTAGTCAAAGTCACGTGGAGGAATCATGCGATTGAAGAGGCGACGTGGGAACCTTTGGATGCAATGCGGGAAGCGGTACCCCACCTCTTCAATCAACAGTAAGAAATTCGAGGGCGAAATTTCTTAAGGGGGGGAGAAATGTTAGCCCCAAAATTTTTTTTTATTTATTTAATTAAGCATGATTAGGCAAATTAAGTAAATTATGTTAGCATTAATTAAGGTGACATTAATTAATATATGATAGCATTAATAAGTTAGTTGAAGAATTAATGAAGTTAGATATGTTAGTTGGACTTAAATGAGTTAGGTGAGATTTATGTGTTAATTGGGCTTTGGGTCCAAATGAAATAAGTTAGTTAGGTGAATTAAATAAGATGGGCCTAAGTAAGAAATGAAGTAGAAGAAGAAATGAAGTGAAGATGGGCTTAGGCTTTGTGGGCTTGAGTGTAGGAAAATGAAGGAAGAAGAAGATGAAGGAAGGAGGAAGAAGAGGGAACCAATGGGCTTAAGTGAGTGAGCCCAAGTGAGAATAAGAGGAGGTATAAAGAGGTGAATTAAATGAGTTGGATGAGAGGAAGAGGAAGTTTACGTAAATTAGAGAGAAAAGAGAGGAGTAGGTGCGTGGAAGGAGAAGAAGAGAAGAGAAAAGAAGAAAAGTTGTAGGGTTTTGTGATTTCTAAGAGAAAGAGTGAGATTTTGAGAGAAAGTTCAAGAGGAAAAGGGAAGAGGAAGGCTAGAGCTTTATTTTGATTCAAGAAATCCTTTGGTTGGAGGAAGATTTAAGGTAAGCCATGAGTTTAATGTTTGGTTTTTAGATGGGTTTTTAGTTAGAAGAGTTAAGAACCAAGTGGGTTTAGTTATCCTCTTGCCAATTTCATGATTTAAGCATTTAGGTTTTTCAATTTCTAAATCCTATGTTGATTTGGGAATGTTGTTGGTTTTTAATGAAGAGAGAAGAGGAAGAGAAGAGGAACAAGAATTATAGCAAGCTATTCAAGGAATTATCAAGTTTATAAGGTGGGTTACACCTTTACTTTTATATTATGAGCATTTAATGTAAATTTAATTATGACATTAATAATGGTTGTTAATGCTTGTGTTAGTTATGGATGAATGATATTTATGATGTTTATTGCTCGTGTTGTTGATATTGGCGATTGTGTTGAATGTTAGTATGGTTGTTGAAAACCATAACGGATGATATGAAAGATTGATGTTGTGGTTGTTGGATGATTGTAAATGGATGATATGAAGGATTGATGTTGTGGTTGTTGAATGATTGTAAATATTATGCTATGTGATCATAATGTTAGAAAATGTAAATTCTAGGATGATGGGTGAATTAGCCTAGAGAGCTAAATGAAATGAATATAATGAGAATTATGAATTTTGCATGAATGATGCATGAAAGAATGATTTTAATGAAACAATAACTTGGATAAGAACAATCCAATTTTATTGTTATGAAATGAATTATGCTTTGTATGGGTAAGGTAATGTCCCAAGAGCAAATCACGTGCGTCGACATGAAAAGCCTTACCGGTACTGCCCGATTGAGGCATAGGATGATCCGATATCGGACTCCTCAAGAATTGCCCACATTAGGTCATTTGATGAACTTATGTGGTTGCCATGATTTGGACTTACCGAGCCATTGTTGTGTTTGCCATGAATATGCATGAATTGTATAAGATCGTGAATGATGGAATGATTGAAATTGTTATGAATGTATGAATGTTTGAGTTATGCATGTGATGTGATTTCCTTGGAAAATTGATAAATACATGAATCAAGGATGTGCTTGTTATATAAGCGTAAATGTGTTACCTACAGACATTAGCTCACCCCACAAATTTCGAGAAATGGCAGGAACCCGAGGAGCGAGCATAAGGCATTTTACTCCAAGCGGTTCTTTTGTTATTTTGGGATTTGAAATCATTTTGTAACATCAATGCTTTAGTTGCATTTTAAGGAAATGATGTATTTTGAAGCTTTTATGTAATTGGGCTTGAAATGCCCACTAAAGCATTATATGAACATGTTATGATTGAATGATGATGAATGAATGAATGAATTTGAAAGTAAAAGTATTAGATCATGAATGTATTTGAAATTTATACTTGTGTGTATGGAAATTGAATCATGGTGATAGTTTGGGTATGAATTGAGAATGTCTAGAAAACTAAAGTGTGTTGCTGCCCTTGAATGTAGAATTTATGTGCAGGTTATGGTCTAGATTGAAGATTTTGGGTTAGGAATAAAATAGGGAGGTGCTGTCAAATTTTCTTAAAATTTGACGGACATCGCTTGACATTGACCCTCTTGGGTTTGATTTAGATAAATGAGTCTTCATGAAGTTTGTAGTAGAGGATTAGAGCTTTCAAGGGTATATTGTTTGTCTCATTTGGATCTAGGGTAAGAAGTTATGAGGATTAGAACACAACCAGTTATTGTTCATTTAGCCATAGCTTTGTTACATAGGTATTAATGGGCAGAGACCTTTAAGTGAATTTTACCTTATTAAATGATGGAGTTAGTTTTAGCATCCTTCATAAGATTTGTAGTTCATCTTCTTACCTTTCCATAAAGGTATAGTATGCACCAATTGGAGCTAGGGATAAAAGTTATGAGTCTTGAAGATGATGATTCCAAGTGGTTTTGAAAGAGGGTTCGATCATTGGAAGGTGTTCCAGTCGACTAGGAGGGTTCAGTCGACTGGAAAGTGTTCAGTCGACTACTCGGAAGCGGAGAATATTTCCGTAAGTTCGATCATTGGAAATGTTTCGATCGACTACTGACCAACAAAATACCGTCGATCGACTAGCATCTATTCAGTCGACTAGGATCCTTAGTCAAGTGTTTTGGGCTTGTTAGAGGCCGAATTTGGTTTTGTGGTCTTCTTGAGAGTTGTAGACCTAGATGTCTAGTTTAAAATGGTCCAGAACGAAGTCATTCCGACATCTATAGTGAAAGTTATGACATTTGCGCATAAAACATGTTTGATAGGAGTCAAAACATGAACACGTTGAGTTTGTGGGTCATAACTCCTTCGTCCGACCTCCAAATGGGGTGAGGTTTGGACCATTAGATTCCTAAGACATATGTCTTGTTATCAATTAAAATATGTAACAATTGGAGTTAAAATGAAAATGTTTGAATAAAAGTAAGTGAATGGTTGGTTAAGAATCTGCAAGTCTATAAGCCTGAGTTTGGGACTATGAAAGTCGGGCTCGGGAGCGGGATCCCGACATTTGTGGTATCAAGCAAGAGGGTAAATGGTAAGTTATATGCGGTTGGGTCTTGGATCCAACAGTTGAGATCCGGTCTACAGGATTGGGTCCCAACAGGTAGAACCGGATCGGACAAATGAAATATAGTAAAATGCATATACGAATAAAGTGCGTGAACCTTTAGAAGCGTTGAATTGTCAAAGGAGAGATGAATCGGAGCTAAAGTCAATGAGATATATAGGCTAAATGGGTTAGGTGAATTAACACTTTGGTTATAACAAAATAGATATAGGTGTCCTTTGTGTTAGTACCAAAGGAAAGGGAGTGGCAAAGGCGAGATGAAGGGTTTTATTGTAAGTATCACCTTGATAAGGTGTACTCAGAATTGGCAAAAAGGGTATCAATGGAGCATGAATTAGGCTACATGTTACTGGTGAAAAAGGCTTCATAAAACGTGATAAGTGCATAGGGTCGGAAATAATGATCTACTTTGAAATAAACTGAGATAGTTGACATAGCCAAATACGTGACTGAACGACTCATTAAGTCTATTTATTGTGATCTTTCAGAAAATGGGTCATCGATTCATGAAGCGTATGGGACATGTAGGGACATATGACCACTGATCAATGTCTACCATATGGAACCATCATTTGAGAATTTGTGACGACGAAATTTTTATTAGGAGGGGAGTTGTAACATCCGCCCGACGGGAAGGTAAAATAGTAATTTAGTCGGGGAGAGAGAGAATAGGACTGATTTGGCATTTTTATGCATACTGGTATTTGTGAACAGTGAAATTTTGCACATGAAAAATAACTGTACATGCATTCATAACATTTCCGGTATTGTGCCTAAATGGGATTTTATTTTGAAAATGTGGTTTATGGGCTTAAAAATTTATTCGGAATGGATCATTATAGGTTTTACATTTCACGGGAATTATAGGAATTTTTCGGACTTTTAGGAGAAAATTCTCGAATCGAAAAAAAAAAAACATGATGGTGAACGGTTGATTTTGGTATCGAAATTTCTATCAATGGTACTGAAATATTTGGTACATTAATTGGGATTGAAATTGGAACCATTGGAATTGAATGGGTCAACGATTCATTTCATTAGGGCTTAATTTTATTAAAAGTTTGTCTTTATTCTTATTTTGTCTTTTCTTCCTTAACTTGGACAAGTGTCCTATGACTCATCTTGTATTTATTTTATGTTGGCGTTTCACCATTCATCCACGACTCTTGCTTCTTGAAAGACTTAAAAACTCACCTTGAAAGTTAAAAAACTTCTTATCATCCGAAAGTACTACTCTTCTCCATTTGTTCATCTTGCTTCTAAGAGCCTAACCTAGCATCCCTTGCAAAGTGATGATGATGATTGTGTGGTGGAAATAATTAGAGAGGATTGTGAGCTTTTGAAATCTAGAAGAGTGGAAGCTTGCTTAAGGTAAATCATATGTTTTTATGATGGTTTTATAGTTACTTGTGATGTTACTTAAGGTTAATTGCATGGCTAAGTTGAACAAAAATGATGATTAACTTGAGTTGGGATGGTTTGAGATTGCAAAGACAGATTCGTGGCTCCACTTGTCTAATTGTTTTGAGCTGTTTAACGTTCGAATCTAGAGAAACTCAAAACATAGAAGTTGTAGAACTAGAGGTCTACTATCTCCATGAATTTTTCCACGATTTTAGGGTGAGCCAAATGAGAGTAATAGGCCCCTAATTGAATCGGGTTCAGAACACCAGCGAGATTGAACTAAGACCTGAAAGTTAATTGTTTGAGGACCTTAGAGAAGGAATTGGATGACGAGCTCTTCTTACGAAATGTTCAAGAATGTGTCATTTAAGAGTTGTAGAAAGGAAATTTTAATTTGATAAGGATTCTGCTAGTTATAGCCGAATAAGTGAAGGTTGTTCCTAACCTTAGTGATACAGAAGAGAACAGAAACAGGTCAGGTGTGTAAAAATCACAATAACTCCAATTTATATTATTTTCGAACTGTCTTTGGATATGTGATAGCCATATGAGTTTACGAAAAATGAAACTTTGAATCACCTTAATTGGATGTGAAATGAATGAGTTATAAGGTTTTAAGCGGACGGGGTCCAACTTTGTGACTGCATGTTAAACACGATTGTTAATGGAAGATTTGAATGTCATAATGACTGAATTAGACCATGGTTATAAAAGAAGAAATGTAAAGTTATGTGTTAATTAGAGTTCTGGAAAGTTTGAAAAACATTTTACCCATGTATAGGGAGTTATGAATTGTTAACTATTGACTGGTTATGTGCATTTTAGTGAAACCCAGCCATGAGTGTAGGTTTTGTGAGTATTGTGATTGAAAGCTAAATTAGAGATTTTTTGATTGAAATTGGCTTAAGTGATCTTCTGGAAAGTTGTATAGGAAGTAATTATCTTGAAAATGAGATATAACATGTTAATTTTGGATGTCATAATTGGGAGTTATGAATTTTCAAAGCTGGACCTAAGTTAGGTCATTGACTAGTGATCGAGGCGACCTCTTGCAAGACAGTTTTGAGTTTGTTAGAGTTGGAATTGACTATTAAGACCTTCATGAGAAGTGTAGTATTCTGTTTGGTCTTTTCATAGGTATAAAGCATGCAATTTTTTGACATCTTTGCAAGAAGTTATGTTTTTTATAACATTGCTATTCAGTTCAGGCATTTTCAGTTGGTAGAATCGTTTATTGAATTGTTTGACCTACTTACGATTGAATTTGATTTCATGTTGTCATGAAAGTTGTAGGTCACATTCCGATCTTTCATTTAGAATAAATCTTGTAATTTTAGAAAAGGAATGAGAAGTTATGGATTTTATAAAATGACAAAATCTGTATTTGTTTTGAGAGGCATGGTAGGCGGTAACTTTGATTGCATTTTGACACCTTAGAGGTAAAATTGGCTTTGTGTCCTTCATAAAACTTGTAGATCTCTCTTTTCGCTATGAAATAGACACCAAGTTTGTCCAATTTGTAATTCGGAGCAAGGAGTTATGAGTTTTGAAGTTGGGATGTCGGTGGGCGTTTGTCGAAGCGCCATTAGTAGTAGCATAAGTCGACTTGCACCTCAAATAAGTCGATTAGAACATACAGATAGCATTAGTCGACTAGGATTCTCGAGCAAGTCGACTAGGATCATATATTTTCCTTCTTTTGCTTATAACTTTTCCGTCAGGCATTCGATTGATCGATTCTTGAGGCATCGGATTAAGTGAAACATTAATTTCACTTCATGGGAAATTGAGAATTTTAGACGGGAAATTGATGTGGGTCCGGGTAATGATTCTTTGATCCTTTGTTTTATTTATTTTGGACCTATAGAGGTCGAATTGAAATCTTGTCGGTGCCGTTAGATTTCTAATTTTAGGCGGATTTTGGTGATTAAAATTTGGATTTAGGTAGGAAAATCATGAACATGCATTGTACACATTTTAAGCGCTACATGTGCATTATGAAATATTCTGATTGGATTTTGGTAATCATTGCATCATGGCGATATAGAGGCATATTTGGGCGTCGATCCACGATGCCACTAAGACTTCGGTATTAGCTCGGAATGCAGGTGAGTAACCTAGATGGTTCATTCAATTATTATATGTTCAATCTGGGAAATAATGGAGGATTAGGATTGTGTTTATTTATGATTGGGTTAGAGCAGTGGTCCGATGAATTGGAAGAAGCTGTCATAGAAGTGTATCATTTGTGATTACGTGAATCGGTGGCTTCCTTTGTGTGACACTGTGATACATATTAAAAGAAGTATATGCTCTTGTCTTATCTCTCCCACTAGTTTAAGTTAAATTATAGATGAAGTAAACCTAACCCCTTTTAAACCACTTAAATATAGGGTTATAAGATGAAAAAAGTGACCTAGGCTAGTTACTCATAAGTTTAGACTCTATCATCAAGACACCCTGATAGCTTTACATAATAATTATACCATACCTAACAAACATGTTAAAAAGATCAAACCTATATAAAGATCATAAACATAACCAAGGACCTCTAAGTCTCTATTTGGCCTAATTATAAAAGAAAAGACTAATTAGTTGTAATCTATATTAAACAAATTTAGTATTGCCTTCATTGTAATGAACATAATAGAATTAGTTGATATTACCAAAATCTAAAAATTCTATTGAAAAATTATTAAATGGTTTCTCTAGATCTCTAATAAATATGTAAAACAAAGAGGTTAGTGTCAAAGTTTGACTTTAATGTAGTCAATTTAATGCTTAGGTTAATGAATGATGGTTAAAAAAACAAAAGCTTTTATTTTCTACTCTTCTAATGTAAAAGATGTATTTTTATTATTTACTTGTGAAATGCACTTTATCTAATATTTATATGGAAGTTGATGTGAAAAAGTACAAGTGTCACTTTAACAATGATTTTTGCAATAATAACATGCTATATATATAATTGATATTGTGGATTTATGTGGTTTAATATTATGGAACATAATATAAATTAACTTATTTGACCTTATCATTGCCTTTTTTAAGGCGTGTATAATGATAGGGTTAATATTAATGGTCATCTTCATTGTGCCCATCTAATACTTAAATTTCTCAATAGTAGTATAAGGTGTATATGACTTTTATACTTAAATTGTAGAAAGATTGCAAGTAAGTTGGTTTTTTATTTATTGGATGTATTTTACTTAATATTTATATGAAAATTAGTGTGTTAAGAATACATGCATCATTCTTACATTGATTCTTATAGTCATGCATGTCAAAGTTATTGAGCAACAATGTAGATCAAATAATATCACATTTATACAACTAATGTGATGAACATGTGCAACTAAAAATTGTGAAACACAACAAAAGATCACCTTGTTAGTAAATTGGGACAAGATTCGATCCCATGTGTAGTAAAATAATTACAAAACCATTTCATATGTGATTTGTTGAAATCTAGAATCACGTAAAAGTTTACAACAAAATTAACATATAAAATATAACAAAACATGAATCATAATCCATGCCTTATTCTAACAGTTCTAGTCGTTTCCCTTGAACTGTTTCTAAAACCAGCTCATTCATTTCAATCATTATAGTTGCACAAGTATCTAACTTTTAAAGGTATCTACAAAACAAGATGAGAGAACTCTACAATTATTATAAAGATAGGCAAGAAGTGCTAGTTTCCTTGAAGTCTAAGCCTATTTATAATATGTTTTAGACATTTAATAATTTAATGGAAATAAAATTTTAATTTCAATTAAAATAATAATTAATTCTAATTAAATTTCATTTGTTGTGTGAAATAAGATTCAATATATTATATTGTTCATTATTTATTAAATATGTCATATTTAATCATAAATTTTTCTAACTTTACAATCAAATCTACCTTGATTTGAACACATTTTCTCTTTTCAACCCGTTCTTTGTGTGTAACCTATTAGATACCTAAATTTATTGGCAATAGATATAAATTATAATCCTAAATCATATTCAGGATTAAATAAACTATGCTCCTTTATTTTATCTTTAATTATTTAATTAAATAATTTATATCTATAGATTAAGATTATCATTTTAAAGCAGTCTCTTTACTAATTAGGGGTAAGTTGTGTACTACCGGACCTCTCAAAATCTCGCATATCGGTGGGATTCATAATGAGTGTTGCTGTTGTTATAGATTAAGATTATCGTTTAATAATGCATCATAACCACTGGAGTATTTAGGAATGTAAAAGTGATTTTGACTAATCTTTTATGTTTAATTTTTTCAGTATAATTCAATCTTTTCATCATATAATGTTTCAATTAGACATAGATAAGGAAACTAATATCTACTACATTAGATAATGAAATTAATATTTACTATATGTGAGTCCAACCATATTAATTCTCTATTGTTAATAATTGATTATATTAATAATATTTATAAAATATTTTATAAAGTGTCATTCTACCTTGCCTAAAAAATTTTCATATCAATACTAATCAAGAATAATGAAACATTCTCCCTAATCACTTTAGGATGATGAATCTTATATTGATCACTCAATTATCTTCATATAGTTCTTGTTACATCTAATGCTTATTGAGTGAGCTATTCTTAACTAAAATAGGCTACAATTAGTATCAAAACATAACAATCTTTATATAAGATACTTTGGAGATCTCAAGTCAAAGTGTTACTTATACAATTAACGTAATGATAATTTCCATAAACATATAAGTGAGGTTCCAAATGAAATTTTTATTTAAGGCTAGTTCAATGAACTTATTCTCTAATAAGCACTCACACATTTGTTTAAGTATCTTCATACTTCATTTTATGAGCTCAACTACTTCCTTCATAAAAAGAAACAAAACATGTGTTAGTTTTTTTTATGTTCTATTAATATTCAATCTCAATAAAACAATTATTAAGAAAATTTTAGGGATAATATATAAAATGCAATATGAATCTCATAATTATGATATCATTGTAATTTAATTTGTAAGTACAGTTATCTCATAGATTTTATTATCTACATCTAAATATGTATAAGATAAAGAATGTTTATAAATAATTATGTCACTAAATTATGACAAACTAATTGACTGTAAAGGATAAACCAACACACTTGTAGTGTAACTTGTTAATATCTTTCTTAAAGGCCTGCATAATGGTATAGGTTAAGCATATTTTCTTAAGTGATTTGGGTTGTAACAAGATTTTAGTAGTTTATAATATTAAAATGATTTATTTTTTATTTTTTTAATACATTGGAAAAAAAAACAAAACTAGCGTTGATGACGGGGATATGACACTCCTTGCGCATCTTGGTGAATAAGCTCCTGGATAACCTCCGGTGGCTCTTGTAAAAGGTGCAGACCCAGACTTAATACTCGTGCAAAAGCCACCAATCTGTCGACACACTGGTTGGCCTCTCGAAAGGTATGTTGCAGGTGGACATCCCAGTCGCGTTGCAAAAGTCCACGAATACCTACAACTAAAGAAAAGCCCGCAGTTAGTGGTCTGTGAGAAGCAGAGAGAATGTTAATGACCTCTAGCGAATCGACTTCGACGATGACGCGTCTGAAGCCTAGGTCTCAGGCCAACTGGAGGCTGGAGAACACGACCCAGAATTCCGCAGATAAAGGCGAGCCCTTCCCAAAAAATTAATCCTTCAACTGTGTTTGTGGATGGCCCTAGCTTGAATGCCCCATCCGAATTTAATTTCACTCAACCCTTCGATGGCTTAGTCCAGCCCATTAGACTCCCCACAGCTAATCCCGGGGTTGGGAAAACATTCTTTTTCATAGTTCTAGCGCGACCAATCTATTCCACATAGTCTATAACAATCCTTGTACCATCCTCCAGCCAGACAAATTCCCTTTCGAACAGGCTGCTGTTACGCCATTTCCATAAAACCCACATGGCTATGTCGTAGGTCGTATCCCAGTCGACCTGTTGGACTTGCGAGTGTTTGTTGAGGTTAGTCACCAAACATAGCCCCTCATCCTATTGGAAGAAGGTCGTATCAACCACAGCCTGTGGGAAATTACCCTAGAAAGTTTGCACTCGCGGGCAGTCACGAACAACATGTAAAGTCGTCTCTTCCTAGCCACAGAAATGGCAACTGCTGTCCACGGCAATGTGCCTGACCACTCGCTGTTGATTAGTCAAGAGTTTTCAGTTATCTAGTAACCACAGGTAAGAACAAATCCGTTAAGGTCCAGGCTATGTCCATATAACCTCCCACAGCTTATGATTCGTGTCCAGATAGGGGCCTTCCTGTAGTTCACATGCGGATGCTACAATGAACCTCCCATAGGTGGTAGGCCCCCACGTCAATTTATTGTCCCCTTGTTCCTTAGCAGGAGGGCAGAGAGAAGCTAACGCCAGACAAACTACGGAAGGCAGGTATTGTTGAAACTCCTGCCATAGCCAGTTTCCCTCTGCATTCACAAAATTGGCAACCTTGGCGATCAGACTATGATTGGGAATTTGAGAGGTCATCACGTGGATAAGCGGGCTGACGATACCAGTTATCTTGCGAATAAAATTAAATCGACCATTGCCTAGCATCCAATGGCTCCCTATCGCAAAGTGGACAGAGCTATCAAATGCCCTCCAAACTACTGAGGCCCCCGGTCTCGCTATATTTTGGGGGATATGGTAAGTATCCAGCCTATATTTAGCTTTGAGGACCTGTACCCAAAGGGTCGTCGGTTGAGTCAGAAGGGCCTAGCCTAGCTTAGCGAGGAGGGCATCATTGGTAGGGCGGATCCGTTTGAGCCCTAGGCCCCCAATGGATTTAGGTTGACAGACTGGTGCCTAGTTGAAAAGGTGCATTTTCCACCGGGTGGGCGCAGAACCCCAAATAAAATCTCTCATAATTTTCTCTAGGTCGTCACAAAGTTGTCGCGGGATTCAGACAGTTTGCATCGTGAAGATAGGAAGTACAACCATGACCGACTGGGTTAAATTAACTCGCCCAGCGAGTGACAAAGTCTGGGCCCTCCAGCCTGTGAGTTTCTTCTGAGCATTATCCACTATGTGCTAGAAGGTGTGCCGAGACATACGTTCGTGGAGCAAAGGGACCCCTAAGATGAGCTTGGACCGAACCATGCTACCATGTATATTCCGAGCCCACATAACCCAAGTCATGGAAACCACACTGATAAACCCAATCCCTAAAGCGGGAGTTAACCACTCTCGTAGATGTACTGCCGCCCTTTTATCCGAGATTTCCAGTTTAGCGTTAAAGTCACCTCCCACAATCCAGGGTCTATATTTGGGCGTTCGACCCAAGATAAAATTGGCGAGCATATCTTGAGTGGCCATTTGAGGGCTGGCATAAACGGCAGTAAAGTCAAAAGAAGCCTGCCTAATCTTAAAGTGGGTATAGATAATTTGCCTATGTGCTAAGATTACCGAGACGTGAAAATCCTCTTTCTACAGGAGCCAAATTCCTCCCGAAAATCGATTAGCTTCCACTCTAAAGGAATAATCAAACCCTAAGAAGAGAATCACATCCTTAGCCCGAGCTCCACTAATACGTGGTTCCATCGAACTAAGATACGGTTTGTTTAATAGAAGATAATTACGAGAACATTACGGAAGGCGGTTCCTCACCTTCGACAATTCCATATTAGAATCAACATAAAAAAGGTCGAGAAATTAGCGACAACCCTAAACTGGGGTAGTATTCGTATCACCGGCTGGGGTATCTCGGGGTTCCTCTTCTTGAGTGTGTGGAACCATCTCCTCATCCTGTCCCTGATATGTAACACCTTCCTGATGAATCAGCTTCGGGTTGAAATCGGGGTTTGTTGGGAGGTCTCTGTCTGACTTGCCCAACCCCATCCCCCTCTCCAGGTGCCTCAACTCCTTCCATTAATTGGGGTCTCGCGTCAGCACCTAGGTCCCGATCCATCAAGAGCTAGTGATCACAGACCATGTCATTATAGGTCGAAAGTTCAACCACTAAATTCTTATTAGTGGTCGTGGGTTGGATTTCGACTGGAATGTACTCAGTCGAGGCCAGTTCTTGACTACTGGCAACTATAACCTGTCCCTCCACTGTCTATTGGGTCGTGACGATAGATTTGCATTTGGAACTGGATTTAGAATGTCTGGAGGGATTGGCAGTTGAGTTCTTCAATCCCTTAAAGATGGGCTGTCCAATTCCAACTAAATTGGACACATCCAATTGTTGCCCAAAGCTTGAGGAAGTAATGTGATAGGTTATTTCTGAAGCTGCAGGAGGCGCCTCCCCTCGATCCTCTCCCTGTTCCAATATATGGAAATGAGAGCCTCCTCTAATAGTCGTTGCTGCCTTCGTTGTTGCGTGAGATCGGACCGTTGGGTGTGATCGGTTGACGATAGTGGACTTCGCCGGATTTTCACCAAGATTTCCTTGCCTGGTCTGTGCAACTCTCGATGGTTTCCTTTGTACATGAATCCAAGGGCCATAAACGCTGCCCGTCCCATCTGGTGTCCCTTATGCTATTGGCCCCAACATCGTCTGTCGCACTGGTGCGTCTTCTCCGACGCATCGTGACGGTGACAAAGGTTCATTAGGTTCGGTTAACTTCTTTGGGCAAGCTCCAGTGGTGTGGCCTATCATCCCGCATCCAAACCAAACCTGTGGAAGCCCCTCGTACTCTACCATCAAGGTCTCACCATCCAGCTCCACTATCGGACATAAGGGCACACTGAGGTTGACGTCCACAACAATGCGCACGAAATGCCTACGTTGTGTCTGCAAGGTAGCCCCATCGAGCTTCACCGTGTTGCCCACCAAATTACCCAACGCCTGGAGAATCATAGGATGATACCACACTATTGGGAGATTGGGAAATCTTATCCAAACCACCACTCAAGTGACTGTCGCCTGTGTCGATTTGAAGCTCGGGATCCACCTTTGGACGGATAGGGCTTAGCCATATATCACCCAAGGGCCGTTCGTGAGGACATTGATGTAGTTGGCTTCGTCTTTAAACTTGACAAGGAAGAAGACATTCTCTATGTCCACGATTTTCAGTGGACCACGCGGACGCTAGAAGTTGTGGAGGCAGGAGCTAATCGTGCGAAATCCCACCCGACGTCATAAGAGCTTGACAACGACGGCTTGCTCCCACTGCTTATCGAGTTTATCCTTGAAGCTTTGGGATGGAAGTATATTACCGTTGTGCTCCCCCGTGGATGTCGTGATATCCCCAGCAGCCACTTCAACAGATTCGTCTTCCAGCCAGTTTAGCAACGACGCAGAGTCTTCCTCGCCGAAGACCCCTACCACTGCTGCGCTATATGTCTGTTTGGTTGGGAAGGGCTCCTCGTCCCTTTTCCTTGTGCGGCCTTTTTTGGAAGGTTGTCCCTCAGGATCGAGGGCTTCCATAACTTGCAAAAGTTTCGTCAAAACAGCCGAAGCTACCACGCACGGTGTCGCAACCTTAGTCTCCAGGAGAATCACAGTTGTCTGCGGTATATCGTAATAGTCACCTTTTCTCGCTCCTCTGTAGTATATCTTTAACTTTAAGAATTAGTATAAGGTTTCTAGTGTTTCTTGCTTAGGAAAGTAATCTTTTTCCTAAAATTTATATTATCATGTTTGGTTCATTTTTTTGAGTATTTACAAAAGTAAAAACTTTCCCAATCTAAGGAAAGTAGTAGCATTTTACTTGGATTTTAAATCCCAGAACCCCCTTAGTATTTAGAGTAAAAATATACTAGTCAATTTAACTCTTCCTTTTCTCTCAATTCTCGACAATTTTTTATATAAAATCCTAAATCCTCTTGACCAATGTTACGAATACCGTCTTGAACTTGATCTTTGGATTGGATTACAGTGCGATCTTGTCTAGGTATCGGTTATCTGAAATCTAGATTTGGATAATTTTTAAATTTATGAAATAATCCTAATTATTTAAAAAATTATAAAATAATCCATTATCATATTATCTTGTTGTCTTGTATGTCTTTTCCCTGTCTCCAAAATCATAATAATCACAATTTTAATTTAATTTTAATTTAATAATTATTAATAAATATAATTAAATTTAAAATATATTTTAATATATATATATATATTTCAAATAAATTTTGATTTAATAATTAAAATATATAAAATATTAATTTATAAATAATAATTTTAAATTATTTATTTTAAAAATAAAATATTTTATTAATACTTTATTAATAAATATTTTAAAAATATTTTAAAAATAATTTATTTTAAGCTTTATTTAATTTATAATTATTATTAGTAATGAAAATATTTATTATTATTTTAAAAATAAAATTAAAAATTCCAATAATTATAAAAGTTAAAAAACTTTAAAAGGGGGACGAAAGATAAGAGGAGGCAGAATATTTAAATTTTCTTAAAATTTTGTAAAAAGTCTTCTTATTTTAAAATTTTGGTATCAACCGATACGTACATATTTATAATATTGTCTTCACTATTTTATTGTTCTCTGTTAGTAGGATTTTGAATATTTTTGCTCGAAGTTTTAATCGACAATCTTTAGGTTCATATTTTTCCTTATTTAACGATTTCAATTTTTATTCAATTTATATGGCTATAATTAATGTTGGACCCCGAACCTTGAAGCGAAAATTTGAAATATGAAAATGAAAGTATATGAATGTTGTGTATATAATTTGTGTTATAGATGAGAAAATGTGATTTATGTATGATGATGGGCTGAGAAGCCTTAAGCAATGAATCATGATTAGCTATGTGAGATATTATGCAAAAGCAAGAGAGGATTTTGGTAAATGACATAATGCTTTTAAATGTGAGAAATCATATGCATTGAGGTTGAAAGTAGTATGTTGATTCGTGAGGAATTCAGGAATGGTTGAAATGGAATTGGCCAAAGTTGCCTTCTTTGAAGTTGTAGTTTGTTCTTTTATCTTTCCAACGAGACTAAGTGTGCGAGTTTTGAGATCGGAGTTAAGAGTTATAGTTGATACAAGTTATGATGTTATATAAGATTTATGTTAGTGATGACTTTGATGAATGATTGAGAATTGTGGTTTGATGAATCAATTTAGTTGAGATTTAAGAAGTTCATGAATTGATTTTGTTGCTTGCATAGTTATGAAGTGTTAAGGCCTAAGAATGAGTAAATATGTGAAGAATTATAAGTGTAAATGATGTTAGTTTGGATGTGAGAAACATTGGAAGAAAGTTGAAGAGGTTTGGAAAATTGCATGTCCGTTAAGCGGACATGGAGTCCGTTAACGGACAGCCTTGAGTCAAGGACCCCTTCCTTGCTCATGTCCGTTAGGCGGACATGGATGTCTGTTTAACGGACATTATCGGATGAATGGCACATTTTGGCCGTGCGTGTCCGTTAAGCGGACATCGTATCCGTTAACGGACAGCCAGGTCAACCGAGGTAATTCGTATTTTGACCAGTTTGAGGCGAATTTCGTTTTGGAGCCTCTAATACGAGTTGTAGATCCTGATGTTATCTTTCAAATGGAATAAGAACGAAGGCATTTGGATATTTGTAGAAAACGTTATGCATTTGCGCTAAAAGAGTTTCAAATCAATTTCTGGTTTGAACATGTTGAGTTGTTTTGATCATAACTCACTCATCCGACCTCGGATTGAGACGATTCTTGAAGCATTGAATTCCTAACACATGTATCATTCTCTCCATAAAAATTTGCATCAATTGGAGTCAAATTGAAAAAGTTTGATTGAATCATATGAAAATCAGAATGAATTGTCTCATTTTGATCTTGCTATTTTCTTTCCTCATCCGACCTTGTCAAATCATTTGCTTATATCTTTTCCATCCGACATCCGAATGACTTAGTTCTCAAAGCGTTGGATTCCTAAGACAATGATTTTCATTTGATGTGAAATTTATGAATTTTAGAGTTTTAATTGAGCAAGATCATTTGAATCAAAGTGAGACAGGAAAGTTTCTGAACATAGTTCAGTATTTTGCGAATTTCGGAATCTGTAGAGATCCGATTGAAGCGATGTTTGAGGCATTATGAAACTAAGACATAGAGGAACAATTCTCTAGAAGGAAGTTTTAGCAAATTCCTTCATTTAGATGTGAGTATAATTGTCCAAAAGTAAGCATGACTTAAAGAAATATTCAAGGGCAAATTAGGAAGCTAACTTAGAGATTTGAGTTTAAGGCTTATAAGAAAAGGGTAAAAGGGTCTTTTGCACTCTAATTTAATGAGTTGGAATATAAGAAGAGGGGGAGTGTCGTTTTTTTTAGGAAGACCCACGAAAATTCTAGAAGAAGAAAGAAGAAAGAAGAAGAAGGAAGAGAGAAGAGGAGAAATCGTGGAGGAGAAGGAGAAGGAGGAAGAAGAGGTAGGTTTCTGAATTTTCAAGCTTGTTTTCCATGGATTCATGAAGGAAAGAGGAAGGAGAAGAGATCTACCCTCCAAGCCAAAAGGAATTTCAAAAATGGAAAGAGAAAGAGGTAAGAGAATCTTCGAGTTTGAGTTTTTAGTGATTTGTTAGTTTAGAAATGTGGAAAAGGTGATGGGTTTGTGATTTCTTTGATTAGTTTTGAAAGATTTCATGATGAATTGATTTATTTGTGGATTTATGTGAGTTAAGGTTTGGCTAAAGTTTGAGAACTTAAGATTATAGGAATTCTTGACTTGGAAGGTTGAAAATATGATGAGTACAAATTTCTATAGTTAATTTGAGAAGTATGATGTTTATGATATTGGATTGGGATGTTTGTGGCTTAGCAACTTTATATGGGAAGAGAGAAAGAAGTAAAGATTAAATTGAGGCATTGGACAAGATCATGGCATGGATAAGAGGTGGGTAATGTGTTTATTTTTCAAGTTATAAGTTAATTATAAATGTTGATTTTATAAGCCATTGATTTGCAAATAATTGAATCAATTACTTTTGGAATGATTATGAATTGTTTACCCAATGGATTTTCAAATGATTTTATCAAGTTGAAATACCGTTTGAATTCATTATGTTTAATTGGTTGAAAGTTATAATATGAGAACTTGTGTGACACGATTTTAGATGATTTGCAATTGTCTCAAGTATGCATTCTTTGTTTGAAATAATTGAATATTGCTATATGATTGATGATTTGAAAATTGTGAAGAAATGCTAGAAATGTATACATGTGTCATGCTCATGAAATCAAGTTTTCAAAAAGTGCCATTTGGGCAAAGAAAATTTCAATGCATGATTACGTGTTATGTGGGTTTCGGCATAGTCCTTTATGTGGAGTCAGTGCACTGGTCTCATTCTTAGAGCCTTCTCCATTTGCCGCTTAGAAGTGGTACGGAGTTCCTTTAGGACTCCCTTATGTGTACGACTACACAAGGCCATTTTATGGAATTGTGTAGTCATCATGTGTAGTTGGACTTGCCAAACCATTATGATGTGTTATAGGATTTGATGTTACTTGAAATGTGGTGCATTTATATGTGATGAAATCCATGTGTTTCAATTATATTCATAAACTGTAAAAAGGTTTTGATTTTCGACAAATGAGAAATTTGGGATTTCCAACGATGATGGTTTTGAAAGCAGTTTGTAAATGTCTATGAAAGATTTTGGAAATTAAGAAGTTTTTGGAAAATGAATCTTCGATGTTTTTGAGCAACTGGAAGTAAGGTTTGAAAATATTTTTCTTATCATTTGTTTAATAAACATGTTACCCACGAGCTTCCGAGCTCACCCCCCCCCTTTCATCCTCATCTCCAGGTTTTCGAGCAGGAGATCGGATGAAAGACGTCAAGATAGCAGCATTTGTGCATGTGTTTGAAAATTGTGTATTTGCTTTAAGATTTCTGGAAATGATTATGGCTTGTTTTGCCATTGGCGTATTGTAAACTTTTGGTCCCTAATGTATCTTGGATTATGATTTTGTATAAGACTCTTGGATTATGGAATTGGAAATGTATTGGTTTTGGATTGTGTATATTGGAATTGTACACAAATTGTATTTGAGTTATGAATGAAATTGGGATATATGTATGTATATTTAGATATGGATGAATGTATTGGATGATGGGATATTTGTGTGAATGTGATAAATATGAATTGATATGAAAATGCCTTGAAACGGTTTAGAATTTAGAATTACGTTTCTGCTGAGGTCCCGGACGGAGGGTCCGGTGGTTTTCATATATGTAAAACTGCTTGGATATATATAGAAGTGTATTCAAGAAATTTGCAGGTTTGGGTTATAGAAAGTGCAGCCGTTATGCTGCGGGATTTTATATGGTAGTATATGACTTAGTGAAATTGTATATGGATTTATGGATTTATTGACATGATTATGTGATTATTACGATAAAGAATAAGAATATGTTTCTTTATGATGAAAGAAATGAATAAGAGAGAAAAAAAATTTACCCGACATTTGATCCGTTTCGGATAGGAATAGTCCAGGATTTCCAACGCTATTGAGTAAGATATTCGTATCGGATGTCGGATTTCGGTTTTATTTGCTTCGATTTCAATCCGTATTTGTCTCATATTTCCATCAAAACAATTGTTCGTATGCTTTGATTTCAAGTTCACTTCTATTTATACGGATTCATTTGATATCGATGTCGGATATGTGTTATCCGTTTGTTTGAGCTAGTTTCACCCACTTGTCTCATATGTTTGATTTTCCATTATCCGCTTTTCTTCTCCGTCCCATGTGTTTGCTTTTCTATATGATCCGATTCTTTGCGTTTCGTTCCGTTTCGGATACGATCTAAGAGTGATCATGTGCAGTTAAGCAGTGGGGTTCAAGTGTTCAGATTTTATAGTGATAGCGTTAAGTGTTTAAGCAATGGAGTTACAAGTGTTAAGTGTGCAGTATAAAGAAGTTGGGTCTCGGAAACGGGATCCAACAGATATGGTATCAGAGCCCAGTAATATGGTCTTACTGGAGCATCTGTGTATAAGTGACTTGCATGAGAAATTGTTAAGAGTTTGTAAAGATAAGTTTGATTTTGTGAAAATGTGATAGAGATGTGGATAAATTTGCATGAATGATTTGAAAAACCTATGTGATTGTTTGATTAAGGTGAAGAATTATGATTGAGTTTAAGATTATGATAAAGGAAGTTAAGATCAGAAATTCATGATGAAATTAGAGGATATGACTTTGAATATATGTGAGATGGAGATATGAATCTTTATAGATGAGTTGGTGATAGGAATACAAGTATAGAAGTTAAAAGAGATTGAGATTGAATGGTTTTGGTCCATATCAAGGTTATCAATATTTGGACCATTGATTTGAGTGCATATGTGAAGAAATAGTTGTTTGATAGATAGTGATGATTTCAGTCTCATAATGAAGAGAAAATTTGTAAATAAGATACAAATATGTGGGATAAAAAATTTGAGTGATTTTAGGTTTGTGCAAATGAAAATGAGATTAGAATTTGATGGCAATTTGAGTTGTTTGATTTTGAATATGCATTTGTGAGAGAAATATATGCATTTGTGAGAGAACTAAGGAATATTTGCAACATGAGTTAAATCTATGTACTTGTGAAAATGTGATAAGAAATATTGGTGTGTAGAGATGATATGGATGGCATATGATATAGGAGGTGAAGAAAACATGATGAATACGCGTGGTGAGGCTTTGAATATGTGAATGACTAGGATCACTTGGAAGACATGAGTTAAGAGAATGTAGTACTTGGTGTTTGCTTAAGTATGAATTTCGAGGACGAAATTCTTTTAAGAGGGGAGAAATGTTGGACCCAGAACCTTGAAGCGAAAATTTGAAATATGAAAATGAAAGTATATGAATGTTGTGTATATAATTTGTGTTATAGATGAGGAAATGTGATTTATGTATGATGATGGGCTGAGAAGCCTTAAGCAATGAATCATGATTAGCTATGTGAGATATTATGCAAAAGCAAGAGAGGATTTTGGTAAATGACATAATGCTTTTAAATGTGAGAAATCATATGCATTGAGGTTGAAAGTAGTATGTTGATTCGTGAGGAATTCGGGAATGGTTGAAATGGAATTGGCCAAAGTTGCCTTCTTTGAAGTTGTAGTTTGTTCTTTTATCTTTCCAACGAGACTAAGTGTACGAGTTTTCGAGATCGGAGTTAAGAGTTATAGTTGATACAAGTTATGATGTTATATAAGATTTATGTTAGTGACAGCTTTGATGAATGATTGAGAATTGTGATTTTGATGAATCAATTTAGTTGAGATTTAAGAAGTTCATGAATTGATTTTGTTTCTTGCATAGTTATGAAGTGTTAAGGCCTAAGAATGAGTAAATATGTGAAGAATTATAAGTGTAAATGATGTTAGTTTGGATGTGAGAAACATTGGAAGAAAGTTGAAGAGGTTTTGGAAAATTGCATGTCAGTTAAACGGACATGGGAGTCCGTTAACGGACAGCCTTGGGTCAAGGACCCTTCCTTGCTCATGTCCATTAGGCGGACATGGATGTCTATTTAACGGACATTATCGGATGAATTGGCACATTTTGGCCGTGCGTGTCAGTTAAGCGGACATCGTGTCCGTTTAACGATGACAGCCACGGGTCAACTGAGGTAATTCGTGTTTTTGACCAGTTTGAGGCGAATTTCATTTTGGGGCCTCTAATACGAGTTGTAGATCCTGATGTTATCTTTCAAATGGAATAAGAACGAAGGCATTTGGATATTTGTAGAAAACGTTATGCATTTGCGCTAAAAGAGTTTCAAATCAATTTCTGGTTTGAACATGTTGAGTTGTTTTGATCATAACTCACTCATCCGACCTCGGATTGAGACGATTCTTGAAGCATTGAATTCCTAACACATGTATCATTCTCTCCATAAAAATTTGCATCAATTGAGTCAAATTGAAAAGTTTGATTGAATCATATGAAAATCGAATGAATTATCTCATTCGATCTTGCTATTTCTTTCCTCATCAGGCCTTGTCAAATCATTTGCTTATATCTTTCCATCCGACATCCGAATGACTTAGTTCTCGAGCGTTGGATTCCTAAGACAATGATTTTCATTTGATGTGAAATTTATGAATTTTAGAGTTTTAATTGAGCAAGATCATTTGAATCAAAGTGAGACAGAAAGTTTCGAACATAGTTCAGATATTTTGCAATTCGGAATCTGTAGAGATCCGATTGAGCGATGTTTGAGGCATTATGAAACTAAGACATAGAGGAACAATTCTCTAGAAGGAAGTTTTAGCAAATTCCTTCATTTAGATGTGAGTATAATTGTCCAAAAGTAAGCATGACTTAAAGAAATATTCAAGGCAAATTAGGAAGCTAACTTAGAGATTTGAGTTTAAGGCTTATAAGAAAAGGGTAAAAGGGTCTTTTGCACTCTAATTTAATGAGTTGGAATATAAGAAGAGGGGGAGTGTCGTTTTTTTTAGGAAGACCCACGAAAATTCTAGAAGAAGAAAGAAGAAAGAAGAAGAAGGAAGAGAAGAGGAGAAATCGTGGAGAGAAGGAGAAGGAGGAAGAAGAGGTAGGTTTCTGAATTCTCAAGCTTGTTTTCGATGGATTCATGAAGGAAAAGAGGGAAGGAGAAGAGATCTACCCTCCAAGCCAAAAGGAATTTCAAAAATGGAAAGAGAAAGAGGTAAGAGAATCTTCAAGTTTGAGTTTTTAGTGATTTGTTAGTTTAGAAATGTGGAAAAGGTGATGGGTTTGTGATTTCTTTGATTAGTTTTGAAAGATTTCATGATGAATTGATTTATTTGTGGATTTATGTGAGTTAAGGTTTGGCTAAAGTTTGAGAACTTAAGATTATAGGAATTCTTGACTTGGAAAGGTTGAAAATATGATGAGTACAAATTTCCTATAGTTAATTTGAGAAGTATGATGTTTATGATATTGGATTGGGATGTTTGTGGCTTAGGCAACTTTATATGGGAAGAGAGAAAGAAGTAAAGATTAAATTGAGGCATTGGACAAGATCATGGCATGGATAAGAGGTGGGTAATGTGTTTATTTTTCAAGTTATAAGTTAATTATAAATGTTGATTTTTATAAGCCATTGATTTGCAAATAATTGAATCAATTACTTTTGGAATGATTATGAATTGTTTACCCAATGGATTTTCAAATGATTTTATCAAGTTGAAATACCCGTTTGAATTCATTATGTTTAATTGGTTGAAAGTTATAATATGAGAACTTGTGTGACACGATTTTTAGATGATTTGCAATTGTCTCAAGTATGCATTCTTTGTTTGAAATAATTGAATATTGCTATATGATTGATGATTTGAAAATTGTGAAGAAATGCTAGAAATGTATACATGTGTCATGCTCATGAAATCAAGTTTTCAAAAAGTGCCATTTGGGCAAAGAAAATTTCAATGCATGATTACGTGTTATGTGGGTTTCGGCATAGTCCTTTATGTGGAGTCAGTGCACTGGTCTCATTCTTAGAGCCTTCTCCCGGCTGCCCGCAAGTGGCACGGAGTTCCTTTTAGGACTCCCTTATGTGTACGACTACACAAGGCCATTTTATGGAATTGTGTAGTCATCATGTGTAGTTGGACTTGCCAAACCATTATAATGTGTTATAGGATTTGATGTTACTTGAAATGTGGTGTATTTATATGTGATGAAATCCATGTGTTTCAATTATATTCATAAACTGTAAAAAGGTTTTGATTTTCGACAAATGAGAAATTTGAGATTTCCAACGATGATGGTTTTGAAAGCGGTTGTAAATGTCTATGAAAGATTTTGGAAATTAAGAAGTTTTGGAAAATGAATCTTGATGTTTTGAGCAACTGGAAGTAAGGTTTGAAAATATTTTCTTATCATTTGTTTAATAAACATGTTACCCACGAGCTTCGAGCTCACCCCCTTTCATCCTCATCTCAGTGTTTTCGAGCGGAGATCGGATGAAAGACGTCGAATAACGACATTTGTGCATGTGTTTGAAAATTGTGTATTTGCTTTAAGATTTACGGAAATGATTATGGCTTGTTTTGCCATTGGCGTATTATAAACTTTTGGTCCCTAATGTATCTTGGATTATGATTTTGTATAAGACTCTTAGATTATGGAATTGGAAATGTATTGGTTTTGGATTGTGTATATTGGAATTGTACAAATTGTATTTGAGTTATGAATGAAATTGGGATATATGTATGTATATTTAGATATGGATGAATGTATTGGATGATGGGATATTTGTGTGAATGTGATAAATATGAATTGATATGAAAATGCCTTGAAACGGTTTAGAATTTAGAATTGCGTTTACTTTGAGGTCCTGACGGAGGGTCCGTGGTTTTCATATATGTAAAGCGCTTGGATATATATAGAAGTGTATTCAAGAAATTTGCGAGTTTGGGTTATAGAAAGTGCGGTAGTTATCTTCATGGGATTTTATATGGTAGTATATGACTTAGTGAAATTGTATATGGATTTATGGATTTATTGACATGATTATGTGATTATTACGATAAAGAATAAGAATATGTTTCTTTATGATGAAAGAAATGAATAAGAGAGAAAAAAAATTTACCCGACATTTGATCCGTTTCGGATAGGAATAGTCCAGGATTTCCAACGCTATTGAGTAAGATATTCGTATCGGATGTCGGATTTCGGTTTTATTTGCTTCGATTTCAATCCGTATTTGTCTCATATTTCCATCAAAACAATTGTTAGTATGCTTTGATTTCAAGTTCACTTCCTATTTATACGGATTCATTTGATATCGATGTCGGATATGTGTTATCCGTTTGTTTGAGCTAGTTTCGACCCACTTGTCTCATATGTTTGATTTTCCATTATCCGCTTTTCTTCTCCGTCCCATGTGTTTGCTTTTCTATATGATCCGATTCTTTGCGTTTCGTTCCGTTTGGATCGATCTAAAAGTGATCATGTGCGATTAGCGATGGGGTTCAAGTGTTCGATTTTATAGTGATAGCGTTAAGTGTTTAAGCAATGGAGTTACAAGTGTTAAGTTATGCGGTATAAAGAAGTTGGGTCTCGGAAGCGGGATCCAACAGATATGTATCGAGCCCGATAATATGGTCTTCTTGGAGCATCGTGTATAAGTGACTTGCATGAGAAATTGTTAAGAGTTTGTAAAGATAAGTTTGATTTTGTGAAAATGTGATAGAGATGTGGATAAATTTGCATGAATGATTTGAAAACCTATGTGATTGTTTGATTAAGGTGAAGAATTATGATTGAGTTTAAGATTATGATAAAGGAAGTTAAGATCGAAATTCATGATGAAATTAGAGGATATGACTTTGAATATATGTGAGATGGAGATATGAATCTTTATAGATGAGTTGGTGATAGGAATACAAGTATGAAGTTAAAAGAGATTGAGATTGAATGGTTTTGGTCCATATCAAGGTTATCAATATTTGGACCATTGATTTGAGTGCATATGTGAAGAAATAGTTGTTTGATAGATAGTGATGATTTCAGTCTCATAATGAAGAGAAAATTTGTAAATAAGATACAAATATGTGGGATAAAAAATTTGAGTGATTTTAGGTTTGTGCAAATGAAAATGAGATTAGAATTTGATGGCAATTTGAGTTGTTTGATTTTGAATATGCATTTGTGAGAGAAATATATGCATTTGTGAGAGAACTAAGGAATATTTGCAACATGAGTTAAATCTATGTACTTGTGAAAATGTGATAAGAAATATTGGTGTGTAGAGATGATATGGATGGCATATGATATAGGAGGGGAAGAAAACATGATGAATACGCGTGGTGAGGCTTTGAATATGTGAATGACTAGGATCACTTGGAAGACATGAGTTAAGAGAATGTAGTACTTGGTGTTTGCTTAAGTATGAATTTCGAGGACGAAATTCTTTTAAGAGGGGGAGAAATGTTAGACCCCGAACCTTGAAGCGAAAATTTGAAATATGAAAATGAAAGTATATGAATGTTGTGTATATAATTTGTGTTATAGATGAGGAAATGTGATTTATGTATGATGATGGGCTGAGAAGCCTTAAGCAATGAATCATGATTAGCTATGTGAGATATTATGCAAAAGCGAGAGGATTTTGGTAAATGACATAATGCTTTTAAATGTGAGAAATCATATGCATTGAGGTTGAAAGTAGTATGTTGATTCGTGAGGAATTGGGAATGGTTGAAATGGAATTGGCCAAAGTTGCCTTCTTTGAAGTTGTAGTTTGTTCTTTTATCTTTCCAACGAGACTAAGTGTACGAGTTTTCGAGATCGGAGTTAAGAGTTATAGTTGATACAAGTTATGATGTTATATAAGATTTATGTTAGTGATGACTTTGATGAATGATTGAGAATTGCGATTTTGATGAATCAATTTAGTTGAGATTTAAGAAGTTCATGAATTGATTTTGTTTCTTGCATAGTTATGAAGTGTTAAGGCCTAAGAATGAGTAAATATGTGAAGAATTATAAGTGTAAATGATGTTAGTTTGGATGTGAGAAACATTGGAAGAAAGTTGAAGAGGTTTTGGAAAATTGCATGTCCGTTAAACGGACATGGGAGTCCGTTTAACGGACAGCCTTGGGTCAAAAGGACCCCTTCCCTTGCTCATGTCCATTAGGCGGACATGGATGTCTATTTAACGGACATTATCGGATGAATTGGCACATTTTTGGCCGTGCGTGTCCGTTAAACGGACATGCATGTCCGTTTAACGGACAGCCACGGGTCAACTGAGGTAATTCGTGTTTTTGACCAGTTTTGAGGCCGAATTTCATTTTGGGGCCTCTAATACGAGTTGTAGATCCTGATGTTATCTTTCAAATGGAATAAGAACGAAGGCATTTGGATATTTGTAGAAAACGTTATGCATTTGCGCTAAAAGAGTTTCAAATCAATTTCTGGTTTGAACATGTTGAGTTGTTTTGATCATAACTCACTCATCCGACCTCGGATTGAGACGATTCTTGAAGCATTGAATTCCTAACACATGTATCATTCTCTCCATAAAAATTTGCATCAATTGGAGTCAAATTGAAAAAGTTTGATTGAATCATATGAAAATCAGAATGAATTATCTCATTCTGATCTTGCTATTTTCTTTCCTCATCCGACCTTGTCAAATCATTTGCTTATATCTTTTCCATCCGACATCCGAATGACTTAGTTCTCGAAGCGTTGGATTCCTAAGACAATGATTTTCATTTGATGTGAAATTTATGAATTTTAGAGTTTAAATTGAGCAAGATCATTTGAATCAAAGTGAGACAGGAAAGTTTCTTAACATAGTTCAGTATTTTGCGAATTTCGGAATCTGTGGAGATCCGATTGAAGCGATGTTTGAGGCATTATGAAACTAAGACATAGAGGAACAATTCTCTAGAAGGAAGTTTTAGCAAATTCCTTCATTTAGATGTGAGTATAATTGTCCAAAAGTAAGCATGACTTAAAGAAATATTCAAGGGCAAATTAGGAAGCTAACTTAGAGATTTGAGTTTAAGGCTTATAAGAAAAGGGTAAAAGGGTCTTTTGCACTCTAATTTAATGAGTTGGAATATAAGAAGAGGGGGAGTGTCGTTTTTTTTAGGAAGACCCACGAAAATTCTAGAAGAAGAAAGAAGAAAGAAGAAGAAGGAAGAGAGAAGAGGAGAAATCGTGGAGGAGAAGGAGAAGGAGGAAGAAGAGGTAGGTTTCTGAATTCTCAAGCTTGTTTTTCGATGGATTCATGAAGGAAAAGAGGGAAGGAGAAGAGATCTACCCTCCAAGCCAAAAGGAATTTCAAAAATGGAAAGAGAAAGAGGTAAGAGAATCTTCAAGTTTGAGTTTTTAGTGATTTGTTAGTTTAGAAATGTGGAAAAGGTGATGGGTTTGTGATTTCTTTGATTAGTTTTGAAAGATTTCATGATGAATTGATTTATTTGTGGATTTATGTGAGTTAAGGTTTGGCTAAAGTTTGAGAACTTAAGATTATAGGAATTCTTGACTTGGAAAGGTTGAAAATATGATGAGTACAAATTTCCTATAGTTAATTTGAGAAGTATGATGTTTATGATATTGGATTGGGATGTTTGTGGCTTGGCAACTTTATATGGGAAGAGAGAAAGAAGTAAAGATTAAATTGAGGCATTGGACAAGATCATGGCATGGATAAGAGGTGGGTAATGTGTTTATTTTCAAGTTATAAGTTAATTATAAATGTTGATTTTATAAGCCATTGATTTGCAAATAATTGAATCAATTACTTTTGGAATGATTATGAATTGTTTACCCAATGGATTTTCAAATGATTTTATCAAGTTGAAATACCCGTTTGAATTCATTATGTTTAATTGGTTGAAAGTTATAATATGAGAACTTGTGTGACACGATTTTTAGATGATTTGCAATTATCTCAAGTATGCATTCTTTGTTTGAAATAATTGAATATTGCTATATGATTGATGATTTGAAAATTGTGAAGAAATGCTAGAAATGTATACATGTGTCATGCTCATGAAATCAAGTTTTCAAAAAGTGCCATTTGGGCAAAGAAAATTTCAATGCATGATTACGTGTTATGTGGGTTTCGGCATAGTCCTTTATGTGGAGTCAGTGCACTGGTCTCATTCTTAAAGCCTTCTCCCTGCTGCCCGCAAGTGGCACGGAGTTCCTTTTAGGACTCCCTTATGTGTACGACTACACAAGGCCATTTTATGGAATTGTGTAGTCATCATGTGTAATTGGACTTGCCAAACCATTATGATGTGTTATAGGATTTGATGTTACTTGAAATGTGGTGCATTTATATGTGATGAAATCCATTTGTTTCAATTATATTCATAAACTGTAAAAAGGTTTGGATTTTCGACAAATGAGAAATTTGGGATTTCCAACGATGATGGTTTTGAAAGCGGTTTGTAAATGTCTATGAAAGATTTTAGAAATTAAGTTTTGGAAAATGAATCTTCGATGTTTTTGAACAAGCTGTAAGTAAGGTTTGAAAATATTTTTCTTATCATTTGTTTAATAAACATGTTACCCACGAGCTTAGAGCTCAACCCCCCTTTCATCCTCATCTCAGGTTTTGTTGGAGATCGGATGAAAAACGTCGAATCATGACATTTGTGCATGTGTTTGAAAATTGTGTATTTGCTTTAAGATTTCTGGAAATGATTATGGCTTGTTTTGCCATTGGAGTATTGTAAACTTTTGGTCCCTAATGTATCTTGGATTATGATTTTGTATAAGACTCTTGGATTATGGAATTGGAAATGTATTGGTTTTGGATTGTGTATATTGGAATTGTACACAAATTGTATTTGAGTTATGAATGAAATTGGGATATATGTATGTATATTTAGATATGGATGAATGTATTGGATGATGAGATATTTGTGTGAATGTGATAAATATGAATTGATATGAAAATGCCTTGAAACGGTTTAGAATTTAGGATTGCGTTTCTGCTGAGATCCCGGACGGAGGGTCCGGTGGTTTTGATATATGTAAAACTACTTGGATATATATAGAAGTGTATTCAAGAAATTTGCAGGTTTGGATTATAGAAAGTGCAGTAGAGTTATCTTTGCGGGATTTTATATGGTAGTATATGACTTAGTGAAATTGTATATGGATTTATGGATTTATTGACATGATTATGTGATTATTACGATAAAGAATAAGAATATGTTTCTTTATGATGAAAGAAATGAATAAGAGAGAAAAAAAATTTACCCGGCATTTGATCCGTTTCGGATAGGAATAGTCCAGGATTTCCAATGCTATTGAGTAAGATATTCGTATCGGATGTCGGATTTCGGTTTTATTTGCTTCGATTTCAATCCGTATTTGTCTCATATTTCCATCAAACAATTGTTCGTATGCTTTGATTTCAAGTTCACTTCTATTTGCTACGGATTCATTTGATATCGATGTCGATATGTGTTATCCGTTTGTTTGAGCTAGTTTCACCCACTTGTCTCATATGTTTCGATTTTTCCATTATCCACTTTTCTTCTCGTCCATGTGTTTGCTTTGCTATATGATCCGATTCTTTCGTTTACGTTAGTTTGGATACGATTTAAGAGTGATCATGTGCGATTAAGCGATGGGGTTCAAGTGTTGATTTTAGAGTGATAGCGTTAAGTGTTTAAGCAATGGAGTTACAAGTGTTAAGTGTGTAGTATAAAGAAGTTGGGTCTCGAAAACGGGATCCAACAATTAAAAACACAAGTCAAAATTAAGTTACATTCTATAAAATACTGTTAAATATCAAACACTATAAAAAAATCCATCTAACTTTTCTAATATAATTCTTATAAGTATCTAAATATGTTAATATTTTAGCTTTCTATAAATTTATTTTTGGAATAATTATATTCCAAACGAACTTTATTTTTTCTCCAAGAGAGTCACAAAATAAAGGCGCAAAGAACTATCTTTAGAGGTCAATCAAGCACAAAACGACAGTAAAGTCCCACCGTTTCCTCACCCGAATCGACGTCGCTTCCCTTTACGAACGAAATTAATAAGGTCAAAGATAGAGCCTATGCCGCTTGACACATTATCCCTACCATGAGTCTCCACAATCAACTACATTTGAAGGTTTTCCCGAAATTTATATAGAAATGAAAGGTTATTTTGGGAAATTTGTTGTACTATAAAATTGCACTGGGATTTGCTCTTCTCTGAAAATTAAGGGCGAGCGGAGCAGAGGAGTTTCCGTTATCCGTTTAACTTTCTATCTCTACAAATTATCAGGCTATAATTATATCCGCAAAGCTTCCAATCGGACGAGTTTAGGGTTTTCAAATCTCTGTTCTTAAAATTGTTGCAGCCATGTTTTCCGATTCGATCAACCACAACGCCGTCATTCCTTGTGCTGCCAAAGATTCCGGCAAGAAGAAGAGGGTACGTTTTTTTTCCTTTTGATTTTCTTTCCGAGGAGAATTTATACCTTTGGTAGGCATTTGGGTTCTTTATATTTCTTTGTGGAATTTATGGATTGTGTGTTGTGCTTTTCTTTGTTTTTAATTTTGGGGACTTTTAGACGCATCGTTCCGCAAGATTGAAGCAGTACAAGCGTGACGCTCGTCGTGAACAATGGCTTTCTCAAGGTGCTTATTCTCGATATTCCATCTCTCTCGGTGTAGTCGTTTTAGCGTATACATACATGGTTACGTGCGTTTGTTCTTTTGAAGTTGTATAATGTTTTATTTCATTCCATCTCTTTTAAATTCTTTGTATCATTTCAGGTGCCGTTAAGCAAAATGGACGCAAGGACGACGCAAGTGGGCCGCGCTTTTCACCGCCGGCGTGCAATGTTGAGAGAAAGAATTTGGAAACCGGCGGAAAAGGCGAAGAGGAGAATGACAATGGACCAATCCATCATGATTTTGATTCAGATTCCAATAGCCCTACTGGAAGTAGTGTTCTTGGCAGTACTGATGCTGGTACCACTTTTACTGGTTCTAGCAGCAGTAGTGGCAGCAGTGCTGGTTGTTGCTCTGGAAACATCACCGAAGATGAGGAAGGTGTGGGTGATGATAATTGCTTGGAGGATTGGGAGGCTATGGCTGATGCTTTAGCTTCTGCAAATGAAACCAAACAAGAGAGTCAAAATGATGGACAGTGTTCTGAAGGATCAGAGTCCTCTGGAGAGCAACATGAACCTGTTAAGCAGGTGCAGGCTAGTTACTGTAATGTTGGTTTTACTTGGGAGCAAGTGAAGCAAGAGTGCCTGAGAACAGTAGCACTGGGACTTGCCCATGGTAATAGAAGGGCGTGGAGACCTGATGATGAGTTCCGTCCACAGAGTCTGCCAAATTTGTCCAAGCAGCGGAGCTTCCCTAATACAGAGAGGCATTATGGACAGGGAGGGCTACCATGGGTCTGTTCTAGTGCTGCTAATGTGCCCTCTTCTTGTCCTATATGTTATGAGGATTTGGATGTGACAGATACGAGCTTCTTGCCTTGTTTATGTGGATTTCTGCTGTGCCTTTTCTGCCATAAGAGAATTCTTGAGGAAGATGGGCGTTGTCCAGGCTGCAGGAAGCCATATAAGCGTGACCTTGTTGAGGCAGAGGCGAGTGTTCCGGGAGGCTGTCTGAACTTTAGATTGGCTCGTTCTTGTAGCATGATTACTAGGTCTTAGGATGAAATATCTGTCTTTTGGCTAACTATCTACCGTGGGTCCTTGTGAGTCTTGTGTTTTCTATTTAGTCTTAGACTCTCATTTTAGAGATCTTTTTAGATGTGGTATAGATGGTTATCTCTTTGGCATCCAGGGTTGAGCTTTCTCTCCTTCAATGAGTCATGGTTCTTATTTGTATGGTGCTTATGCTGATGTAGAGAACTGGTGCTTGGTATGTGAATATATAAGGCGGGTACAGAAATGCAATACATTAAAGTTCATACGAGATTTTGTTTATATACCTTTGCTTCTTTCCACAGCATTGCCTTGACAATATATCTACTACTGAGTCAAATAATTAAGCAACATTTCGTTTAGCATCTTTATAAATTTCATGAATTTTATTAATGGAATATTTTCAGATTTACATTTCTTGGGTCCAAGTACTTAAATGACTTTGTTCAGAAAAGAGGGAATGGTTGATGGGTAGAACAAATAACAAGGATACCATCTTTGGCCCTTACGTGCACAAAAATACTGAGAGAAATTCTTGGAGGATGAACTGTAGACGGTCAGAGGATATTATCTGGGCATAAGACAGCAGCCAGTTATTGCCTTTCATGATGATTGATAGCTTAAGTAACAAATGAGTTGCCGCATTGTTCCTCATTCCGTCCTCCTTAAGATTTGGTTTGTTGGGTATGTTCAGTATAAAATCTTTGGTCATTTATTTTACTATGTTTGAGACTTGTTCAATTACGGTTGTTATCTGAATAATTGAACTGAGGTTAGCCGTAACATCTGTTTATTTCCAGTGAAGTTTCTCATTATTATTTACAGATCTCTTTGTCCTTCTCTTTAAGTTCTCTTGCATTAAACAATTGAATAAGAGTTTTCAGTGTCCACTCTCTCAACCCGGGGACTAGCTTTGAATTCCTATGATTCTGGAGTCATGAACTTCATGGCCTCTACATATCGGCGAACATTATATGTTTCTTCCCTTGTGTTAAAAAGGCAATTCTAAACCATTGCTATCTGTATATTATTTGTGTTGTGGTAGGGGTATGTTACTTGGTTTAAAATATGGCATGTAGTTATATGCTTAGCAGGTGGGGTTATAATTGTTGTGTAACGGTGCCCTTACTATGTTAAAATCGTAGAAGTTTGCTCTTGATATCCATGGTTCTGTCGGTTTACAAGAATACCAAGACTTTCTTGGTCTTGTGGCTTTTTCTTGAGCTTATCTCGTAGAAGTCCAATCAGTCATAATACATGAACTTGATACAATTTTTGCGAAACTAGCCTCCTGCAAATGCTTGGAAAATCCTTGAACGGAAAGGTGCTTGCCAATTTGGAAAGGAAATCCAGACTCTGTTTCAAAAGGAAGATTTGGCAATCAACATAATTGTGAGTTAAATGTTTATGACAGCTTGTAACGGAAAGGCTGTTTTGAATTGTTGAATACGAATGCTTCAGGATTGATTTATTTGGATATGGTAAATGAGTAGCTGTTGACCAAACTACTTGTGTACATATTATTCTTTCTTGTTTATCTTCAGCTGCTCCTTTTTCTTCTACCTGCTATCTCAGTCTGTCTAACATGACTATCTTTGTGACCGACTCATGCACTTCTATTTGTTATTGTGGTTCGAGCTGGACTTTCAGCTTAGGAGGATGTGGATGTGAAGAAAAGACAACGAAATGTTATGCTTAAGGTTGATGCGTTGGTGTAAAATTTTTCTTTTTGATGTGCCTATGATTAGTTTTAGCAGAGCAATGAGGTATAGCCGTTGCTTTTGCCAATTCCTTGGAGGAATGGACTTCTTACTCTTATTATATACTTTTGCCTATGATTAGTTTTAATAGAGCAATGATGTATAGCTATTGCTTTTGCCAATTCCTTAGAGGAATGGACTTCTTACTCTTATTGTATCCTTTGGTTCTTAGAAAGGGTTAATATATTATAAAGATGATATTTATGTTGTACTTGGATGGAAATGACTTTCTTTGGGTATTCATGTAACAATGTGCTATGGGTTCTTAGAATGCGGAAAATTTTGTGGTGTTGTGATCCAGCTTTCAAGAATAATAATTCTTGCTCCCTTGCCAGGTGGTCTCCAGGCCTTTGCTTTTACTGCAATTAGAAATTTACTTAATTTTCTGGGCATTATCACTGGCTACTTTAAATGAATATTATGATGTTTATGTTGTAGTATCTTGTTGACTTTAATGTTTCATTGTGTGATGTTTCTGTTTGACTACGTGTTGAAGATTGATGCATAATGACAATTTTCTTGATTTTCATCAACATCTATCTTGCTTGTGCATCAACTGCATATCTGTTAAGGTATAATAGAAGAAGTTTGTCCTTTATTCGAAGTTTTGTGATCAAATGTTGGAATTTTCTCCCATTATATATATAATTACTGGTAAGAAGGCTTTCAACCTCTACCCGTTTGTGAAATACTTAGTACTTAATGGCTGGCTTATTGGGGTCTGCAGAATGATAATCTACATTTTGTGAATTATCAATGACATTAGAGACAATGTAGTTGTTAACTTTCAGAATTGTGATTTTCGTTTGAATGCCAATTTTCAACGTCACGATCCTTTAAATTTTTAATTGCTGCTGGAACCTTTTTTTTTTTTCTTGAAAGTTTTGATGCTGAAACCCTTTAATTAAACATTTTTTCAGAAAGATACGTTTCAGTAGCAATTTCCTTTACATTTCTAATTTGTAGTTCGGATGTCTTCATTTTTGGTTCAACACGTTTCTTTGGTTGATTTTGTCGAAACAAGTTGGGAAAAGTTTGATATAACCTACAAAATCTTCTATAACTCTTGAATAAATCTGTATTTGCAAGAATTTATGGTTCATCATGAAACAATTATTTGCTTCTACAATCTGTTGGTACAAAATTCAATAGACTAATTATAAAAAGATCGTCATTCCACCTTCAGCGTCCTATTTTAGATTCTTTTCTCGACTTCCTACAAATATGAAGCCATCAAACAACAAATGTTGTTCTCTAATTTAGGACTCTATTTATTATCATAAATATTTAAACCCTAGAAAACGAGAATAATAAAGATCTAAGTGAATCAAATAAAGGAACAGATTTGGCAAGAACTACATCAAATAGTTGAAGATGAAATTTCTATTTCAAAATGGATGAAAATTCCAACTAAAAGCACTAAATCAACACATCTATGGAGCCAAATCAATGTTGTCCACATGGTTGAAGTCCCTAATTTACCTTCTTATGGCTCCTTACAAATGAAAACTCCACTCATACTAATTTCATAATACTATCAAACCAATCAAATAAAAACGCGACTGTCAACTTAGCAATTACATTAGAGCATAAACTATTAGAGATGGCAATGGATCGAGCTAGGCCTACGTTGACCCAAAACATGCCCGTTGTGTCACGTTTCGGTATCATATTGGGCACATAACAACGACCGAATATCCAAACTAAAGACGCTCACGGTATTTTTAATCTGACTGTACAAGGCTAATTCAATATCTTTTAAAAATATTTGGACAACACGTCGGTTGTATTTTAAAAATCTCAAAACTCAATCAAAACACTAGCAAATCAGTTTGAAACACATTTTATATTCACATTAAAATTCTACCGCAACTTTTGGACTTTTAAATCCACTTAAAAGCAATTTTAACAACAGTACCAAAGATTCATACATAAGGTCTTTTACAAACTATAAGACAATCAAGAGTTAATTTATAAAATTATAAGGCATATCAATATAACCAACCTAATAAAAACAATTCATGAGCCACTATACAACAAAAGTACAAAACAGAGACTATCCACGTGCGGTAATGTCCCAAAAATGTTAAAAGACCACATGACCCACTTAGAACTTCAAGCTTACCAAATTAACTTGTATGGTTGGAAAGCGAAGGGGGTGAGTACACTATGTACTCAGTGAGTAGGAAAAATATATATCGCAAACAAAACTCGATACATATCAAGACAGTCTAGATAACCTAAGGACGGGTTTTTCCACGTACCTGTCATGCACATAACCACCTATGAAGTGAATACACTTAACATAAAAATACATAGGCCCAGCCTATGACTCAACATATATTTTCTAGGAATCACATAGGCCTAGCCTTTTAATCACTCATTCAGTGAACATAAGTTCCAATTCCAGTGCATAAAAATATCACAGGTATAAATCAAATTCTATCAAAAAAACAAATCTCAGAATAGGTTAAAGCAACCATATATGTCGCCACTAGTTAGCCAAATAAATGTACACACCTACCGATTCTCAGTGTCGACTCGATTTTCACCCGTGGCGACTTCGGACTACAGTCGACAAGAGCGTAGGTGTGGAATCACCCGCAAGTCCCATAAAAAAGTGTTAATACGGGAACTCGACTTTTATGTACCAACATCAAAGGTACGAGGGTCGCTTAATCTGTTGTGTCTAGCACAGGATTGACCTATCATTACCTCACCAATCATAAAAATCATATACAAACATTAAGTACAAAAATCAAATAAGGCATCATACCTTTATTTATCGGTCCAACCGATAAAATAGAGCCTTGTCATGACTTTAAGCCAAAAGAGAATATATACATGCCGCATACATGCTTCGGTTTTGCATATAAAAGTTCCAAACATTATTTCATACAATAAAAATCATCTTTTGAACTCCAATTGCAAAGTGTTATTTAAAACAATGTCGTTTCTTAAATACACAAGTATACTAGCATCCATTTGAGATTCAATTCTACTATGCATTACCTAGGTTCAAAATTTACATACAAGTCATCATGCATGTCTTAGGATGTCCTAATACTATTTAAGAGATATGGTTTTCACAACTTATCTTAAAAGAAGGTGTACACTCCCTTGACTTCAATAATCCTTGGTACGAGATCCTTGATTCACAGCTCCCGATCCTTTATACATAAAAATATACAATGTATTTACTACTCAAACATGTATCTCATATTTATACACCATCCATCACATAAGTGTATAAAACACAATAACACTATCTTTAAGCTACAGAATTCGACCATTAAGCTTCTCACATGGTTACTTCTCTTACTATTCACATTAGATTTTCTTTTTTTGCATTTTCCAAGGCATTTAATACCTTTAATCTAATACTTACTCATTTCAAAACATAATTAAGTACATTTTTATCCAAGCACATTAGGTCATTACTAAAGTCAAGTTTACTTTAAGTAAACATGAAAGTTGTTTTTCCAAAACATATAATTACAAATCCTTATATCCTATGCTAGGTTCACTTAGGCATTTTATCAAACACCTAATGTGCATAACTTTCAAGTCACATTTTCAA
Organism: Erythroxylum novogranatense; assembly: GCA_029891385.1. Taxonomy (NCBI): domain Eukaryota; kingdom Viridiplantae; phylum Streptophyta; class Magnoliopsida; order Malpighiales; family Erythroxylaceae; genus Erythroxylum; species Erythroxylum novogranatense. The sequence continues at coordinate 180,641 of JAIWQS010000030.1, forward strand.
GATTTTATCATAATAATTCATGCTCCTATTTTATTATATAACAAATACTTCCAAACAACATCACAATTTCACCATTCTATTCAATCCAATTCCTTTCATTTAAGCCATATTCATCATAATTATACAACTCATTACATTAGTCCATTTTTTCTCCCATCATTTCGACCAAGCATTATCCAATGTACATCTTCTTCATTTTCATCATCAATTGACATTATACATATACAATTAACATCATAGAATTCATTTAAACCATTAATTTCAAAAGATATTCAAAATTCACAACTTTCACTAAAAGAGAACATTTCGATTTGGCTTAAGGGGACTTCTCCATCCCTCATTGTATTAATCTAAACCATGTTTCATGCATACTCTAGCATGGAAAAATAACATATTTTAAAACCAAACTCAAAATCATAAAGTAGAGAAAGAAATGAGGCAAAATTTACCTAGACTTTCTGTCGGGCCCCGACCCGTAGACCGGATCCCAACTGTTGGATCCAAGACCCAACCGCATATAACTTACCATTTACCCTCTTACTTTGATACCACAATTTGTCGGGATCCCGCTCCCGGAGCCCGACTTTCATAGTCCTGAAACTTGTACTTATAGACTTGCAGGATTCTTAACCAACCATTCACTTACTTTTATTCAAACATTTTCATTTTAACTCCAATTGTTACATATTTTAATTGATAACAAGACATATGTCTTAGGAATCTAATGGTCCAAACCCCACCCCATTTGGAGGTCGGACGAAGGAGTTATGACCGACAAACTCAACGTGTTCATGTTTTGACTCCTATCAAACATGTTTTGGCGCAAATGTCATAACTTTCACTATAGGTGTCGGAATGACTTCGTTCTTGGACCATTTTAAACTAAACATCTAGGTCTACAACTCTCAAGAAGACCACAAAACCAAATTCGGCCTCTAACAAGCCCAAAACACTTGACTAAGGATCTAGTCATTGGAATAGATGCTAGTCATTGGGACCGTATTTCTCTGGTTGTAGTCATTTGGAACTTCGGAAATATTCTCCGCCCTCGAGTAGTCGATGGAACACCTTCCATCATTGGAACCCCTCCTAGTCATTGGAACACCTTCCGATCATTGGAACCCTCTCTTTCAAGACCACTTGGAATCATCATCTTCAAGACTCATAACTTTTATCCCTAGCTCCAATTGGTGCATACTATACCTCTATGGAAAGGTAAGAAGATGAACTACAAATCTTATGAAGGATGCTAAAACTAACTCCATCATTTAATAAGGTAAAAATTCACTCAAAGGTCACTTTGCTCCCTTAATACCTATGTAATGATTGCTATGGCTAAATGAACAATAGCTGGTTGTGTTCTAATCCTCATAACTTCTTAACCCTAGATCCAAATGAGACATACTATACACCTTGAAAGCTCTAATCTTCTTCTTCATTCCTCATGAAGATTTATTAATCTAATTCCAATCGAAGAGGGTCTAATATTGAGAGTGAAGTACTGCCAAATTTTAGGAAAATTTGACAGCACCTCCTATTTTATTCTAACCCAATTCTTCAATTTAGACCATAACACGCATAACAATTCTACATTCGGAAGCAAGCAACACACTCTTAGTTTTCTAGACATTCTCAACCCATAACCAGCTAACACAATCACATTCTTAATCATCTATCAACTCAATCCAACACAAACATAGATCTTAAACAACTATCGCAAATTCAAAGCTAATCAATGCATTCATCAAGCTATTGCATCATTTATCACCTCTCATTCATTAACCCAACCTATCATGCATTTATGGATATCTCAATTTGAAAACATCATCATTCATACATTTTCATTGAAAATCGAATATGCTATTTTACAATGCTTTAGAGGGCATTTAAAGCCCAATTACAAAATGATCAAATGCATTGTTTTGCTAAAATGCAACTAAAGCATTGTTACAAAATTCCACTTTAAATGTGACAAAACACAATTCTTGGAGTATTGCCCTTTAATGCTCATCCTCGTGCTCGCGCTCTTCACTGAATGGGGAGGGGATGGAGGGTGAGCTATTGCTCGATAGGTAGCAAGTTTATATTTAAGCTAATAAACTGAATTCTATTTCATTAAGCATACTTTTAGCAATTTCTACTACAAATTTCACAATTATGAATTCTATACAATTTATTACTTTCCACAATCACGATTCACATGAATTTCACAGACCCTCAATCTGAATATCCGATAACACATAAGCGACATGTAATGCATAGGCGATGGTTGATAAGTCCATAAATCGATGAGCTACAAGTGTAGTCATATCTTTGAGGAGTCTAAAAGGAACATCCTATGCCACAATCGGGCGTGGGAGAAGGCTATCTTTGGGTCAACGTCGACGTGACTATCTTGATGGACTACCTTACCCACATAACATAGATTCATGTATTAAACTAAACCGATCTCATCTAGTGATCGATCGCTGAAATGGACATTCATGCATCCATTCATTTAATTTCAAAACCGAATTTCATGCATTATAAAAGTCGACTTTTGACGCAATCTATAGCATTCAAGGCATTCAATTTAATTTGCTCAAGACAACTCAATCATCATATCAAATCATGTAAGTGGCATCCATTTGCTATAATTTTCACTTATAGGCAACCATAAATGACAATCATAGATGGCAATCATAAATGTACATTACTAGCATTCTCACACAATTAATGCTCATTTATATTAGCTATTAATCATTAATTTCACTAATTCATAGTATTCAAATCTTACTAACTTAAAGATAAACAAGAACCTACCTTAAAATCGCTAAATCCTTGCTATATTGGGCTCTTCCACCTGATCAATCCTTCCTCCTTGGTCAACTTCATGGAAATATAAATTTCAAAGTTAACTCAACTTCAATAACAAACCCATACAACATCTTTCAAGAAATTAACTTGATATTCACAATACCCATTCCACAACTAAGTCTTTGAACTAAAAATCCAACTAAAACAAGCTAGTGGAAAACATGACTTACCTTGAAACTCAACAACACAATGAGATGCCTAGCTCAAAATGAAGCTCTTGATGTTTTCCACCCTTTTTATACTTGCACTTTCATCAAAAACTTACCCAAACTCTTGGAAAATCCCACCTTTCTTCTCTTCTTCTTCTTCTTCTCCTCACTTTGCAGTAACTCTCTCCTCTCCCTCTTCTAATTTAGTTCCTCACTTCTCTCTCTACTAATTCACTTAACCTCCCTTCTTTATACTCCCATCCAAGTCCAAGCCCATTTTCACTTAATTCCTTCTCCTTCTCCTCATTTCTCCTACACTTAAGCCCATATCATCCTATCAAGCCCATTTATTCTATCCAAGCCCTAACTAACTTATTAAATTCAAATCTAACCCATTTAATTCAACTAACATATTAATGTCACAAGCTAACTTATTAATTACTAACTAACACGTTAATTGTCACTCTAATTCATATCATATTTAATGCTAACATACTTGAGTGTTAATTGTAATTAATACATTAACTTAATTAACTTAATCATGCTTAATTAAATAAAAAAAAATTTTCGGGCTAATATTTCTCCCCTTAAGAAATTTAGTCCTCGAAATTCTTACCGACTTCATTGAAGAGGTATGGATACTACGCTTCATAGCATCCAATGGTTCCCACGTTGCCTCTTCAACCGCATGGTTCCTCCAGGACTTTTACTAGTGAGCTGTCTTGTTTCGAGGACTTTCTCCTTACTATCTAGGATCTGGATGGCATTTCCTCATAAATGAGATCATCATCTATTTGGACCTCTCGAGGTCCGAATGATGTGAGAAGGATCGATCTGTACCTTCTCGGCATCGATACATGAAAACATCATGAATCTGAGCTAGCTCGAGGCAATGCTAATCTGTATGCTAACGGTCCAATCCTTTCTATAATCTCATATGGACCTATATACCGTGGTGAGCTTCCTTTTCTACCAAATCTCATAACCCTTTCCATGGAGGTCTTGAGGAACACTTTATCCCCTACTGCATATTCCATTTCTTTCCTACCAGCATCTGCATAGCTCTTCATCACGTCCCTGAGCGCCTTGACCTCCGCTGATCGGACTAACCTTATCCATCATCATCTGGACCAACTCTGGTCCTGCTAATCGCCTCCTCACCTTCCTCATCCCAACATATGGAGTTCGCATTTTCGCCATATAATGCTTCATAAGGAGCCATCTGTATGCTCGAATGGTACGAATTGTTGTAAGCAAATTCGACCAACGGCAAATGCTCGTCCCATGCTCCCTTGAAGTCCATTGCACAAGCTCTGAGCATCCCTTCTAATGTCTGAATAGTCCTCTCGAATGACCATCTGTCTCGAGGATGGAAAGTCATCTTCAAGCTCGAACTTGGTTCCTAGAGCCTCCGCAAACTACCCCGAACTGGGCGTGAATCTGGATCTCTATCGGATACTATGGAGTCGGCACTCCATGCAACCCGACTACTTCATCCACATACTTCTTGGCTAGCACATTCGCGAATCATGCCTTGATCGCTAAAAGTCGTTGACTTAGTCAATCGATCAACGATGATCCATATGGCATCATGCTTTAACCATCTGGGCAAACCCATCGAAATCCATTGTGATCTCTCGCCATTTCCATTCGGAATGGACAATGGTCATAACATACTGAAGGCGCTTGGTGTTCGACCTTGACTTGCGACACACTAAAACACCGCCACAAATTCGCTACATCTTTCTTCATGCCCTTCCACCGAAATGCTCTCTCAAGTCTCTGTACATTACGGTGCTGCTGGATGCATGGAATAAGGCGCATTGTGTGCCTCATCCATGATCTCCTCCTTAAGCGCTTTAACATTGAATGCACAATCGCTTCGACTACCATCGACCATCATCTCTCACGGCTATTCTCGTTGCTTGCCATTCGAATATCGCTCGAGCTTATTTAATTACGCATCCTGCTCTCGCAACTCCTTGACCTTCTCCCTAAGGATAGGTCTCACCTGAATCGAGCAAGAATGCAATCTGGTGATCCCTTCACATCGATCTTAAGCTTTGCCATCTGCTCCAGCAGAGGCAAGTAAACCGATTACATGCGCCATAGATGATTTTACGCTTAAGGCATACGCCACTACATTGGCCTGCACTGGATGATACTCTATCATCGATCATAATCTTAATTAGCTCTAACCACCTCTCTCGCCTCAGATTCAACTCCTTCGACTCATAATGTACTTGAGGCTTTTGTGGTCAGTAAAACTCGGTTTGAACCCCATACAAGTAATGCCTCCATATCTTCAAGGCAAATACTCTGCGCTAACTCCAAGTCATGAGTAGGGTAATTTATTTCATAAGGCTTCAAGCTGCCGAGATCATAAGCTATTACTTTGCCATTCGCATCAATACTGACCTAGACCCTTCCTCGATGCATCATCAGAAGCTGATAACCACGATCTCCTTTGGCGGTACTAAGATTGGAGCCTTGGTTAACCTCTGCTTAAGCTCCTCAAACTATTACGACACTCATCACTCCATATGAGCTGGCGATTCTTCCTTATGACTTGGTCATCGGATGCTATTAAGGAGAATCCTTCTACAAATCTTCAGTAGTATCTGCTAAACCCGTAAAACTTGACTTCTTTTCTTGTCTTTGGCTCCGCCAATCACTCACCTCTACTTTCCTTGGATCAACATGAATTCTCTGCTGGAAATCACATGACCTAAAAACACCACTTCGTGCGGCCAAAATTCACACTTCGAATTTGGCATACAACTCTGCTCTCTCAATCTCTGCAACACTATTACGAGGTCTTGCTCATGCTCGCTTCATCTCTAGAATAGACCGAATGTCATCTATGAAGACAATGACAACCGATCTAAGAACTCCACAATACCCATTCATCAGGTCCATAAAGGCTGCTGGAGCATTGGTCAGCCCGAAGGGCATGACCCTGAACTCATAATGCCCATAACGGGTCCTGAATGCGGTCTTGTTAATATCAGACTCCCTGATCCGGAGTTGATGATAACCTGACCTGAGATCTATCTTAGAGAAGACCATCGCTCCCTGCAGCTGATCAAACAGATCATCTATCCGTGGCAACGGATACTTATTCTTGACTGTCACCTTGTTGAGCTTTCGGTAGTCGATGCACATCCTCCATGTGCCATCTTTCTTCTTAACAAATAAAACCGGAGCTCCCCAGGGTGAGGAACTCGGCCTGATGAATTGCTTCTCAAGCAACTCCCGCAACTGCTCTTTCAGCTCCCTCAACTCAACTGGAGCCATTACATGCGGAGGTATCGAGATTGGCGCGGTTAGGAATCAAGTCAATCTGAACTCAATTTCCCACCATGGCAACCCCCAGCAACTCCTCTGGAAATACTTGAAATTCCCTTACTACAATGAAATCCTCCAATCTTCCCACATTTTCGCTGAATCTACCACATGAGCCAAGTAAGCCTCACCCCGACTCATCATGCTATCCGCTAATAAAGCTGAAATCATCTTTGGCACTGGCAACTTTCTATCCCCTCTGAAAATCACCTTCTGACCATCACCCAGATCAAACTCTGCTTCTTTCAGGCTACAATCAAGCTTCACTCTATACTTCTCCATAGTATCCATGCCTAGGATGGCCTTTAACCTCGAAGGTCTAGGGTAGTAAATCAACTACCAATCTAGCACCACCAATCGATCTCACAATCTTTATATCTTGAGGCGATTACCATCTTACTCCCTAAAGGAGTACTAACAACAGAAAATTGTCTAAAATCTCGTAATTCATGGCATGCATATTCATACTTGAAGCAACAAAGGAATGAGTTGAACCGGTGTCTATCAAAACATAAGCTGGGAAATCATATAAGCGTGCCATACCGATCCACAACTTCAGAGGCGACTCGCTTCCTCTCTCGTCATATAAACACTCTAGTCGTTGCTTGACCACGAGCCTGGCGCTTGACAGATTGCCCTCCTGTCGACCCGAATCGCCTACCTCGGTCCTTCGTGCAGTTGCCCTTGTCTTTCTTGGCCTCTGAACTTGAGACTGGATCCCTCCCGCCTCGCCTCGAGGACAATCCTTCATCATATGACTCTTTTCTCCACATATGAAACAGCCACCAAACCCTTGAGACACTTTAGGGATGAAACTTCCTTGACCGACCACACCGAGGGTCTGGCCCTTCCATGGCTTTCTGGGCCTCTACACTGGAGACCGCTGTAAGCTGCTCAGTCTGTGACTCATGGCAGGCCACTCTGCCCATGCCACTCTGAGTATCTTGAGTTCGCACTCTTCTCGGATGCTGAGCACTCCCTCCCTTCGGAGGCGCTCTCTGCTTTCTTTCTCTTCTGTTCACCTCCGCCTTGATATTTTCCACTTTTACACTGGAGTCTTGCATTCACCAACTGTTGGTAATCCCTGAAACAATGGATCACCACCTTCTCTCTAATCCCCAAATGCAGCCCTGCTTCAAACTTGCGGCACTTGGCAACTTCAGTAGCCACAATGTTTGTTGCATACCTGGACAGTTGAGTGAACCTCAGCTCATACTCACTCCTTTGTCGGCTCCTCATGTGAGACTCAGAAATTCTCGAACCTTCTCTTGAACATAAACTTCGAGAAGTACTTCCCCTCAAGGCTTCCAAGAACTCATTCAGTCAACTCGATGGTGCTTGCTCGATGCGAGGCATCGACTCCCACCAAGATCAGTGCATCTCCTGCGCAGCAAGCTCACTGCATAATCCAGCTTCTCTTCCTCTAAACACTTCATCTGTTTCAGGACCCTCTCGGTCCTCCTGAGCCATGCTTCTGCTTCCTCGGGATTAGTTGTCCCATTGAAGTCGACGGCTCCATACTTCCGGAGCTTGTCATCTTGCGCTCCTCTCTTTGGAGTGGCATCTGAGCTTGCCTGCCAGCCCATAGCATAGGTGAAAGCTTTGGCGAAGGCTGGAAAAATTGTGGATCCATAGGATTCACCGAGGAATGGGAGGAGGCTTTGAGGCACTTCATGTTGCACACCTGGGTGCCTCGGAATCTGATCTGAGGATAGTCCGCATCCCGAGGAATCAGGATTCATCTGTACTCCCCTCTGTGAGCTGATCGAGCTTGAGCTTGAGCTCCTCGAGTTCTTCTTCGAGGCGACATACTCCTTCATGTAAAAATCATTTAGAACTTTAGTTCATGCTTAATCATGTGTAAATCATCTGAGTACTTTTAAAACAATTCACTTGGTTCATTTAAAACAATGCATCGACTTATTTAAAACAACTGCAATGAGTTGATATGCCATGTCTTGCTGCTGACTCTACCCTTGGCTACCCACTAGGGTTCTAGGAAATCATAAACCTAGGATTGCTCGATACCACGGATGTCGGGCCCCACCGTAGAGCCGGATCCCAACTGTTGGATCCAAGACCCAACCGCATATAACTTACCATTTACCCTCTTACTTTGATACCACAATTTGTCGGGATCCCGCTCCGGAGCAGACTTTCATAGTCTGAAACTTGTACTTATAGACTTGCGAGTTCTTAACCAACCATTCACTTACTTTTATTCAAACATTTTCATTTTAACTCCAATTGTTACATATTTTAATTGATAACAAGACATATGTCTTAGGAATCTAATGGTCCAAACCCCACCCCATTTGGAGGTCGGACGAAGGAGTTATGACCCGACAAACTCAACGTGTTCATGTTTTGACTCCTATCAAACATGTTTTGGCGCAAATGTCATAACTTTCACTATAGGTGTCGGAATGACTTCGTTCTTGGACCATTTTAAACTAAACATCTAGGTCTACAACTCTCAAGAAGACCACAAAACCAAATTCGGCCTCTAACAAGCCCAAAACACTTGACTAAGGATCCTAGTCATTGGAATAGATGCTAGTCATTTGGGGCGGTATTTTTTGGTTGTAGTCATCGAAACATTTCCGGTCATTGGAACTTACGGGAAATATTCTCCGCCCTCAGTAGTCGACTGGAACACCTTCCAGTCGATTGGAACCCTCCTAGTCGACTGGAACACCTTCCGATCATCGAACTCTCTTTCAAGACCACTTGGAATCATCATCTTTCAAGACTCATAACTTTTTATCCCTAGCTCCAATTGGTGCATACTATACCTCTATGGAAAGGTAAGAAGATGAACTACAAATCTTATGAAGGATGCTAAAACTAACTCCATCATTTAATAAGGTAAAATTCACTCAAAGGTCTTTGCTCCCTTAATACCTATGTAACAGTGCTATGGCTAAATGAACAATAACTGGTTGTGTTCTAATCCTCATAACTTCTTAACCCTAGATCCAAATGAGACATACTATACACCCTTGGAAAGCTCTAATCTTCTTCTTCATTCCTCATGAAGATTTATTAATCTAATTCCAATCCGAAGAGGGTCTAATATTGAGGCGAAGTACTGCCAAATTTTTAGGAAAATTTGACAGCACCTCCCCTATTTTATTCCTAACCCAATTCTTCAATTTAGACCATAACCTGCACAACAATTCTACATTGGAAGCAACACACTCTTAGTTTTCTAGACATTCTCAACCCATAACCAGCTAACACAATCACATTCTTAATCATCTATCAACTCAATCCAACACAAACATAGATCTTAAACAACTATCGCAAATTCAAAGCTAATCAATGCATTCATCAAGCTATTGCATCATTTATCACCTCTCATTCATTAACCCAACCTATCATGCATTTATGGATATCTCAATTTGAAAACATCATCATTCATACATTTTCATTGAAAATCGAATATGCTATTTTACAATGCTTTAGAGGGCATTTAAAGCCCAATTACAAAATGATCAAATGCATTGTTTTGCTAAAATGCAACTAAAGCATTGTTACAAAATTCCACTTTAAATGTGACAAAACACAATTCTTGGAGTATTGCCTTTAATGCTCATCCTCGTGCTCGCTCTTCACCTGAATGGGGAGGGATGGAGGGGGTGAGCTATTGCTCGAGGTAGCAAGTTTATATTTAAGCTAATAAAGCAATTCTATTTCATTAAGCATACTTTTAGCAATTTCTACTACAAATTTCACAATTATGAATTCTATACAATTTATTACTTTCCACAATCACGATTCACATGAATTTCACAGCCCTCAATGCTGAATATGCTGATAACACATAACGACATGTAATGCATAGGTGATGGTTCGGTAAGTCCATAAATCGATGAGCTACAAGTGTAGTCATATCTTTGAGAGTCTAAAAGGAACATCCTATGCCACAATCAGGCGTAGGGAGAAGGCTATCTTGGGTCAACGTCGACGTGACTATGCTGATGGACTACCTTACCCACATAACATAGATTCATGTATTAAACTAAACTGATCTCATCTAGGTATTGATCTTTGAAATGGACATTCATGCATCCATTCATTTAATTTCAAAACGAATTTCATGCATTATAAAAGCTGACTTTTGGCGCAATCTATAGCATTCAAGGCATTCAATTTAATTTGCTCAAGACAACTCAATCATCATATCAAATCATGTAAGTGGCATCCATTTGCTATAATTTTCACTTATAGGCAACCATAAATGACAATCATAGATGGCAATCATAAATGTACATTACTAGCATTCTCACACAATTAATGCTCATTTATATTAGCTATTAATCATTAATTTCACTAATTCATAGTATTCAAATCTTACTAACTTAAAGATAAACAAGAACCTACCTTAAAATCGCTAAATCCTTGCTATATTGGGCTCTTCCACGATCAATCCTTCCTCCTGGTCAACTTCATGGAAATATAAATTTCAAAGTTAACTCGACTTCAATAACAAACCCATACAACATCTTTCAAGAAATTAACTTGATATTCACAATACCCATTCCACAACTAAGTCTTTGAACTAAAATCCAACTAAAACAAGCTAGTGGAAAACATGACTTACCTTGAAACTCAACAACACAATGAGATGCCTAGCTCAAATGAAGCTCTTGATGTTTTCCACCTTTTATACTTGCACTTTCATCAAAAACTTACCCAAACTCTTGGAAAATCCCACCTTTCTTCTCTTCTTCTTCTTCTTCTCCTCACTTTGCCGTAACTCTCTCCTCTCCCTCTTCTAATTTCGTTCCTCACTTCTCCTCTCCTACTAATTCACTTAACCTCCCTTCTTTTATACTCCCATCCAAGTCCAAGCCCATTTTCACTTAATTCCTTCTCCTTCTCCTCATTTCTCCTACACTTAAGCCCATATCATCCTATCAAGCCCATTTATTCTATCCAAGCCCTAACTAACTTATTAAATTCAAATCTAACCCATTTAATTCAACTAACATATTAATGTCACAAGCTAACTTATTAATTACTAACTAACACGTTAATTGTCACTCTAATTCATATCATATTTAATGCTAACATACTTGAGTGTTAATTGTAATTAATACATTAACTTAATTAACTTAATCATGCTTAATTAAATAAAAAAAAAAATTTTCGGGGCTAATATTTCTCCCCCCCTTAAGAAATTTCGTCCTCGAAATTCTTACGACTTCGTTGAAGAGGTATGGATACTTCTGCTTCATAGCATCCAATGGTTCCCACGTTGCCTCTTCAACCGCATGGTTCCTCCACAGGACTTTTACTAGCTGAACTGTCTTGTTTCTGAGGACTTTCTCCTTACTATCTAGGATCTGGACTGGCATTTCCTCATAGCTGAGATCATCATCTAGCTGGACCTCTGAGGTCTGAATGATGTGAGAAGGATCTGATCTGTACCTTCTCAGCATCGATACATGAAAAACATCATGAATCTGAGCTAGCTCTGGAGGCAATGCCAATCTGTATGCTAACGGTCCAATCCTTTCTATAATCTCATATGGACCTATATACCGTGGACTGAGCTTCCCTTTTCTACCAAATCTCATAACCCCTTTCCATGGAGAGGTCTTGAGGAACACTTTATCCCCTACTGCATATTCCATTTCTTTCCTACCAGCATCTGCATAGCTCTTCATCCTGTCCTGAGCTGCCTTCAGCCTCTGCTTGATCAGACTAACCTTATCCACTGTCATCTGGACCAACTCTGGTCCTGCTAACTGCCTCTCACCTTCCTCATCCCAACATATGGGAGTTACGCATTTTCGCCATATAATGCTTCATAAGGAGCCATCAGATGCTCGAATAGTGCAATTGTTGTAAGCAAATTCGACCAACGGCAAATGCTCGTCCCATGCTCCTTGAAGTCCATTGCACAAGCTCCGAGCATCCCTTCTAATGTCTCGAATAGTCCTCTCGCATCGACCATCTGTTCGAGGATGGAAAGGCATCAAGCTCACTTGGTTCCTAGAGCCTCCTGCAAACTACCCCAGAATCTGGACGTGAATCTGGGATCTCTATCGGATACTATGGAGTCTGGCACTCCATGCAACCTGACTACTTCATCCACATACTTCTTGGCTAGCACATTCAAATAATCATGCTCGCTGATCGCTAAAAGTCGCCGACTTAATCAATCGATCAACGATGATCCATATGGCATCATGCTTCTTAACTGTCCTGGGCAAACCCATCAGGAAATCCATTGTGATCCTCTGCCATTTCCATTCTGGAATGGACAATGGCTGTAACATGCCTGAAGGCGCTTGGTGTTCAGCCTTGACTTGCTGACACACTAAACACCTGCTCACAAATTCTGCTACATCTTTCTTCATGCCCTTCCACCAGAAATGCTCTCTCAAGTCTCTGTACATTCTGGTGCTGCCTGGATGCATGGAATAAGGCGCATTGTGTGCCTCATCCATGATCTCCTCCTTAACTGCTTTAACATTCGGAATGCACAATCTGCTTCCGACTACCATCAGCCCATCATCTCTCACAGCTATTCCTGACTGCTTGCCATTCTGAATATCTGCTCTGAGCTTATTTAAAATCCTTTGAGAATTTCTCAAATCTAATGACAGATTTGAGTTCTTTGACCCCAAATTAACTTAGAACACCTTGATTTGGATTGGAGAATAAAAAAAATTGGTAGAATTTTAGTGATAGCCAAATGGGTTCTTCTGCTCCTCTCTTCTCCTTTCATTTCCTTTAAAACAAAATGTTTATAGTCTTTAATGGGGTGGTGCACAGCCATACATGGAAGAAGGATCTAGAATATTGACTCTTCTTTGACCAAATATGGTGAAATTAACTTTTTGCCCTTAGCTTATATGAAATTACCTTTTTGCCCTCCAAATTTTTCCTAAATTTGCAATTAAGCCCAAAATTTAGGAATGACCAAAACTTTTATTTTTATTTTCGTCCCCGAACTTTTAAAAATAATAAATAAGCCACTTAACTTTATAAAATTACATATTGATCCTCCAATCCTTTAACTTTTAACAATTGACAAATAAACCCTTACGTACATCAACTTTTCCAATTAAGCTTTCTAAGTGTCCAATAAATCTATAAATAATGTCTAATCACATCTAAGACATTAGAACGTATTGAACTCGACCACCATGGTCATATCCATTTAATGGACTTCGTTTTACACACTTAGAAGCTTATATGTCGGAAATCTTCAAGATTTCGCATACTGATGAATTCTAAGTTCATGTAAAGGCATATAACATTATAAATCACTGACATATATACCCAAAAAGATTTAAATACATCTTTGAACTCATATACAATCATGTATATATCAATATACCGTAGCATCTCCAAGAACATACCAATACAAAAGGGCTTAGAGGATCCAACATTACATGTTGGGGCCCTGACCTAGTCAGAGGCCTGAACGAATCTGAGGTAGTGGGCCTGAGTCCTAAATACCATTAATAAGAGAGTAAAATTGGTTAATTCTATAGTAAATTAAAAGTTTGAATATTTTGTTACTATTTTGGTAAATATTAATAGTGTTGCATAATCAATAAAGTTTGAGATTTTACATATAATTTACTTTAAAATCCTAATTCTTGTAAAATCTCTAATTTGACTTTTGATTCCATGTGAATTGAAAAAACTAATTTCTTAAATCTCCTATATGAAAATTGATATGAAAATCTCTACTATCTTCACTTTATGCAACTTCTTTACTTCACATGGGTTTTCATTATCTTTTCATAATCTTCATCCTCAGTGAACTTCTCGTTGTTGACCTATATTCATGTTCATCTACTCATCATAATTTCATTTGATTTTCTTAGTTAGTCCTATCTTTATATCTTCTGTTATAGGTTGGTTATAAATAAAGATGTCTATACACAAACACACACACACACACACACATATACATATATACACATCTAGAGGGTTCTTTTAGGTGACAAAGGTGAGGAGATGATACATCGTGGTAAGTGACCTTTTTTTAGTCTATCTTTATCTATTTGTCCTGAAGTGTGTTGAATTAAATATTTTCTTGGTGTGATCCCAGTAACACATGGTTTATCAATTTGATGTAGTCCTTACTGCATATGGTTTCTCAAATTTATTGCATCTGTGATGAAAAATTTTATGCAAATTCTAAAGTTTGTCATTTTTGGAAATGAATTTAGTTTGCATCCAGTATGTAACAATCAAAATCTACTATCTAATCTCTTATTCTAATGAGACTTGAGGAACTAAGTTCGTTAACCAAAATAAATACAATTAATCTTAATACTTTCAAGTAAGCTTATATTTATTTTTCTTTGGTAAATATTTTAGATCAATTTGTACTTTAGATCCTTCTATTCTTTGCTAATGACTATGATGGATTAAAATTTTAAAGATCTAAATTAGAATTGGAAAATTTAGAGAATATTAGGTTGCCTATTAGAATTTTCTTTATTTGTTGATTCTTTTCTCAATTTTGATGATACAAACGATATTGCTACTTGACCTCTAGGATGATATGAACTTTTTCTTTATTTATTAAGCCTTGGTTAGCTAGCCATTTCTTTGTTATTCTATTAAAATATAAAGTCCTAGTTAAATATGGATTAGAATGATGATCTGCAAGTAGATTGTAGCACCCCACTCCCGCATGACCCGAACCCGTCATCGACGGTGATAACTGAGTCCGTGTCCCGCGAGGGTGACGTGCTACAACACTCAGTCAAAACTCAGTAAAAAAAATTTTTAACGCACATACATACACATCACATATTATGCGAAAAACAATTTACATAAACAATTCAATGGCCTCGGGTAAATTCAGAAAAAAAATATAAATACACTAATGCGGCCTTGAACCGATCTCGACCACTTCTATTTCAATAACGGCAGATGTCATCGCCTGCTGCTTAGCACGGGTATTCTTCTGAGTCCTGAAAAATAATTGCAAATTTTGGGTGAGTTTTGCGAACTCAGTGAGAAACCATCATCGATGGTTCACTCAATTCATTTAACACATCGTTCCACATAACATGTATTCACATTGTTGCATATTCAATCACATTGTATAATTTCACTTGAACATAAACCATTTATACATTTCATACGGTTGGGCGTACATAACCAATTGCATTCATAAACATCCATAATTCACATTCGAAATATCACGAAGCATAAGGCAATTAGCCTTTCACCCAATCAAAGAGACTAAAATCGATACATATGACATGCGCATGCATTTCTATTTTATTTGGTGTTATGACCGAAAGTGCCTCAAGTTGTCCCAATAAGGGCACATTAATCGTTGAGCACGAGGCTCTGGCTGTCCCAATATAGGCGCGTTAATCGTTGAGCCAAAGGCTACGGATCCTTAATGGGGCTCGAGGCCCAATATAAGCGTTGAGCTTATAACTCTCGGTGTTGCTCCGGTCCACAACTCTCATTGCGATCATGCATTCATGCATGGAATGCATGTGTCACAATTAAACAATATTATATCACAATCGGATCCAAATTATCACCTTCGAACAACGATTTCACAACAATTCACAGTATGATCACAATCACAATCACGATTTTTCACAAACAATCACATTCCAATCACAATCACCAGTAAAACACTCCTATGTCATAATCTCCCACATACATCGGACACCTTCGGTCTGAAATATTGGCACAAACAAACGCAAGAGTCCCTCCATTATTCTCCACAGTTTTATAAGTGTGAAATATAACCAAATAATAAATGAGGAACCATCTAGGTTACTCACCTTTGCTTCCGAAGCTAAAGCCTGGAAGTCTCGGCAACGTCTGTGAAATGACGTTCTAAATGCGTCTCTAAAATAGTCCAAATATCCAACATTACCAAATTGGCAATCAGAAATATTTAATAATGTACATGTAGCAATTAAATGTGTACAATGCATGTTCGTGACATTTCCGGCACTATTTCACAATTTCCCGTCATCAAATTTTTCTCTAAAAGTTAGAAACCTATTGACACCGAAATCACTCAATTCAAACCTCTATAGGTCCAATTATAAATAAAACACGGCTTAGGAAAATCCTTACCCGGACCCCTCACTTCGACCTAACCAATTCCCGTCAATTTCGGTTCTAAAAATTCCCAATTTTACAAATAAACGAAATTAAATATTATACGAATCCGATGTCTCAAAATTCAGGTTAATCGGACGTTGGATGCGAAAGTAATTGACAAAAGAAATAATTAGGTCACATAAATCCCAAATTTCCTTCTTTTTCCAAATTTACAATTTTCACTAACTACCTTCTCCTCTTTCAAAACCCTTATCTATTTACACAAGTGTCTAAAAATTCCAAATTTGGTCTCGTTGGAAAGTTCTCAGAAGACCTGACAAGTTTCATGAAGAGTGAAAAATCCAATTTCACCCCTAAGGGTGTCAAAAATGCACTCAAAACTTCTGCCAAATTACAAAATTACCACAACAGTTCAGTACTATACCAAAAATCATAAATTTTTATCCCCTTAGCTAAAAATTCCAAATTTTATGTCAATCAAAATAGAAAAACAAGGGCTACAAGTTTCATGAACAAACTGAAAGCCAAATCCCTCATTAAACAACTCAATTTCTCAATCAAAGCTTCAGCCTATCCAAATCATTCTCAACAGCAACACATTCTTCCAAATTTCATAACTTTCAATCCCATGTTCGAAAAATTACATGCTCTATATCCCTGAAAAGATCAGACAACAAGCTACACTTCTTATGAAGGGCTCAGAGACAATTTCCTTCACTAACTAGTTCAAATTTGTCCATTAATATGACTGTCCTGTTAAACTTGTTCAAACAGCATAAAACCTAAAGCATATCCAAAATTGAAAAATTCCTAAATTTCAATCCAGATATGCTAAATTCGCATAAAATATCTCATTAGAAAGATACAACAATCCTCTACAAGTTTCCAGCAGATTACTTAGCCAATTTCCCCATTTACAGTACCAAATAAATATCAGAACACAAACAGCCCAAAACCTATTCACTTAGAGCATTGTACAACAAATTTGAATTTCCACTTGAACATTATGAGACCATAACTCTCAATTTACACATCGAAAAATATCATACTTAGTGGCGTTAGAAAGCTAACACAAAATCTTCAACTTTCATTAAAGACCAATTTCACCAATTCACCCTACATCAATTTAGGAAAATGCATCAAAGTTTCAGGTCATCGAGCACTGTTCATACTGACACCTCACAATTCACTTTGCATGCCAAAATTAAAATCCTTAAAGTCAGAATTGGATAAATCTTTCTTCATATGAAATCTAGCCATAATTCTTAAGTTTAATTTAAAACAAATCTCAGCTCAATTGGACAACCATATCAAAAGTTATAAAGCAAAATCTGAAACCTACACAAAATCACAATTTCCAAATTTCATACTAAACTCAACTCCATTCATGCACACATCCATACCACATCACCTAACATCCCAATTAGCCTCTAATTCAGCCACAAGTTCATCACAACATTTACTTGCATAATTTAGCATAAGTGGCAGCAACCATATACACAACTTCCTTACTTCATTTTCATTCATCTAACATCATAAACAAGCCAAAACTCTTAATTCACATACATCACCTACCATGTCATTTATCCTTGTAAAAATATACACTTATACCCATACAATCAGCACACAAATCCCATGAAATTAATGCACTATAAAACACAATAAGTGCATCTAACTACCAATAAAGGAACATAAAACAAATCCCTCACCAAACAAGCTTCAAACTTCAACTCTTCCAAACTTCCACAATTCTCCTAATCTTTTCCACCATTCATGACCATCATCTAGATCTTGAGAGGGTGAGGTTTAAAGCAAAGTGAAAGGAAGAGAAAAAAGATGAGTAAACTTGTCAAGGTAGCAAGGAAGAAGAAGACCAACGATGAAGAGTAGAGAGAAGCTATGTATGAGAACAATTTTCAAAAGAAAGGAAGCATCCACGGAGAGAGAGAGAAAGCATTTTAAAATTCCCCTTTTCCTCTTTCACACTTAGAATCTCGTAGAAGCTCTCACCTTTTAGGATGTGTATAAACCTTATGTGATTGTGGTGTTAATAGATGGGTAAGACAGTTAAAACCAAAAAGAAGATTCAGATTTGTTAAGTGTTACATGGACAGGATCAGGAAATACTGTTATAATCTGGTATATGTATTATTGATACCGAAAGTGAAGAATTGCGAGTAATCATGAGGAATCAGTTATGATAGTGTAAAGATTGAGAAAGGAAAAAGAGTGATCGATTGTATTGATTCAGTATATTTGACAGGAAGTGGTCATGTAGTGAAATAAGTGGGACACAGTATATAGTGATCGAAACAATTCCCCTGTTTCTCGGATCAATCGTATATGAAACTTCGAGGACAAAATTTTTATTAGGAAGGGGAGAATTGTAACATCTCGTCACCGATGGGAAGGTTATATTGGTAAATTGGGACGGGATAGGATT
Source organism: Erythroxylum novogranatense (assembly GCA_029891385.1). Classification (NCBI taxonomy): domain Eukaryota; kingdom Viridiplantae; phylum Streptophyta; class Magnoliopsida; order Malpighiales; family Erythroxylaceae; genus Erythroxylum; species Erythroxylum novogranatense. The sequence continues at coordinate 199,514 of JAIWQS010000030.1, forward strand.
TTACCGCATAATATCGACTGAACATTCATTTGGCCTCTAATTGTAGAGGATTGATTCATTTGGCACATGCACATATAGGTACATGCATTCATGACATTTTCCCGGCGTTTGATTTTGAATATGATATGAATTGTGACTTGTTAGAGAATTAGATTTAATTATGATTTTTTCGGAATTTTGGAATAATCGAGTTTGAATATTGAGTTGGAAATGTACTAGAGTGATCACCAGTTGACAGTGAACTTGAGGAAATCTTTCTGAAAATTCGAGAGGAAAAAGTCCGGACCGGAAACTTTCCGAGTGTTGGACAAATTGACTGCATAGTATAAGAATAATTGGTAAATAGTTATAGAAATTTAGAAATATGATTCTACGAATTTAATTTGTCGAGCCATTAAAATTTGGAGACAAATTGGACTGGAAATGACCATGAAAAGAGTAATAGATTTACATGCCTTATGAGGAAAAGGGGCAAAAGACTTAGTGAATAACCCTTAAATACTTAAGGTTAAAAGAGGAGAAGAAATGGAGGTTTCATTTCTTAGGGCTCGACGTTGATCTTCCTCCTTCTTCCTTGTGATTTTGTTTCCTCCTTCCCCGATTCTTGTTTGTTTACTACTCCTTGTGCAAAGTCTTGCATGATCCCTAAAGGAAGAGGTTGATTGTGAAGGTTTGGAAGCTAAATCGTGGAGGATAGGGTTGGAGGAGATTTCGAAGATTTGAGGATCAAGCTTGATTGGTAAGTGATTTTGGCTCCAATGTTGTTTATTTATTAGTAAAATACATTCATGTGTTGATTTTTGCGGAAGATGGGGTAGTTAAGGGTGTTTAATACTAGTTTTAGAGAGAGAGAGAGAGGAAAAAGGAAATCGGATAAGACGAATCAGGGCCGCACGTCGCGACGAGGAAATGTTTAGACGTTGCGACAAGGAAACGCTTAGACGTCGTGGCGAGCCCAAAGGAAGCGTTCGCCACGGCAAGCGTTGTTTCACGCCGCGGCGAGCGACTCCAGACGTCGCGGTGAGCGTCTGCACGTCGCGGCGAGGACCAGATTTCTGAACTGTTTTAATTTTGTTTTTGGGGCATAACTAATTGTGTAGACCTTCAATTGAGGTGATGTTTGATTTGTTAGGATCTAGATAACGAGGTCTATAATGGAGGAAAAGAATGAGAGTTGAATTCGGATTTTTGAGATCTCTTTTAGTGAAAGAAAGTTAAGAATGTGATTGTATTGCAGCCTAAGGATAGTTTCATGGCAAAGGGGTTTATAATTGCGAGATTTATGAATGTGAATTTGATGCTATTGGAGTTTTTAATAAGTGAATTTGATCTAGTTCAAAATGAAAATTTGTTTTGAGATCTTGTGAGATTAGTCTAGTGTACATGAATTGGCAAATGGAACTAATTGGTATAAACGAAATTGGTGAGTTCTACGGTATGTTATCGAATTGAAATTAGGCCTTGTTGAGCGATTGAGTAAAAGGTTAGTTTGTGACATCAGAAAGTGGAAAAGGGAAATAGCTCCGGGAAAGTCATGAATAGGCATAGTACATTTCTATTTAAGACATGTGCATTATTAAATTGTTTTGATTGTGCATTTTAGTAATTGAGACTTATTTGATTGTTATAGAGGCTCCGATGGACCGATATTTCACGGGCATTGCTGAGACTTCCAGGCAGGTAGCTCGGAAGTTCAGGTGAGTAACCTAGTTGGTTCCTCAATTTTTTATGTGTTTAATATTATGCATTGATGCCATGTGGAGATAACGGATGGATATGTGTGTTTGATTTTGATTGATTTCGGACCATGGGTGTCAGAAATATTGGGAACGTGATATAGAAGTGCTATTGTGTAATCGATTATGAATGCATCAATGAAATAACTGGTAAATGCATATGATTGAAATCTTTGGACCGAAGGTCTGAAGAAAGCGGAAATTAGTTCTTGAAATGCAAATGATTTGTAAATGGAAATTAGAGCATATGCATTCATGCATAAGAGCATGATCGATAATGACAGTTGTGGCTGGGGCGATAGCGTTAGAGCCATCGCTCATCTTGTATTAGGGCTTTAAGCCCACCGAACATCTTATCAAGCAAGAGCCTCGATCTCGAGGGGAGTTAGTGTATACCCTGAGGGCTCTCCTACTCCCTGAGCGCGTCGACATCGATCAGCGATAGGCGCTCGATCACAACACCGTAGTAAACTGGACAGTGTCACATATGCATTGCATATATAAATGATTAATTGTGGATAGTGTGACATCTCTGAAAGTGATATATGTGATACTGTGAATTGTGTGAATATGCATGAATTGAGTGAACCATCAATGATGGTTTCTCATTGAGTTCGCAAACTCACCCAACATTGCAATTATTTTTCAGCGATTGAAGAGTACCCCGTTAGACAAACGAGAGTATGATTACTGCAAGAGAGTTAGAGTTTGAGGTCGGGATCAGTTTCACATCTGCATTTGAGTTATTCGGTATTATTGTAAACTTGTAACTCTGCAAACTCCGCAGAATAGTACTGTCTTGTTTTAGGGCCCCAATTGGATATTGTTATAATTGTAAATTGATTTATGAAATAGTGTTTTGATTGAAATATGTTCTTGTCGTGGGCCTGACTTGTTTTACGATTTACGCACTCAATTTTTTTCAAAAATTAAAAAATGCATTACTAGAGTTTTGAAGCTGTTTTGACTGCTCTAGCGTGCCACCCTTGTGAGGCACGGGCTCGGATATCACCATCGATATCGGGTTCGGGTCTTGCGAGAGTGGTTCGCTGCAAGATCAAGTGCCACTAACCTAAGTGTGTTCCTATGTGAGTGTGGATGGTGATTGGATCGAAAATCACAATTATAACTACTTCCTACCTCAAAGCCGAATGTATGAAAATTAGAGTGCAAAATTTTAGTATACGAAGACCAGTACACAAAATTTTAGTTAGGAAAAAGTTAAAACTCTATCCTACATGCAATGTATGATATAAGGACACATTAATCTAGACATGGCAAATTAATTTAACGACAAGTAATGAATTGATTTTTCTCTTTTTTATTGTTTCAGTTACTACTACAAAAGGCATTACATTGCTAACATGCAACCTAACTAACCTAGAATTCTAACACCTAGCTAACATGAAAGCCATGCAACTAACAACTAATTAGTGAAGATTATTTTATGACTATGTTAATCTACGATCAAGTCAAATTAATGAAAATGGATGATTTTTTTTCGAATGTGACTAATTAGTAAAATGAAAATTGAGAGAGTTTTTGTAAAGAAAATAGATAAAAACAAAGGATTTGATATGGATTCAGCAACTGCAAAGAAAATAAGTTAAACAATCAATTATAAAAGCGGCTGCAAAATAAGCTTTCACCAAAGATCACTCTGTGTTCTAATCATTGAAAGATAAAGGATAACATCATGTTCATCTTAGGCAAAATATTCATTCTTGTTGTTCTTGATTAGTTAGTCATAGAAAAGTCCATTCCTAACCCTCAATTTGTAGAAGTCCTCCACAAAAGTACGTATGAACTAAATGCATAATTGATAAAAATCAAACAAGTGTTTTTCCTTATCCACTAATCCAAAAAGGTGTAATTAATTTATTAGGTTTGATGATTTCAGATTCTAATCAATAAAATTAAGTTTTTGTTGACAAAAACCTTAGCCACTATATGTTAATTAATTTCTATAAGTTGATTCTAATTAACTAGCAGTTTTGTTTCAATTGTTTAATATGAATACTGTAGTTATCACATTAAAAAATAAAACAATGATTCGTTTCATGTAGAAATCACTAAAATCGTATTTTGCCTGAGCATATACATGACGAATAGAACTCAAATTCTCATAGAACACATAGGTACAAGGCTACTAACCTCCCTTGTAAACCAAAATCCTTAGCCTTGCATAATTAAAACAAGAATCCTCCTTTGTATGTTGTTTGCATACATAGAACCAAAGAGAAGAAAAGAAGAGCTCCTGTGTACGCACAAGAGAGAAGTGTACCATCGATTGCCTAATACAAACTAAGAGAAGCTTAAATAATAAGATTAAGGGGCTGGAAAGGGGCGGACTTAGGCTTGACAAACATCTTCCTCGGATTAGATTGAAAACTGGTTTTCTGGGCTGACTTGTAAAATTCGTTTCTTTGAATTCAGGAAAGATTAAAGGATGAATTTTTTATATATTGTATCCCAAGATGTGTAGAATATATTTAAAAAAATTTAGCCTGATCCCACTATTGGATCATGAGAAACGGGCCTAAAAATAGGTACAAGTCCGGTCTATTGCGAGTTTGACAACATGTTGATGTAAGCCTAACTTCAAAAATTCGTTTCTCCCAAATTCTTGCCCAGAAAATTTTGAAACTTGGTATAGAGATGCCTCAATGTGTCTAGAGTAAGCCCACAAGATTTCAGAATTTTTAATCTTATGGATCCTGAGATAAAAATTCCCAAAGCATTGAAGGTCAAATCTGCCAAAAACATAAAAATGTGTTGATTCCAACCCTTTTACTTCCTTTTTATATTTTATGCATGTATAACTCTCTTAAACACAAAACAAGATAAATAAGCTATAGATAGACATAAAATACATACAAAAGACTAAAAGTAAGGTACTAAAAAGGTAAAGTAAATTGAGCGTATCAAATTCCCCCACACTTAGCTCTTACTCGCCCTCGAGTAAGGAAGGAAAAATAACCAACCATTAAACCTATGACTCAAAGAAAAAAAAACAAACAAAAGAAAACTAACTGGAAAATCACTTAAGCATTAATTCTTTATCCTAATCTCCATTCAACATCAAAGAACCAAAGCATTATAAACGAAAAATTTAGTTAAGAATGAGAAAAGTATAAAAATCATAAGCTAGTTCACATACAATCTTAAAATTAACTTAGTAGTAGGGATTTAAGTGAGATATAAGTTATGTCAAGATAGTATGTCTTCTCATTATAATGCATTCCAACACTCAAGTGTTTAGGCTATGCGTATACACTCAAATTCAATCAATGTACATGTTCTACCATAAGCTTGCCCTTGACCACATCTCCACCACTAAAATTTCATGCGATGCATAAATCAAAAGGACTTATAATTAGGTTGTAATGGGGCTGAGTTATAGGAGGTACAAGAAAGTCAAGAAAAAGTTAATAACCAAAGGAAGCGAGCATCAAAGACAATAACGAACTTGTACACATGCACTTATACAAATTTATCTAGCATTAAAGCATAAACTCATAACTCCTTTTAAATTCAGGTTCCCAAGATATAGAATCATTCACAACACAATGGAACAACTTTTCTTCCTTTCTTTTCTACTAGGCGATTTGGCCTTTGCTTTTGTTTAGACCAAACACTTTCAAAAATAATTCAACCTCCAAACTCCATTATAAAACCACATTCTCATGCAATCCAACTATAACCCAAAAGAAAACATCAACATGCATATGCTCTATAATTCCTTAGCCAAGGGAAAAGAAAAACTTATAACAAGTTAAGTTTTTTCATGGATAAAGCAAAGAAAAGGTTAATAAGCTCAAAAGGGCTCACTAATGGATACATGCTTTCGGTTGGATTTTTGGCTCAAATGGCTCATATCATAATGCCTTAATCATTTTTATGCAAGCATGCAATATAAATGTGGTCTCAAGTAGGTTTAAGGCAAGTTATAGAGAATCATTACATTAAAAGAATTACACACATTAAAAATCAAGTTGAAAGCTCAAGATCTCACACAGGTAAACACTATTAAATCAGCATAACATTCTCTCATAGTCAATCCCTCATTCCAATTTTTTAAAAGAAAATGCACACATACCAATCCATTTAGTTTATCGTTCTTTATCTTCAAATAAATTTTCATCCATAACACCTTTATTGTCATCAATTAATTGGAGATTAGAATATAAAATTTAATACTTAAGGTTTTGAAAATAAACAAAACAAGATTTTTGAAAGATATTTCAAGAATTTTTTAACACGACTAAAACAAACTTAAAACAAAATCCCCCCCCCCTTTTACCCCCACTTGAACTCAACATTGTCCTCGATGTTTGTTGGACCGAACTTTTCTCGAGATATGTGAATTGTAATTTGACATTAAACGAGGATATTGAGGTGACTTAGTCATGTGTAAAGGAAGAGAAAATTCATGAATTTGAATGATTATATTTAAGGTTTGATGTGAACAATGCTAGTTTGAACAAATTAAGATGATAGGTTGAGGTTAATACATGAAATGGGTGTTTTTGAGTTCAATGAAATTGATGTGAGGTTCTGAGTAAAATTTGTGTTGTATCATGAAATTTATTAGAAAAAGTTAAAGTGAATGAATTGATCGAAATGGAGTTGAAGAATATGAAACAAATAGTGAAAGAGTGAGAATTTGAGGAATTGAGGAAGTTGACTTTTTTTGGAGTAGAGAGAGTTGACTTTTTTACTTAAGCAGAATTTGAGAAAATGATCTCTATGAAAGTTGTATTTCCTGTTGAGAGCTTTGAGTCGCCATAAAGTTTGGTATTTTTCAATATCGGGAGTGAAAGTTATGATCAGTCAAAGTTAAGTATTTGTGAAAATGTTCATAAGTGTACATTTAGGTGTGTAATGTGATTTGAGGTAATTGAATTGAGTTCAGTGATCTACATGAAAGATATAGAAGATGATCGTAGCTTTTCAATGATGTATAATTTGTTATTCTGGTTATGGAATCTGAGAGATATGACATTATAAGTTTGGGTGAATTGTAGGATGACACATTCTGGGCAGAAGCTTTAATAAAAAAATTGACCTTATTAGAGGTTGCAATTGCTTTTGAGTTCTTCATGAACGTTTTAGATTATATTATGATATTTTCATTGATATTAAGTATGTCATTTTTGGACCTTGGCATGGAAAGATAGAAATTTTAGAAATCTTATTACTATTAGGGTGACCAGCCCTCTTTATTCTTTTGCTTCTAACTTTTCTGTCCGACATCCGATTGATCTGATTTTTGAAGCGTTGGATCCCTAAGACAATGACCTACACCATGATGGGAAATTATGATTGTTTTAAGATTAGATTGAAAGGGATCGATTGAGTCAAAGTGAGTTAGATATTTTCCGAGCATGGTTCAGTATGTTTGACGATATCTTGATCAGTAGAGATCCAATCAAGTTGATTCTTGTTTTTAAACAAGTTAGAGACATGGGACTGCAAATTATTTGAAGGAAACGAAATTTAATTCAGTTCCTAAGATTTGTAATTTCTGAATTGAGGTATTAAAGTTATAAGAATATATACGGGCAAATTGGGCATGTTACCTAAGACTAATTGGACTTTCCTCACTCATTAAGAGTATGAGATAAAAGAAGGAAATGAGAAATGAGAAGGAAAAAGAAGAGAGGAAGCCGTGGAAGAATAAGAGAAGAGGAGAAAGCTAGGGCTTGACGATTTTGAAGAAATTGAAGTTAAACAAGTAAGTAGAAGCATCATCCCTTCTTGATTTGTTGAATGAATCATGTTTAGTGTTGATAGAAGTGAAAATGTAGTGAAATGTATGAAATCGTTTTTGATGGAAGGTGTCGAGGTTTAATGATTTTGTTATGTTTGTGAGCGATTTTTAGGTTAGAATGAGATTAAAATGAAGTAGGAATGCTGATTTAGGGTTTAGATGAGTTGTTTGTGAAAGATGGGAAGTTTGAAGATGAAAAATGGCGAGAAAGTTAGGTTCGGGAGGCGTTCCCATAAGTGTGCCGCGTCATGCATGCGAGAGGGATATACTGTGCATGGCGAGCTCCTGTCTTGCCATGAGCTCCTATTTTCGAGCAGATACATTTCGGTAATTTGGCCATAACTTTTGATGCAGATGTCCAAATGAAGTGATTTTTATTTGTTGTAAACTAGAGGCATAGAGCAACATGTTTTGTGAAGAAATGAAATTGAAATTCAGTCTCTAAGAATCTTAAGTTTTGGTCGTAAGTTGAGTATAGATTTTAGTCTCAACATATGGATAGTCCCTTTATGTTTGGAGTATCACTTTCGGATTTCTGAAACAAATTGAATGATTTTGGAGTCTTTATAACTTAAGTCAATAGGGAAGAATTTGATTTTTTTTGGAATTTGCGGGTCCTCAAAATTGTATTCCTAATGAATGGGATTTTTACATTTTTGATAAAGGAAATCAAGGAAGGCAAGAGGATCACGAGGAGAGGCATCTTTTAAGCATGTATCCAAGCAAGGAAATTCAGGTGGGTTTCATGTTTATAATTTAGAAATGAGCCAATAAAGTTTTCTCCCAAATTAAGAATGATTTCAACTACTTCATAAATATTGTTTTTGTTTCTGTTGAATGATTTGTAAAATTTCTACATGTTTTTGCATATGAACTTTTCTGATGAATTTCAAAATAAAGATGAGAATGCATTGAAATATTTTATTTTATACCTTATAAAATTTATGGCATTTTGTATATTCGGAAAAGAAAGAAAAGAGCATGAAAAACATGAAATGAATATGTGCTTTGTTGGGCAAGAGAGGAACGTTTCATTAGTCACGTGCATGTCGACATATAGCCTTCTCCCGGCTGCTCGTTTGGAGCCACGAGATCCTGAGAAATCAGACTCGGATAGTTTACGGTATAAACTTCGGTTTATCCGGATCGTTCCACGGAACTCTCGAGCTATTTATTTGTGCATTGCATCTTTGAATTGTCAAGTATGTGCATAAACTAAGTGTTTGCATTGATGGTTGAATGGACATGTTATGTTGATGTGATGAAATTTTCTCACTATGAGTTTTGAGAATGTAATGACACTTTTCAACTCGAGTTTGAACTTAAAATTGAATTTGGTGAGATTTGGGAATAAGCGCTTTATGAACTTATTATGACTTTTATACGAAAAATGAACTTTTCATCGGTTTTGCTTATTCTTCATTATAAACCTGTTACCCACGAGCTATAAGCTCACCCCCTTTCATCCCCATCTCCAGGTATCAAGATGAAGATCGGATGAAAGAAGGTTTAGACGTCCGTTTGTTACTTGCATGATTGGCTTTTAAGTAAATTGGTTGCAAGATTCAGATTTCAGACATGTCGAGCATTTTTGGGATTTTTGTATCATGTGCATTTGGATTTTGATAATGATGTTGTAACATGGCTTGGAATGCCATTTAGATTTTGTGAGCATGTATATCATGATGAAATTGATTTATGGATTTGTACATAGAATGGAAAAATGAATTACGGTTTGTGTAAATGAATTATGAAATTGTATATTGAATTGAGAAATGGGAATGATTTATGTATGTATGAATGTGAATGAATGTATTTTTTGGATATTGGAAAATCTGATTTGGTTTCCGGACGGGGACTCCGATGATTAATGGTTGTTGCTAGAGAAATATAGAAGTGTAATTTAAACACTTTGCGAGGTTTGGGTTAGTTGGAGCGTGGCTGTTATCTTGCCAAAATTTGTATGATAAAGAAAGATAAGAATGAGATTTATGCTTTTGTTGACAAGAACGAAATAGTATGATTATGAGAAATTTTATGATTTGAGTTTTGTTTGTATAAGACTGAATAAGCGAATCTGAAAGAAAAGAAAAGACAAATTTTATACTGGTTTCGGATTTGGTTTAGTCTTAAGGTATTCAACGCACGTCTTTCTAACATATGACTTACGGATGTCGGGAAAATTGGTTTGGTCCGTTCGAATCGTTTATGTTTCCGTTCCTTCGATTCGATTTGCTTTCGATTTCTTGTTTTTGATTTGTATTCGATTGATTCGTTTCTGAATTTCAATTGCCGATCGGAAATTTGTTATTCGATTCGCCTTCGGATTTGTTTTATCCGATTTGAATTCGCTTTGGTTTCGGTCATTTTCGTTTCATTTCCCGTTGGGATCCGGTTCCGAGATCGGGTCCCAACAATGTTGAAGCCTAAGCATTAAAAAAAAGACACAAACACCACTGCAAGCTAGATAAATGAAAATATAAAAATAAGGTGAAAGGATAGAAAAAGCAAATCCGAATCAACTAGGTTGCCTCCCAATAAGCGTTGTTGTTTAATTTTTGTTAGCTTGACACATCTCAAGCTTAGTCTTCGTAGACAAGCTCGGCTACTATCTCTGTATGCACCTCCCCCACGTTTGAACCTTCATGAAAAGGTTTAAGGTGGTCTCCATTGAACTTGAACTCCTTTCTTGTTTCTAAGCTTGTAATAACCACTACACCATAAGGAGAGATATCAGTAATAACAAAAGGATCAATCCAACGAGACCTCAACTTACCACGAAATAACTCATGTTGCATTGTTTAACTGCCCAGAATGCTTTGCGCTCTAACTCAACTGGGAGATGGCATGCCTTCCCATTAACCATCTGATAAGGAGACATCCTTATAGGTGTTCTATAGGCAGTCCTATAAGCCCACAATGCCTCTGACAATCTTAAACTCCAATATTTTCTGCTAGGTTGTACAGTCTTCTCCAAAATGGACTTGATCTCTCTGCTGGAAATCTCAGCCTGTCCACTGGTTTAAGGATGATAGGCAGTGGAGGTCCTATAATGCATATGGTATTTTCTCAACAATGCCTCAAAAGATCTGTTGCAGAAGTGAGTGTCACGATCACTGATGATTGCCTTAGGTATCCTGAACATAGTCCACAGCAAGCAAAACATATAAATTTCCAAATGAAACAAGAAAAGGATCAATGAAATCTATGCCCCATACATCAAATATCTTACATACAAAAATGTTCACCAATGGCATTTGATTTTTCTGAGTCAAGTTACGTAACATCCCACCCCCGATGGAAATTAGAAAATAGTAAATTTGGCATAGGATGAGATGGATCTGATGACTTAGGACTATTCATGCATAATAGGATTGGTACACAGTATCATTTGTGCACATGAAAGTACTGTACATGCATACATGACATTCCCAGTTTTCGTGCCTAATGTAATTTTATTGTGATTAACGTGGTTATTGGGTTTGAAAAATTATTCTGAGTGAGCCATTGAATGTTTTATGTTTTAAGGGATTTTCAGGAATTTTTCTGGAATTTTCCGGAGAAAATTCCCGGACCGAAAAAATCACCAAATGGCGAACCGGTTGATTTTCGGTAGCGAAAATTTCTATCCAATGGCACTGTAATATTGGGTATATTATTTTGGGATTGAAATTAGGGCCATTGGACTAGAATGGGTCAAATTGCATTAGGGTTGAATAAAAAGTTTTTGTCTTTTATCTTTTTTGTCTTTTTCTAAAAAATGCCAAGTGTCCCCCCCTTCATTTATTATACTTGTCTTATTCTCTTCATCTATACACGACTCTCCTCCTTGAAATATCTAAAAACTCATTTGGAAAGCTTTATTCTTCTTTAACCTTGCCATTTCCTTGTTTTGTTGCTCTCCTTCGATGGTTTTCTCCTCCTCCCATACAAGAAGCCTTCTTTGCTTTTTAATTGCTTCTTCTTTATGCACACCCAAGACCAAGTTAAGCCTTGAGTGAATGATGATGTTGTGGGTGGAAAGTGAGAATTAGAATGTTAGACCCCGAACTTTCGGTGGAAATTAGAAATATTAAATGAATTCAATGAGTGTTTTCGGATATGAATTTTGTTATAGATGTTATTGTGCCTTGAGGAAATTGACGAGAAAAAGGAATTTATTGGTTTTGATGACTTTGAAGATTAGTTTTGGTTATGAAAGTTTAACTGGATGAGATGATTGAAATGGAGGTTGAAATCAAGAAATAATTAGTGAAAGTGTTATATTTTGAAGAAATTAAGAATGTTGATTTTTGAAGATAGAAAGTTTGACTTGAGAGTTGAATTTTTGATTTAGGCACATTTTGAGAAAATGATCTTAACAAAAATTGTAGCTTATGTTGAGAGCTTTTCGTAGCCATAAAGTATGCTATTTTTCGATATCGGGATTGAAAGTTATGATCTTTGAAAGTTAAGTGTATTTTGCTTTGGTTTTGGAAAATGCTCTAAGTGTAGGATTGTATATGTTGTGTTTTGAGGCGATTTACGGATTTGTTGTGGTTTGAATTGGATCAAATGGCATTCTTAAATGTTATAGAGGACCTCCATAGTTTCCCAATGATGTATAATGTGCTATTTTTGGATGTGGAGGTTGGGAGATGTGAGTTATTGAAGTTGAGTGCAGATGTTGCAAATTTTTGAATTGATGTGTTCATAGGGAAGTTTTGTGTATGCTGTGATCGATGCAAATTCGGGACTGATGTGTATGGAATGGGATCAAGTAGCCTTCTTGAGAGTTGTAGAGCTTGTTTTTATCTTTCCATTGATATAAAGCACGAAAATATTGGACAAGGGAGTAGAAAGTTATGATTTTTAGAAGTTCTGATGCTGTTTAGTGTGAAGCTGATCGACCAGTCACTTTGTGTGGAGTTTTTGACCAATTTAGAGGTCGATCTGATTTTTAAGGCCTTCATGAAAGTTGTAGAGGGTTCTTTTACCTTTCTATAGACACCGAGTATGTCAAATTTGGAGTTCTGAGTCAAAAGTTATGCGTCTTATAAGTTGAGGCGTTACGGAGAAAAATGAGGCAATAATCATTCATCGTCTCGGTTTGACTTTAACGTCTCGGTTTGGCCGTCTCGATTCTTGTTCATCGTCTCGATTCTTGTTCATAGAAATGAGGCGAAGTATTGTTCATCGTCTCCGTTTAACTTTACGTCTCGATTGGACCGTCTCGATTCATTGTTCATAGAAATGAGGCAATCGCATTCATCGTCTCGGTTTGACTTTTGCGTCTCGATTCTTGTTCATCGTCTCCGCCATTATTCATAGAAATGAGGCAATCTTCATTCATCGTCTCGGTTTGACTTTTTGCGTTTGGTTTGACCGTCTCGATTCTGTTCATCGTCTCGATTACTATTCATAGAAATGAGCGCAGTCATTCATCGTCTCGATTTGACTTTTTGCGTCTCGGTTTGACCGTCTTAATTCTTATATATTGTTACCTTGATCCATTTTCTACCTCGGTTTATTTGTCTTAGTTACTATATATTGTTACTTTCGATCCATTTCTACCCTTAAAACGTTGGAATTGGCCTTTGAGGTCTGCATAAGAGTTTTAGCTCTTGAAATTATCTTTCCATCCATATAAAGAAATCCTTAATCCGATATCCGTAGGGAAAGTTATAGCAATTTCCCCAATCTGTATCGTCGATGATGTCATCATCGTCTTAAAATAGCGTCGTCATAAATGCGCTTTTGTTTTGACCCCACAGATGAAAGATTTGGCCTTTGAGACCTTCATGAAAGTTGTAGCTCTTCATGTCCTCTTTCGAACCATTCAAATAAAACCTCAATCAGACATTTCTACAGAAAGTTATAGCTGTTTCCCAAACAGGTTGATCTGATTGAGGTCATAAACATGGTTGCTTTTTGACCATAACTTCTTCTTTAGACCTCCAAATGACTTGATTCTTGAACCATTGGATTCATAAGACCTTCCTCTTCATCTCCACCAAATCGAAGCTATCTGAAATGAAGTGAGAAAGATTAAGTGGAAAAGGTGGGACGGGTGCGATGAGTGTGTTCTTAGAGGATTTGAGTGATGTTTCCCCCAGACATATTTCAGTATTTTGATATTTTCTGAATCAGTAGAGGTCGAAATGAGGTGATCTCTATTTCAAATGAAACTAGAGACATAGATCTACAAGTTATATGAAGGATCAATCGACAATTTAGCCTCTAAGATGTTCAACTTCGGAGTGAAGTTATGTGTAGTGTTTAGTATCGGTTTTGTAATGGCGAGCGATTTGATATTTTGAAGATATCTTGAGCTATAGAGCTCCGATCGATTCGATTATTGAAGCGATGGATTAAGTAAGAGATAGAGGACATTTCCCAAAAGAAATTCTTATCAAATGGCTTCATTTACTTGATCAAAATAATCGAGACAAGATGTAGTTTTAAAGACCAGGAAGGGGTAATTTGGAAGTTTACTTAAAGGGTTAATTTTATAGGCTTAAATGGAGGGGCATATGGGTCATTCCTCATTCATTAAATGAAATGGCACTATAAAAGCAAGAGTGCTGTCATTGTTTGAAGGAGAAGCCCGAAACTTATAATCAAAGGAAAGAAATAATAAGAGAATAAGAGAGAAGAGAGAAGGGAGAGCAAGCTTCGGTAGAGAAAAAGGGGAGAAAGCTAGGGCTCAATTTTTCTACCACTTAAAGAGAGGTTTTGATGTCATCCTAAGAGAGAAAAAGGTGGAGAATGAAGAGAGCTTCATCTTGAACCAAGAAAATCTGAAAATGGAGGAGAAATGAGGTAAGAGCAATTTTTAAGATTTGAGTTTCTCTGGAAGATTGTTAGTTTAGAATCATGGAAAATGGTATGGGTTTGTGGAGTATGAAGTCAATTTTGATGATTGCTAAGTACTATGGGTTTAATTTTGGATGGAAATTAATTAGGGTTATGCCCAATTTTATGAATTGGGGTTTTTGAAAATTGGTGATTTAGATGACTTGATTATGTGTGGAATTAGTGTTTTCTAAGTTCAATTTTAAGGACTATGTTATTTATGAGATTGAATTTGTGGGAAATTTGTGTAGGAAGTTTCTATTGGAAGAAAGAGGCGCAATGGTCAAATTGAAGCTAAGGACAAGCTTCTAGCATCGATTCGAGGTGGGTACTGTTTATAATAGATTTATAAGCCCTTATTGCTTTCCTTAAACAAAGAGATTTTACGATTTAAATTGCATCATAAATGTTGCATCATTGTATGAATGGTTTGAAAAATCATTATTGATTCAATACATTAACTTTTGATGAATTGCAAAATACCTTTGTGTTATGCCTCGAAAGATTTCATGATATTTCGTATATTCGAAAAAGATCATTCGATAAATTGAGTTGAGCATGATATGTGCTTTTGTGTGGGTAAGAGAGAACCTGTTTCGTTAGTCTCGTGCACGATGAACCTTAAGCCTTCTCCCGGCTGCCCATTAAAGGCTTACGAGATCCGAAAAATGGACTCGTCGTGTTTACGGTAAAACTTCAGTTTTTCGTCGTATTTATGAAACTTTCGAGTCGTTATGTGTGCATTTGCATTGTGAAGTGTTATGATTGATGCATTCATGTTTTGGAAATTGTGATTTCGACCACTGCGAGAAAAGAAATTTTAAAAATGTGCATTATGGGTTTCAAACAAGGTTTACGCAAGAAAAGAAAAGAGGCATTTTTTTAGATTTTGCTTATTTATTTGTTATAAGCTGTTACCCATTTAGTTATAAGCTCACCCCACTTTCATCCCCATCTCCGGTATTTGAAGCGAGGAGATCGGATGAAAAACGGTCAAGAATATCGAATCGACTTCTTGCATGTTTTAAATAATTTGTATAAGTTAGATTTTGAGTAATTTGGATTTTAGTGTTGATATGTATATGGTTTTAGATAAATTTGGATAAATGTATTCGTGTATGAAATTGGGTATGGTGTATGTGATTTTGGTAGCGGTGTAATTCATGAATGATTGGATTGAGAATTATTAAAGCGTTTATGGTGTATGAATTTCGGATATATAGGTATGTGTATTAAGTGTCTATTGACAAAAGAAAGGATTAGTAAGATTTTGTGTAATTGGCGGTCATGATTTAAATAGGATCAAATAAATTGAGATATTGGTTGAGGATGGATTTGTCTAAATGAGGAATTGAAGTGCTTTGTATGGAATGATGAAATGAATGAATAAGAAAGAAAGAAAAAAAAATTTATACGGGTTTGAGAATTGACTTAAGGTTTCCAACGAGATAAGTTTCCTATCTTGTGTGTTTTCAACGGATGTAGAAATTTATTTCAGTTCGATGGATTCTATCGTTTCTCTTTTGCATTCGCTTCGATTTGTGATTGATTAGCATCGATTCAATTTCTCTTTATGTTTCGTTTCGTTGCTTTGATCATATTGATTAGTATATGATTTTACTTCCGCCATGTGTTCCTTTCTTTCGATTTCACTTCGTTAGTTCGTTTTTCGGTTGGGGTCCGGTCTCGGATCGGGTCCCAACGTAGAAAAATAGAAAGTGGAGAAGTGGTGGAGGTGAATAGCAAAGAAAGAATTGAAGATTGAAAGCTAATTTGGTAAGTTTTGTTTTAAGCTTTCATTATACATTAGATGCATTGATTGTAACACCCCACTCCGGTGACCCGAACCCGATATCGTTGGTGATATTCGAGTCCGTGCCATGAGGTGGCGTCTTACATCGATCGATTAAAACTCGATATAACATTTTCTCCTCTCTCTTTTTGAACCATTCATTAACACGGCATAAGCGAAGAAACTTGAGCCCATGTTCACAATTAATCATTTTCATTTATTGATCATCCAATAATAATTTACAATCAGTCGATGTGTAAAACAATAAAACCACAATGGGCTCATTATAAATACAAGCATCCTTCTGAAAGTTCGATTATACAATTATGCGACCTAATGAAGACCTGGCGATCCCGACCTCTATCCTTCACTTGCCTACAATAGACATAGTCCGTGTCAGCGGGTATTCTTGAAGACCTAAAAATAGATGCAAATTTTGGGTGAGTTTTGCGAACTCGGTGAGAACCATCATCGATGGTTCACCCAATCATGCATATCGCAAGCAATTCACGAGTTTGATCAGTATCCTTTCGGTATTAACATATAACAATTTCTGAGAACCCATGCAATTTAGTAAATCGGTTATCACATTTGTATGCAATGCACATGTGACTCTTTTCGATTTATTACGGTGTTGTGACCGAAGCGCTTAACGATGATCGATATTTAGTATTGATGAAGCGGCGTGCAGGGGTAGGAGAGCCCTACGGGTATGCACTAACTCCCTCGAGCTCGAGGCTCGGTTCGATAATGATGAGTAACGGTGGGGACTCGGTCACAACTATCATTATTATCGGTTTATGCATTGATGTATGCAATGCATATGCCCAATTAACGATCGATAAAATGATCGACCCGATAGGGCGTCAAATGCGATGCAGTGTAGCAAGCAATGGATCACAGTATAGCCATTGATCACCGTATAACCAAGAGATCATATTATATCACGGTGGATCACGGTACATCACAATTGATCTGTCTGATTAGCGATAGCAGTGCAATCAAATTATGTATCACGATGTCACACGGTAGATGCGGTCGATTCACGAATCCAAACAGACATACTTCTATATGAGATCTTCCAATTCATCAAACCCTCCGTTCGAATCGAGAGGCGATGGCGATCGCAATTCGAACCCACCATTATTCTCCACGAGTTATAAGTGCGAATTATAAACACTTACTAATCGAGGAACCATCTAGATTACTTACTGCCTTAGAGCTAATACGGAAGTCTCGGTGACATCGGTGGACCGGCGCTCCAAATGTACCTCTAAAGCGGTTACAATATATAAACATTACCAACTACTCAATCGAACTATTTAATAATGCACATGTAGCGGTTTGCGGTGCCTGATGCATGTTCATGATATTCGGCCTTAATCAATATTTTTTCTATCGGAAAAATCCGTTTAACAATTAGAACTCCAATGGCGCGACGGCGCTCAATTTGGATCCTATAGGTTCCCAATTAAATAAAGCGGTGGCTAAGAACCATTATCCAGGACACCGTCAATTTCCGTCCAAAATTCCCAATTTCCCATGAAATGAAATTAAACCTTTCACGAATCGATGCCTCAAAAATCAGGTCAATCGGACGTCGAGCGGACAAGTTATAAGTAAAAGAATGGAAAAAGGTCGAGTGCAAGTCGACTTATCGAGAATAAAAGTCGACTTACTTTAATGTATGAATAAGTCGACTTCTTGAAGATCAAGTCGACTTACATTACTCCCATAATAGATCTGGAAAACTTTCTCCAACATGCCAACTTCCACAGGGCATAATTCCTTACTCTGAACTCCAAATTGAGCAAACTTGGTGTCTATTTCATAGAAAAGAAAGATCTACAATGTTCATGAAGGACACCAAAGCCAATTTCACCTCTAAGGGTGTCAAAATGCAATCAAAGTTACTGCCCAGTCAAAGAGTTCTAAAACAGTACAGTATCTTGTAAATTCAATAACTTCTCATTTCCTTTGTCAAAAATTACACAATAAATATGCTCAGAAAGATCCCAATGTGATCTACAACTTTCATGAACAATATGAAATCAAATTCAATGGTTAACTAGGTCAAACAATTCAGTGAATGTTGCTGCCCTTGCAAGTACTCAATCTGGATAGTAATGTTCTAGCACAAATGTCAAATAAATGCATGCTTTATACCTATGGAAAGATCAAACACAATGCTAAACTTTCCATGAAGGGCTTCAAAGCCATTTCCCTCTCTACCAAGCTTAAAACTTTCATGCAAATTCTTGATCGGTAGCAATGATCAATAACCTCATGCAGTACTGATTTTGAAAATTCATTACTCCCACATCTGATCTCCAAAAATTGCATGCTAAATACCATTTTCAAGATCAATGTTTCCTCTACAACTCTTCAGAAGATCACTCAGGCCAATTCAATTCACAAAAATTGCTAAAATTGCTTCCAATCAGAATGCTCACAAAAGCTGACATTTCAGCTAGGTTTCACTAAAATGCATTTTACCAGCCAATAGTCATCAACATATCTCCCAATATACATATCTAAAATTGCAAAATCAGTGGCATTGAAAATCTAAACATACAGGCTTCAACTTTCATTTAGACCATTTTCCCTAATTCTTTCTCAATTAATTTAGAAAATCATCAACACAATCGGTCATCAATCTAGATCTTTGTTCACATAAGTCCCATGAGTAACTTTCCAAGCTAAATTTCAACCTCTTAATGCTAAAATTAGAAAACACCTATTTCATACAAAATTGTAGCCAACAAGTCAAAGTTTCATTTGGAACAAACCTCACCTCATTTGCATAACCACACAATTAGTTATGCTCAAATCAGTGTACTAGGTCAAAATCACTTTTCCACTTTCACTTCAACTTAAATCCTATCACTCTAATACCAATTCCACATGCATAAGCATCCTAATCACACAAGAATTGAGCCAATAGATCATCATAAATCATGATTACTAACCAATACATACCAATCAATGCATCTAACAACCAATTTATTCATTAAATGCATAAATGAAAGCTTAAAACAAAACTTACCAAATCAAGCTTTTCCCCTTCAATACTACACCAACTTCTCCACTTTCTCTACTTTCTAATTCTCACTTTCCACCCACAACATCATCATCCACTCAAGGCTTAAGCTTGCAAGGAAGAACAAGGAGAGTAGCAATTAAATGGAACAAGTGAAGAAAATCGATGGAGGAATGAAAAATGGGGGACATTTCGGATGATGGTTTCAAATAAACAATAAAAAGCTCCTTTTTATTCATTCCCTTAGGCAATAACCGAGAATGAGCATTAAAAAAGTGGGATGAGTCACCATAACACTTGGCAATTGGAGAGACATAAAGAAAAGTCAACAAATCAATCAAAGTTTTGATAAAATAAAACAAATCCTAAGCTAAAATCAAGTCAATTTCGGTTCCAACAAGATTTAAGGGTCCATTTATGGGTCCCACCAAGATATTTAATAGCTTAGTACCAAATAACAGTAGAAAATCAACCGGTTCGCCACTTGGTGATTTCTTTCCGGTCAGGAAATTTTCTCCGGAAAATTCCAGAAAAATTCCAAAAAATCCCTTAAAATATAAAACATTCAATGGCTCACTCAGAATAATTTTTCAAACCCAATAACCAAGTTAATCACAATAAAATTACATTAGGCACGAAAATCGGGAATGTCATGTATGCATGTACAGTACTTTCATGTGCACAAATGATCACATGTACCAATCCTATTACGCATTAAGGTCCTAAGTCATCAGATCCATCTCATCCTATGCCAAATTTACTATTTTATCCTTCCGGTAGGGGTGGGATGTTACATTGATGGGTGTGTATTGTTCATTAATCATGGGTTATGATGATCTATTGGCTCAATTCTTGTGTGATTAGGATGCTTATGAATGTGGAATTGGTATTAGAAGTGATAGGATTTAAGTTGAAGATGAAAGCTGGAAAATGGATTTTGACCTACTGTACTGTTTTGAACATAACTCATTGTGTGGTTATGCAAATGAGTCGAGGTTTGTGCCCAATTAAACTTTGGCTTGTTGGCTACATTTTGTGTGAAATAGGTGTTGTCTAATTTTAGTCTTAAGAGAGAATTTTAGCATGGAAAGTTACTGGTGATGGCTGGAATGAACAGTAACGAACCACATAACCTAGAGTTTTGATGATTTTCTAGATTAATTGAGAAGGAATTAGGAAAATGGTCTTCATGAAAGTTGAAGCCTATATTGTTAGCTTTCCATTTCCACTGATTTTGCAATTTTATATATGTATATTGGGAGATATCCACTCTTAACTATTGACTGATTTTGGACATGGTGATGAAACCTAGCCTAAGCGTCAGATTTGCGATCATTCTGATTGGAAGCAATTTTAGCAATTTCTGTGAACTGAATTAGCTTGAGTGATCTTCTGAAGAGTTGTAGAGAAACATATATCTTGAAAATGGTATATATCATGTAATTTTGGAGATCAGATTTGGGAGTTATGAGTTTTCAAAACCTGAACCTGCATAAAGGTGTTAACTGCTGATCATGACAGAAACTTGCATAATAGTTTTGAATTGGTTAGAGATGGAATTGGCTCTTAAGATCTTCATGAAACTTGAAGTATGTGGTTTTATCTTTCCAATGATATAAGGTAGTGATTTTTTTGACTTGTGTACAGGGAGTTATGCTTGATAGAACAATACTGTCCAGATTGGGTGATTTCTGGGGCAGCATCATTGATTGAATTATTTGACCTAGTTAACAATTGAATTTGATTTTGGGTTGTTCATGAAAGTTGTTGATAACATTGGGATATTTCTGAGCATATTTATTGTGTAATTTTTGACTAAGGAACTGGAAAGTTACGGATTTTATAATCTGTTGCACTGTTTTGAGAGGCATTGTGAGGACAGTAAGTTTGATTGCATTTTTGACACCCTTAGAGGTGAAATTGGCTTTTGTGTCCTTCATGAAACTTGTAGAGCTCTCTTTCTCTATAAAATAGATACTAAGTTTGTCCAAGTTGGAGTCGGAGTAGGAGTTATGCCTGTGTAAGTTTGGATGTCGTGGGGCGTTGTTCCAGATCTGCTATTGTATAGCATAAGTGGACTTACCCCATATAAATTCGACTAGTACATCTGTGATAGAATAAGTCGACTTGCATCTCAAGCAAGTCGACTAGGATCATATATTTTCCTTCTTTTGCTCATAACTTTTAGTCCGAGCATCCGATTGACACGATTAACGAGGCATTGGATTAGTGAGACATTAATTTCATTTCATGAGAAATTGGGAATTTTGGACGGAAATTGATGGTGTCAGGAAAGGGTATTTCATCACTGTTTTATTTAATTGGGGACCTAAAGAGATCCAAATTGAGCGTCGTCAGCGTCATTAGATTTCTAATTTTTTTAAGCGGATTTTTCGATGAAAAAAAATGAGATTAGGTCGGAATATCATGAACATGCATTGTGCACCTTCTAAGTGTTACATGTGCATTCGAAATAGTTCGATTGAACAATTGATAATGTTTATATCTTGTCCTTTGTTATAGAGTCACACTTGGAGCATCGGTCCACAAGCGTCATTGAGAATTCAGTTTTGGCTCGGAAGTGCGGTGAGTAACCTAGGTGGTTTACTCAATTATTATATGTCTCTTGTGGGGAATAACGGTGGGATTAGAGCTGTGTTTGTTATGTGCGAATTAGGATGGAGGTCCGATGAATTGGGAGAATTGACATAGAAGTATATCGGTTATAATTGATTGGCTGAATTGTTTCTACTGTGTGAAAGTGTGATACATAAATGGCTTGTACTGTTACTGCTTACTGCTTCCTTGTGATATATTGTGATATTGTGATTCATTACTTGTAGTGTTCTGGATGTGCTCATTGTGCATTGTTTGCTACTGACATCTTGTATTCTACTAAGTATGACATTTTGTCTTGTTGTTAAATTGGGCATATGCATTGCATACATCAATGCATAAGCGATAATAACAATAGTTGTGACGGAGTTGCTACGACATCGTCTTGAAAAAGAGCCTCGAGCTCGAAGGAGTCTACTCCTGAGCGTCAGCGTCCACGAACCTTTGTTCTTGATTAAGCTTCGGTCCAACATGGCAATAAGCTGAAAAGTGTCACATGTGCATTGCATACATCTTGGATGAATAATGAATGCCTTTTGCTATATATAATGATATGATACGTGACTTAGTCTTCTTGTCAAATGTTTGTATGATACATGAATTGGGTGAACCATCGATGATGGTTCCTCCTTGGTTCAAAAACTCACCAAAATTTTGCATCTATTTTTGGTCTTGAAGAATACCCGTTTGACACGGGAGTATGTCTCTATAAGCAAGTGAATGATAGAGGTCGGGATCGATTCGTCTGCATTAGTGTCCATAAATTGTATTCCAAAATGATTATTTGTACTTGTAATGGGCGATGTGGTTCTTTTTGTACATGAAATGGTTATTGTAATTTATTGTTGACTATTTGTATCAGCGAAAATGTTTATCTCTGCGCGTGGATGCAAATTGTCTCTTTTTTCAGCACATGAGTGTAATAAAAGAAAAAGGGAGTTTTCTTGAGATCTACCGACCGATGTAATGCGCTACCCTCATGGGACACAGACTTCGGATATTACCAGCGATATCGGGTTGAGGTCACGCAGAGAGTGAGTGTTACAAGTTACATTCTTTGGCACCTATCATAAGTTTTAGCATACTCATGTGCATCCTTAAATAAGTTAGGGCAAAAGAATCCACATTCTAAGATCTTATATATTGTCCTTTTGTCACCAAAATGTCCCTTCAAGCATATGAATGACAAAATGCAAGTATAGAATCAAATTTATCTGTGGTACACATCTCTAATAATATTTCAACACAAAATTTCCATAAATATGGATTATCCTAAATGTATTAATTTGCATCGACTCTCGATTTGTCTCTTTGGGATTTGGGCATACACGAGGAAATTCCTTGGTAACTAAGAAATTTACCAAGTCGGTATACCGTAGTCTAACAAACATATGAAGAATGGCATATAAGTGCTCGTCTCAGGAAGGAATCTTGCCTGGAACTTCAGCCATCTCACCTTTGGTACTTAACCTACTCGAATGGTCAATAACTTGATTCTCGGCTCCCTTCTTGTCTTTGATCTCTAAGTCAAACTCCTAAAGGAGTAAGATCCACCTAATCAATTTGGGTTTGGACTTTTCTTACTCATAAGGTACACGAGGCTGCATGATCGTGAATACAATAACTTTTGTACCGAGAAGATAAGATCTAAATTTCTCAGTGAAAACACGATAGCAAAAATTTCCTTCTCTATGGTATGGTAGTTACACTTTGCCTTATCTAATGTACGAGATGCATAGGCAATCACATGTAATTTCTTACCAATCATTGCCCAAGGCTGAACCTACATCAAAATCACTAACATCACATATTATCTCAAATGGCATATCCTAGTAAGGTGTTTAAATGATAGAGGCGATGGTGAATGCCTCTTGACTCATCAAAAGCTTGTCTACATCCATCATCAAAAACAAATTATGTATCCTTAACAAGTAACATGTATAAAGGGCTGCAATCTTGAAAAGTCCTTGGTAAACCTCTATAGAAGCTGCATGTCTAAGAAAAGATCTAATCTCCCTCATGCGTGAGGCTAAGACAAGGACAATATAACATCAACCTTGGCGATTAACCTCAAGACCTCTGAAGACACATCATGGCCTAATCTTGTACCTATCCTACCATGAAATGACATTTCTCATAATTAAGAACAAGATTAGTATCAATGCACCTTCTCAAAATAAAAGACAAATTTTCCAAGTATATGTCAAAAGAATCTACATGCACAGTGAAATCATTCCATAAAAACCTCAATTATTCTCTCATCATAGTCAGAAAAAAAAAAAAGATGTGCATTATACATCTCTAAAATTTAACAGGTGCATTACACAATCCAAAGGGCATTCTCCTGTATGCAAATGTTCCAAATGGACAAGTAAACGTGGTCTTTTCCTAATCCTCAGGAGCAATGACAATTTGATTTTAGGACCTCGGCCTCACTTCCATAAGACCTCGGCCTCTCGGACCTCGCGCCCACCCGCTTGCAAATATTGTTCGCTTTGGGCTTCGACCTCGGCCTCTAGAGCCTTGCGCCCTCACGATTTTGTTTTTTCAGGACTTCCCAGAAAGTTACCCATCCTGGTACTGCTCTGACCCTAGCACATTTAACTTCGAAATTCTGATAGGATCCGGTGCGTTAGGGCATAGAAAACGCATATGCAAAGGAGAAGTTTCCATATCTTTATAAGACATGCTTCGTTCTCCTCTCCAGCCGATAGTATCCAGCCCCCTTCAGGAGGCTCAGCGTTCACGCTGGCATATCGCT
The DNA here is from genome assembly GCA_029891385.1 of Erythroxylum novogranatense. Lineage (NCBI taxonomy): Eukaryota > Viridiplantae > Streptophyta > Magnoliopsida > Malpighiales > Erythroxylaceae > Erythroxylum > Erythroxylum novogranatense. The sequence continues at coordinate 224,066 of JAIWQS010000030.1, forward strand.
CGGGTCTTGACTTTGATACCAATTGTAGGATCTCGACCTTTCAAGCCTCGCGTCCACAGGGCCTCGACCTCTACCTCTCGGACCTCGCACTCACTCACTTGCAGATATTATTCGCTTTGAGCCTTGGTCTCTCGGGTCTCGCGCCCTCACGGTTTTGTTTTTCCAGGACCCTAGCACGTTTGACTTCGGAGTTCTGATGGAATTCGGTGCGTTAGGGCATGGAAAACGCGTCTGCAAGGGAGAAGAGATGTAGAAATCTCTCCCTGCGAGCCGCGTTTTTATGCACTAACATGCCGGATTCCATCGAACTCAGAAGTTAAGCGTGTTAAGGTCATAGTAGTACCGAGGATGGGTGACCTCGGAAATCTGAAAAATAAAACCATGAGGGCGAGATCCTAGAATTCGAGGTCTAAAGAACAATATCTGCAAGCGGGTAGGTGTGAGGCTCGAGAGACCAAGACCATGTGGGCCTTGAGGCCCGAAGCAGAAATCCTACAATTGGTATCGAGCCAAGACCGGCGATATGTCAACGCGAACGTTGGGCCTCTAAAGGGAGGTGGATACTTAGGGGTATCTCATATCGGCTGGAGAGAAGAACGAAACATGTCTTATAAGGATGTGAAAACCTCTCTCTTCATAATAAGGAGGATAAGTTATAGCAACAAAGTGAAAATATCTTCAATACTAGATGCCACATTCATAATAATGTATATAATATGCTCAATGATAAAGGAATTTACACTAATGAAGCAAATTTTACACTGATAAAGAAATTCAATTGGCCTACTAAAGTATCCAAAGCCATGTAAGTTATAGAGGCTTAATGAATGCCAAGAAGAAAAAAAAAGAGAGAACAAGCAGGTGCTAATGTCTTTTTTTATTGGAAATTGTAAAGATGGGATATTAGATTATGTAATACGTACACATGTTGCTCACATATGGTTAAGGAAATCATTCAATGATTAATATTCTAATCTTTTCTGTGTTCTCGTGATTTGGCATAAAGTATTTTTTGTACATAGTCGAAAAATTTGAGGGTGAATCATTTTGAAGAACTGAAGCATAATGCAAAACGATTAGCCTAAATAGAGGATTCATATATTTAGGCATAGATCAATACATAAGCTAGAGTTAGTGAACATCTAATGGCAAAACGTGTCTCCAACACATGCATATATAAGATCTTGTCTAATTTCACAAAGTTATAAAAAGATCCATAGTTTCAACTAAGAGCATGTCTCAAATTATGTCCAACAAAGTTACAAGAGGACTCACAGTTTAAGATATATTTGTTTTAATTTGAGGCTGTAATTTTATTCCTTGTCATTCGTTGAATTTAAATTTATTACAGAAATTTTTACAGCTTTCAAAATTTTAATGAATTTGATTCTTAATTCTTTATAATAAACTGGTCAATTCCTTTATACTTGTTTTAATAAACTAGTCAATTATTTATACTTTTAACTTCATTTAAACTTCTTTGTAAATTTTTAAGATATATGTTTCAGTAAGTTGGCATCACTTTGGATCAAGAAAAGCATTTGCTTTCTGAGTCCTTAGAATCTTCACTCTTTGCTGTCAACCGCTAAATTTAGTGAAATAGTTTTCTCCTCTTTATGAACTTGAACTTCGAATTGAAGTTTACAGAAGAATGGCAAAGGAATAACATTATCAGTGGACTACTAACTTCATTAAGTTCAATATCCACCACAACTTAAATCGGATGATCATCATCCGTCACCTCTCAACTTGTTTCTCCTTATTTCTCATCTCAAAGGCTATGGCGCCTTGATGTGATCCATGCTTGTGGAGGCCGCATTTTCAACACTGGAACGTCAAGGAAAGCTTGCTTACAAGAAGTGACAAGTCCCACAAAACCATTAAAATTTCCCTTCCCTTTTGGAAAAGATTCGATGTGATTGTGTTTTTCCAATTTAGAAAATTTGCATTGAAATGTTATCTAACTCCATTCAGAATTCGTCGTCTGACTCACTACAAGATGCAGACCTAGACGTGTCTGATAGTAAATGCAGACGGAAGTCTGCAAATCTATCTGAAGTTCTTACTGCTTGAAAGGAAGATCCTATGCTTGCTGCTGAATTCTTCTTTTCCAGCTTATTGGAATGTCTATACATACTCGTTCAACCATTTCAAGAAAATCTTTCACGATAACAAACAGTTGAAGTGGGAAGCTCCCTTTGCTTGGAAGCTGCTACCTGATAGTATTCTGTTGTTCTCTTCACAAATTCCATAACCTTTGCTTCTTCTTCCTTCATCATCTTAAGTTCACCATCACAACCCTCTAAAAATCCCTTCATTTCACTCAGAAACTGCTCCTCCTCATCGTTGCCACAAGGAGAAATAAGCAGCTGAATTTCTTCAAGACGGGTGGACAAAGTGGAACATATGTTGATAAAATTATCGTACTCTATGGTTGCTGCTTTCTTTACATTGGCAAAATCAACATTCAATTTCTCCAACGCAGGCAATCCAAGGACTAAGTACTCTTTCTTCTCTCTTCTATTGTCAGAGACTCCAAGTTAAGATTGATGGTTCCTGGTCTTTGACTACCAAATTTGTCAGGAACTTGGTTCTGATTCAGTGCACGGTGTCTACCTTCCGATCGGACTACTTGTTCCACCACAAAGTGAAGCAGAGTAATCTTCCCATCAGTGCTTTTAATATCAGAAAGCTTTCTCAGAGCAGTAAGATCAAAGCCTTGGGCATTGCCTCTGGATGTTCCAGCATTCATTTTATTGCCAGCCTTGAGAATGGCTTCAAGTAGTTTGAAGAACAGCCCTCGAGTTCGAAGCTCCTGGCAGCCCAGTTGAAGTGTTTCGACGGACTCTTTGAATTGAAGAATTTCTGAATCATAGTTTGATCTGAACAACATTGCGTTGATTCCGATGAATGCTGAAGGTACCGCCGTCAGGATGTAGTAAAGGAAAGATTCAGCATCTGCAAGTTTATCAGGATCGCCATTGAATTGGATTATCCTGGCCTTTTCTTCTTCTGTTGGGAGATTCTCGCAAGTTTTCAAGCACTTCAGTCGTCAATCCATAGCCATCAACAAGGGCATCAAGAATTTCTTTTCGAGAAATTGCCAAAGATTTTATCACAATTGCTGTGTTCTGAGACCTCCTGGGCTCAAGTATGAAAAGTTTTGCAGTCGGTGCAGGGTTAGAGTTAATGGTTCTTGACGAGGTTACATCTTTTTGTGGAGGTTTGAGGGTAGCATTTGCATACTGAAACAAGGCTTCTATAGTTTCATCGTCATCAAACCTGCACATAAAAATGTAACAGAGAAGTCAACGCGATATGACATTACCCAACTCACAAAAAAGAAGTACAGGTGAAAGAATGTTGGGTTAGATGATAAATGAAATTCATATCTAAGCAGAAAATCTAACCTGAGAGAACCCTGGTTGATTATTTCCCAGACCACAGAATGTTCAGCATCCATAGCCATAACCTTATCCCAATGCAAAGGCTTCAACTTTGGATGGGCTATTGCTTTCTTCTCAGCGCTCTGATCTGTTGAAGCCAATGCCTTGGCCTTACTATCTATTGCTTTCCTTTTGGTGCCAGTGGAGGCTTTAGCGCTGAAGCCAACAGACTTGTGCTTTTTGGTGAAAGTTGTGATGTAGAATCTTTCTTTTTCACCATTAGGGGCGGCGGTGGTGGAGGTGGTGGCCGAGGAGGTGGCAGCGGCATTATGGACCTGTTCACTATGTTTGACGGTGGTGGCGGAGGGAGAGGAGCAGGAGCAGGAGGTGGTGGTGAAGGTACAGGTGGAAACTGCGGTGGTGGGGAACGGTATGTTGACCACATTAGCTGTGCCAATGGTGATGGACGCCTAGAATTATGTAGAATTGGTTCTTCAACATTCTTCTGCTGCATTGCATCAGATGGCTCACGATGCGAAGCCTCTCTGGCTTGACCTCTTCTGTGTCTCCCAGCAGTCGTATCCACCTCTTGCTCAGAACCATCTTCCTTGTTTCCCTGCTTAGATTTCACCTTTGAAAAAGTTGTTTTAAGTTTTCTACCATCTGAGTCTTTGATATAAAGAATATCTGTACCATCTTCATTAACAATAACTCCTTTAACCTTCTTGCCAACTTTTCTGGTCCCTTTTGTTGTCACAGCAGCCTCTTCCTGGAAGTTGGCTTCTGATTTTGCTTGATGTTGGTTTCTAATGCATCTCCTGTAGAGAAAGAATAAGATTCCAAGAATAACCAGAGTGATCGCAGCCGTTCCAAGAACTGCCCCAAGAATTTTCTGATTAGACGACGATGACCCTTGAAGCATTGGGTTTCCCTGATCGTCAACCAAAGAGCTGTTACTCTGATCAGCTACAACCCTTGATACTGCTGCAGATACAAAACCAAATTAAACGGAAAACTCATTAGCAGAAGGGAAAGAACGAGCAGAACATGATGATGAAAAGAACAGCAACAAGAGGATTGAAAAGGGCCAAGTCTGCGAATGAACCATCTGGCTGATATGAAGAAAGAAGTGAAAGAGACTCGGGATTTTGTTCAGGCCGTTGTTGTTTAGTTTATGTAGCTTTTGAGCGCATTCCTTGTGTCCAATGAAATGGTAGGAATCATCCAAATCTTTCATCCAGCGTTACGGATTTCGTTCTGTACCGGCTGAAAAATGATACCAGTATGGGCATAAGAGGTATCGAGGATAAATTTCGGTCGGTATCGGCAATACTGGAACTTTCCGACCCATTCCGCATAAAAAAATCTCAGGATCATTTGCAAAAAATAAAATTTAACACTAAAAAATCTACCCCCCACTCCAGACTCTCCTCTTATCTCTCTTCGTCTTCTCTCCCTACCGCTTGTCGCTTTGCCTCCGACCTACCTACGTAAATGCATCACCACACCGTCGCTGCCTCATCCTTCTGCCTCCTCCTCTTCTCCTTTGTCTTGGAGTCGTGAGTCGCTCACCTCGCCATCTTCAACCTTCGTCCCACTTGAAGCGTCGTAGCCTTCTTGAAATCCCCGTCCGGCATCCACCGCATACCCCATCGTGACCAGCGGTGACGACCTTCTCCTTCGTTCTCCTTGCGCGCGACCGGCCGTGACCAGCGTCGACCCAGTTAGTGAAGACCAGATTGTTTTGGCATTTTGATTTTGTTTCATTTTCATGACATTTTGATTTTTGTTTCATTTTCATAGCATTTTGAAATTTATTGCTACTGTGATTGTATTGGTTGTTGGATGATGGTGGATTTGGAGTTAAAAATTGGTGTTGTTGTGTTGGATTTGGGGAAAATTTTGAAGTTAATTTCGGTTGAAGTGAAGTTGTGTAAATGTTGAAGTTGATTTCGGTTGAAGTGAAGTTGGCATTTTGCATTTTGACATTTGACATTTTGGAAGTGGATTGGTCCGATTGGAAATTAAATTTGGAATGGTGATTGTGATTTAGTAGATTTTAAGGTATTAATATTGAATTGTTGAATTATTGATGAATGAGATTGAATTTGAGTTTGTGCAATTGAATTTGGGATTGAGTTTGATAATCAAAATCAAATCAACATTTAAACCTAATTGTAAAATTGATAATCAAATGTGAAATTAATAATTAAATGTAAAATTGTAAAATTGATAATCAAAATTAGTAAAATTGAAAAGCTTAAATCATTAATTGACACATTCTTAATATTTGTTAGCGATAATTCATTTTAATATTTAGGTATTGAATTTTGGTAAATAATTAGTTAAGTATAAAATTATGGAATTAGAAATTAATAATAATTTGATTGTAATTCTTGATAGTATTTGCTTATTTGAGTATTAGTTTTAGCTAGGTAAATATTTAATCTACTATAAAAGTTAAAAGATGTTGAACTTTAATGGAATTGTAATATATATGTGTACGGAATCATAAATATTTAAAATTGGTAATGTTATCAAATTATGATTTGTAAATATGTTGTATACTTGTAGATTCCAATTTATACTTATAGTATTATGGTTTGTTAAAAATAAAATTATGAATGTTTTGTGTTAATTAGGATTGGAAATTGTTGGATATTGAATGAAATTATGATTGTTTTGTAATTGTTATGATTGGAAATTGTTGGAAATGGTATGAAATAGAAATGAAATTATAATTGTTTTGTAATTGTTAGGATTGAAAATTGTTGGAAATAAAATGGAATGGAAATGGAATTATGATTATTAACGTAATTGTTAGAATTAGAAATTGTTGAAAATGGAATTATGATTGTTTTATAATTGTTAGGATTAGAAATTGTTGTAAATGGAATGAAATGAAAATGAAATTATGATTGTTTTGTAATTGTTAGGATGGAAATTGTTGGAAATGGAATGAAATAGAAATGAAATTATGAATGTTTTGTAATTGTTAGGATTGGAAAATGTTAGAAATGGAATGAAATGGAAATAGAATTATGATTGTTTTGTAATTGTTAGGATTGGAAATTGTTGGAAATAGAATAAAATGAAAATGAAATTATGATTGTTTTGTAATTGTTATGATTGGAAATTGTTGGAAATGGAATGAAATGGAAATGAAATTATGAATGTTTTGTAATTGTTAGGATTGGAAATTGTTGTAAATGAAATGAATGGAAATGGAATTATTATTGTTTTGTAATTGTTAGGATTGGAAATTGTTGTAAATTGAATGAATGGAAATGGAATTATCATTGTTTTGTAATTGTTAGGATTGGAAATTGTTGTGAATGAAATGGAATGGAAATGAAATTATGATTGTTTTGTAATTATTAGGATTGGAAATTGTTGTAAATTAAATGAATGGAAATGGAAATGGAATTATCATTGTTTTGTAATTATTCGATTGGAAATTGTTGTGAATAAAATGGAATGGAAATGGAATTATGATTGTTTTGTAATTGTTAGGATTGGAAATTGTTGTAACTTGAATGAATGGAAGTGGAATTATCATTGTTTTGTAATTGTTAGGATTGGAAATTGTTGGAAATGGAATTATGATTGTTGTGTAATTGTTAGGATTGGAAATGATTGGAAATGGAATTATCATTGTTTTGTAATTGTTAGGATTGGAAATTGTTGGAAATAAAATGGAATGGAAATGAAATTATGATTGTTGTGTAATTGTTAGGATTGGAAATTGTTGGAAATGGAATGAAATGGAAATGAAATTATAATTGTTTTGTAATTGTTAGGATTAGAAATTGTTGGAAATGGAATGGAATGAAAATGAAATTATGATTGTTTTGTAATTGTTAGGATTGGAAATTGTTAGAAATGAAATGGAATGGAAATGAAATTATGATTGTTTTGCAATTGTTAGGATTGGAAATTGTTGGAAATGGAAGGAAGTGGAAATGATATTATGATTATTTTGTAATTGTTGAAATTGCAAATTGTTGGAGTATGTTTTGTGATTATTACAGAATGAGTTATATTATATAAGATGGATATTCATATTGTCATTGTGTCTAAAATTATGTGTTATTTATTTTGTGTGTAGCTATAGATAAATGGAAGGAAGTTCAAATGCTCCGATTAACCTAGTTTAGGAAGATCTGATGATCTAGCTTGGGCTCGAAAAGAATCATACCATATGCTTATTTTGTAACAAGTATTTGAAAGGTAGAGGAATCACCAATTAAAAGACATTTAAATTTGGGGTTAAATGAGATGTGGAAGCGTGTAAAGAGTAAGTCATGATGTGAAGTGGCAGATGAAAACATTGCTTGATGAACATCAATTTGAGAAAGATAGAAGGGAAGATTAGATTTTGCAATTGGTATTGGAAGTTCATTTTCTGATTTTCGTGGTGATTATGGAAATGTTGAAGGTGGAAGTGGTAGTGGTACCGGTAGTGTTCCATCTCAGTCTCAGGATCCTGAAGAATCTGATGTGAGAAAGAGAAGAAGGCAAGCTCATAGTTTCTTTTCACCACGAACAACTCCTGGAGCTCGACCTTCAATTTAGAGTGTAATGTAGACAAGAGATCGGACTCCTGATGTAGATATGGCGTAGCAGGATGATGGTATAATCTGAGTTCGTCATTCAATGATTCTCGATCATATTATCAACCTATGATAGATGTCATAGCCTCTTATGCTCCAGGATGCAAAGGCCATCGATTGATGACTTAAGAGGTAAACTTTTAAGTTGTGTTGTTTTTTAAATGAGAATTTATTTGATTGAAAGAAGGGTGAGTTGGGCTTACTTATGGTTGTTCAATTATGTGTGATGGTTGGACAAATAGGAGACAAGAGCCTATTATAAATTTTTGGTTTATTCACAAATGACTCTATGTTTTAAAATCTATTGATGCATCTTACGATTAGAAATATTGAGAATTTGTTTGGGATATTTGATGAAGTTGTGAATGAAGTAGAATGGAAAACATTGTTCGGTTTATTCTTGACAATGATTCCGCTTATAATGGCGAGTAAAAGATTCGAGAATACCTATAATTCATTTTTGGACTCCTTGTGTTGCACATTGCATTGACTTAATTAGGAGAATATAGGAGATCCTAGATATTTTCTGTTATTGATGAGACTATCGAGAAGGCAAAAAAGTGACAAAATTCATTTATAATCATGCATGGATTTTGAATTTGATGAAAGGAATTTACCAATGGTAGAAATTTGTAAGCCTAATGTGACAAGATTTGCAACAAATTTCTTATCACTTCAATCTTTTGTTTTGTTGAAGAAAGAGTTAAGGCAAATGTTTACAAGTGATAAGTGGGTTGTATCTCGGCGTATTAGGTCTAATCTTTGGAATGGAGGTTGTAGTATTATACTAAAAGATAGAGAATTTTGCTCATGATGTCAATTTGTTATCCAGGTTTGTGAGCTTTTGGTGAGGTGCTTTGGTTGGGTGATAGTGAAGAAAAGCCAACAATGGGTTATATTTTTATGCTTTAGAGAGGCGGCGGAAGCAATCAAACTTAATCGAAGAATAAGCCTTTTTATACGCCATTTCTTTTAATCATTAATGAGAGAAGAAAGACAACTTTCTTCTCTATTGTTTGCTTTGGGGCATTTTAAATCTTAGTGTGTATTTTAGACTAGATCTTGCAAAGCAAGTGAAGTTAGTAGAGAAATGTTTTCACAATTACAACAAGCTTGTTCACGTGGCGTAATGCAAGATCTTTTAAACTCACAATCTGACTTTATAAGTCGTCGATGGAGATTTTGGAATGCCAATTGCTATCGACAAAGAGGCAGACTTTGTCCAAGTATTATTTATTTCCTATTTATTATTTTTGAAAATTAATTATCATTTTATTTTGTTTATAATACTACTTTTGTTATCTTATAACTTGCAATTGATTAGTGAGATCAATTGAAATCATGTTCTAGAATTGAGAAGGTTTGCGATCGCATTTTAAGTCAATGTGTGAGTCAATTGGATGTGAGCAGAGCTGGGCACATTCAATTTATCCACTCAAAGAAAATGAATAGATTGAAACATAAGAGGTTGAATGACTTAGTTTATGTTCGTTCTGTTTTCTTTGCTTACTATTCTTTGTCACTCGCTTTGTTGTTTCTCTGTTATTTTCTTACATTAATCTTCCAAGTTCTCTAAATGCTCATTTGCCTTAGGATTTCCATCATTTTGGTAGATCATTAGGTTATTTATGTAGATCTATGCATAAGATGGATTTTTGGTGATAAAGTTGATTTCTTTTCTATTTTGTTATTTTTGTTTGCGGTTTTCTTCATTTTAAAGTTTCAAGGTGGAAAATCGGTGATCGGTGAAAGTTCGATTTTATGGCGAGGATTTTATGATTAGTAAGTCGGTATTTGTGTGAGTTGGGTAGTAGAACTTGTTTATATATTGATTGTGTTATCTTTGGTGAAAGTGTCAATCTTTTACGGGTGAAGGTTACGATTAGTAAGTGGGAATTATCTCTCTTTAGTAGAGCCTTTTAATCTATTGATTGTGTTATGGGTGTTACCTTTGGCGCCCTTTAGGCTATCAATCTCTGGCTGCGTGCAAACTCAAATCACCGATTAAGCGTATCTAAAAGGAGGAAGAGGCTTGGAGATGAAAGATGATGGAGAAAGATCAAGAAGGGCAACCGTGGTGGAAGCGATGGTCGAGGAGGATCGGCGAAGGATAAAATCGATGCTCTTGATCGACTTTTGACACGGATCTTGTGTCATATGGCTTCGAAGCTGAATCGAACATCAAAGTGTTGGATGTGTCAAGGTTACGGATTTACTAAAGTTGACCACGAAAACATTTGCAAATGTTTAGTTGAGAGCACTACGATTGATGATATTAAGGAGATTACCGGCGAACTATAGCCTTTATATATCCACGGATGGGCGGCCGTCAAGTGGAGGCGAAGGCAAGAGAACAAAAGGCGAAACCACGGTTTCTATTGGCTCTTGTGATAAAGTTTTAAACTTTTTCTCTTTTGCTTTCTCTGTTACGCTTTCTGTTTCACGAGTTTGGGGTAGAGTCTACAATGGACAAGCGAAGTTTTGGTGGAGATCTACCACGATGAACAATGCAGAATGCAAATCACGATCTAGTTTACGGGTCAGCAATCGCTACCTTTGATATAGCTATATATGACTTCACTTGTAAAGCATTAGTAACCTTCACGCATCCGATGGCGATCACGAGCTTTGAAGATGGCGCGTGACGGAGTATTTAGGTTTCTGTGCTTGAGGCGTGGCGGAGGCTTGAGATGGTGATGTGAGGCGTGTTAAGTCAAAATGACTTTACTTAGATATAATTTTGATGTATAACAAAGAAAAATAAAAGAAAAACAAAAGCGA